>JABWTJ010000343.1:512780-928360 GCA_016801875.1 Solanum sitiens
GATCGTTTCTTTCTCTCCTTCTTCTCTCTATTTTTTCTTCTTCCAAACTCTCTCTCTTTTCCCTAATTAGCAAATAATTAGGTATAAAAGATGAGGAAATAACCCAATAAGTAACTCAAGGTCATCTCCTTTACACCCCCAAGAATTTGAGTTATTAACATTGACCCACGAAATTTATAATTATAGCAGGAATAGTCCAAAACGCCCCTTTAAAACCTACCCAGAAATTCGACCCAGACTGGGATTACGCAACCTGTGACGGCCCGTCGTGCCTGCGACGGTCCGTCCTGCAGGTTCGTCACAACCTTCAGAGACTCAATTTCCTTGATGAGTCTGAGACGGTCCGTCGTGCCTACGACGGTCCATCCTGCACTTCCGTCACGACGGATAGAGAATTGCTCTCAGTACCCAATTCTCAAGAGTTTGACGTGTTTTGAAACGGAACCTCACAACGGTCCGTCATGTCTGTGACGGTCTGTCCTGCATGTCCGTCACAGACTTCAGAGAATTGCTCTCAGTACCCAATTCTCAAGAGTTGAAGTGTTTTGAAATGGAAACTCACAACGGTCCGTCATGTATGTGACGGTCCGTCCTGCAGGTCCGTCACAGAGTTCAGAGAGTCGATTTCAGCACTCAAATATAAGAATTCCAAGTGTTTGGAATGAGACACCCTCGACGGTCCGTCGTGCCCATGACGGTCCGTCGTTGGATACGTCATCTCAGACAGTTCCTCCTTGTATTCATTGCCTATAAGCACAAATAAAGGATTATAAGAAAGGACTAGATAGATTTAAGGCTCTTAGGCGCAACTAAGGAATAACAAGAGAGTGAAGGTTTCTAAGCATAACATAGTCTCTCATTCATAAGTGTGGCGCGCTTCACATTTATGAATAAGACCCTACATAGACGTTGTTTAATGAGACATCAATCCTAAGAAGATTTAACCTCATGCTTTGATACCAAGTTTGTTATGACCCAAAGTACCCCCTGGGCATAACCGGCGTCATCGTCCTCTATGAGGACTAACACAAGCCTCTTACCACTCATCATAGCAAATCTTAAGTCAAAATTGCGGAAAAATAAAAACTTTTGCTTATATAGCAAGGAGGTTTACATAGACCTCGATATAGGAAGCATACATAGTCTTCTCACAATAGACCATAACAACGCATAGGAATTTAGTCTAATACTTTATCCCATATTAACCATCTAACGAAGTCAAACAATCCGGGCAAATCCTTTATAAAAATCCATAGTTTCCACATAGGGCTTACATCAATAACTTCAACAATAGAAAAGAAATGAATGTCTACTAGACAATACAAGTACTACTAATATAGAGTGTGTGGTAGCAACCTCGAACTAGAGGGCATACCAAAACTTGGAGAGTCTAGTCCAAGCCTGTCACACCAGGATTCTGGAATTCGAATGCAACCGGCGTCGTTACACTCTCAGAGGTCGCAGACAAGCCTCTTCTTAGATTTCATCACAATCATACAGTTAAATTTGCAGAAAATTTAAAACTTTTTAATACTTATTGAAGTGTACATAGACTTCATATAATACTACATAAGAGTGATATTCTAATAAGCTCAAACTAAGCAACCATCTATCAATAGATTAAACAATCGAAATGATGAATCATAATAATAATAATAGTTTACCAAATCGGCCTTATTACAAACTCTTGAAAAATTGATTGAAATGGAACACTAGGGACTACATCCACCAGCTATGTATAATGTACTAAAGCTAGAATAATAAAGTGTGGCATCCTCGAACTCAAGGGGACCTACCAAAGTCCGGAGATCGCTAATTCAAATTGCTTCGTCGAATCTTCAATCTTCTCTCGAACCTGCACCTATAAAAATAGTAATAATATATGGGGTTATTACACACTTTTACTAAGTATGAGTGTATGCACATAAACACATAATGACTATGCATGATCAAGGAAAGCTTTTCCTAAAGCAACATGTCGTTTCTCGGAAGTTAAGTCACTTTACTTTCTTAAATCGTTATCTGTGATTCATGCTATGAATATGACATGTTCTCATGCAATTTAGGCACACAAATCATTTTGTATATGAACATAAGACCTCGGAATCATGAACCTAATTTTAGAACAACTTAAACAAAACTTAAGAAATTTGCTCCCTTACGCCGAGAGCCTTCTCCCATGCCTTAGTTTATTTTGCAGTCTTTTCTTCTTTCTGTTATGTAGTTCAGTGATGTCCATTGATCCTTTGTTTTACTTATAAGTGCAATGATTCATTGTAGTCCCATACCTACAATGAATCAAGTAAGTAATCCAAAAGATTAAGGAAATGATTTGGCTACCTTACTTACTCGTTATATTTTCCATTCTTATTAAATTGGGCATGAATGTATTTATAAGCCAATCTTTATTGGCTATGCCCATTATTTGATTATTTGCATAATACATAGATCTTGGGGGCATATATTCATACTCCAATATTGGCATAAACCACTAACTTGTTAAAACTTCATTCTTATCAAACATTGATGATTGACATTCTTAAGATCTTACTTACTTAGTTCACTTTGAACAATAATCTGTTGTTCACTTTGAACATGCTACTTTATTCTTTCTTACTTTCTTTAAAGATATCTTTAGCATTAACTGAAGTAGATCATGCGAGCTAACATGAAATCCAGTGTCTTCCCCACACCAAAAAGAGGTGGATCACCGGTTAAAGTAAACCAAGCTCAGTGTCTTCCCCACACCAAAAAAAGGTGGTTCACCGGCTAAAGTGAAACCAAAGTCAATGTCTTCCCTACACCGAAAAAAGGTAGTTCACGGCTAAAGTGAACCAAATATTTTCTTGAGATTTAACAAAAATAGATCATGTGATATTATTTTAGGCCCACTCTTGAAAAGTGAAAGGATGTTTAGCTAAGTGTTCATGTGTGTGCCTATAATTTGTATTATTTTTCCCAAACTAGGCTTACTATAAAGGCTAGTGCTATGTTAGAATTTGAATATTTGTGAAATGGATTCCTAATTGTTGTGATGTATTTGGTGTCACTAGGAAGAAAATATGAGCATTACTTGGTTTAAAGTTGAGAAATTCTAATGCTATAGTACAAATGATATTTGTGCAATTGCTTGGGTATGAACTCATGATACATGTAAGTGTGTTGAGGAGAAGTACATTCCTCTATGGATACAACTAAGCATGGTATGGTTGAGTATGACCTTCATGGCACGAGGTTTAACTAATAAAGATCTTTGTTGATTCAATTAACTCAAGACTATGTGCATTGGAGTATGAGTGCTTAAATATCTTTTGAGTATATGTTGTAAATCTGCCTATGTGTGGCCTTTCAAGATGAACTCTTAATAAATGGATTGTAATGACCAGGTTATGATTAGGAGAAGGATGTTCCTCATATGAACATTATAAGAGCCTTGTAATTGATGTATTAAGGAGTGAGTGAATTGAAGTTTTGCTTGCTTGTGTGCACTGGGTGTATATAAGTCACCATACACGTGAACCTCCCATTTCCCAATCCCATACACACGTAAGAAATCTTTCCCTCCAAAAATCTTCTCCCTAGAAACCTCCATTGTTGTTGAAGCTTCAGAACAGCTTGAAGCTTGGAATGGCATGATTTCTCCATCAATTTTTAGAGGTAGTCATGTAGATAAAGGTATGGTGATCTTCATCTCTAGTTATCCTTCCATCTGGAGAGTTAAATCACAAAGTTTCAAAAGAGAAAAATATAATCAAGCATCTTCTTCTTTAATCTTCCATGGGTTCTTTCTAAAAATGTTTTGAACCATTAAAGCATGCTGAATTGAGGTTAATACAGTGGTTTTAACGTGAATTTGACTCCAATTGCATGATGAACCCATGTCCCTTCCAAACTTGATTTAGTCTTTGCATGGGATTTGTGATCTTGACTTGTTATCGATTGAATTGTGATTCTATTACGTTGAATTGGTTATATCTACTGTTATTTACGTGGATTAATGTTGAATTGAGTATGAAGTATCCTTGAGGATCAATGTATGAAGATTTGAACTTGTTTAGCTTAGTTTCCATAATTCACTGTAACATTGGCCTCTTAATGATTTAATGTGGAATTTGATTGTGTGGGCTGATTGTATCTACTGTCTTAATTGGATATTATTTATAAGTTATAAATAAGTGATTCATGTTGCTAAATGTTGATTAACCTATGATTCTTCTATTTTCCAGTGATGTCTAAAATAGCATGTTCAATGTGATCTAGACGTTATGGCAATTGTAGTAGAATTTTGTTTAGGTTATGTTGTCTTTAACTACTGCTTTATATTGATGATATTAATGAATTGTTGGTACGAAGTATTGATGATCAAAGAAAAGGAGTCTTGCATGAATTGATCTAGGTCCTTCTAGCCTACAATTTCAATGTTTTAATGAACATTATGTGATCTTAACTTTAGGGTGGATGAAGCATGATTTAGATTTGATTTATCTCTAATTAGAAACTGACCTAAATGAATATTATAGATACATGATGATTTATGAGCAAAACTAGGGAAGTTACTTGATGATCTATAACTCTCTACTTTCTACCATATATGTGATATAGTGCACTAGTTGTATCATGATCTTATAGCGACTTGTACATGGCTTCTTTTATGCTTAAAGTACATTTAGATACTGCTCTATATAAATCGTTGATAAACAAGGTGTATTGGTCAATGATGATCAAAGTGTGAGAAATTGGTAAGAGCGTTTATCTCCTCTACTTTCCTTATAGTATTGTAGTTGATAAAGCCTTGTATGGAATTGTGTGGTATGGTCCACTTATGGTGGCGGTGTTTAATTTATTGTCATTAAATATGTGTTGACAATGGCCTTTAAGGAAAATTCATGAACATATGAACATGTGTTCATGATGATACTATGAGAAGTTTATGCCTACTTTCCCATTCTAGTTGTGATCTAGGTTGTATGGCTATTGTATAAGCATGTTTATATCCATGTTAGGGTAAAATATAGGTTCTGCCATTGATGTGTTAAAATGGTTAATTATCCCTTACCTATGACCCCTATGTGAATGCATGAATAGTACAAGTTAGGAGTCTTAAGTGCGATATGAATTTGACTTGTCTCCTATGCTATTGTGTGTTGTGTGGTCTATGCTTGAAAGATTATTATGGTGTAAGAGGGTGGCTGCCTCAATGTGTTGTTGATATCCATTATGTAATCATGTTGACCAATGTACACACACTCACTTTACATGCATGTTACAAGTAGTATAGGTCATGGTGTCTAAATGAAAGGTAGTTCTCATATTCACTAGTGTCTACTACTATGTATGTTAAGATGATGTTTATATAAGTATGATATGTGTTTCCTTAGCTAGGATGACTTGATAGGTGTTCTAGTATGGGCAAGGGTATGGGACCTTGTCTATGAATTGCACATGTGTACCTTGATAGGATAGTTCCTAAGTTTGGTTTATATGTGCATGAATATGAATGTATGGTCATGTGTGGTTTTAAGGTGTTATGTTAAAGGTTTGTTAACATCTATGTATACACTCACACACATGGATGATGACCTAGTAAGTGAGAGGGACCTTGATAGGGGTGCCCAAGATTACTCTAAATCTAGATAGGTTCTTGAATATGCTATAAGCATATGTGGAATGAATATCTTAAGCCTCTGTTTTATAAAAATATTATTAAGGGCTTTTCAATAAAGGGAACTTAGCTTAGCACCGAGTGAACTTGACATTGAGAGGTGTTGACTTTTCTTTGAGGAAAGATTCACCATTTGTCCCTTATAGAGTGTTGACTTCCCTTTGAGGTATATTCACCTATGGACCCACATGAGGTTTTGACTTCCCTTGAGTAAGGGATCACCCATGTTTTCTCATGAGATGAGGCCCCAATTGCCCTATGGCATGTAGAGGGAACTACCTATCTCTTATTTCCATAATTTATGCTTGCCACATAGGATATAGCAAAGTGAATTCACTTAGGATGCTAGGATGTATGTTAATGTTCTACCTTGGCTAGGTAGGAACACCTTCCATTGGGGTAAGGCTCTACAACACCAAATTCCATGCTTAGCACCCATCGTCTTAGTGTCGGTTAAGGCTATATTTTTCCAAATATAAAATGGACAATGGAAGTAAATGAATAGGATCCTAACTAGGAGGACTTAAGGTAAGTTACTTAGTATAGGTGGAGGTAATGAACCTATCTACACATTGCACAAGTGGATCCTTAGGATGTCCGAGGAAGGTGACCTAATATGTATGATTATGATTATGTCTTTATGCATGATATTGTAGAAGTGTTCTACTTGTTATGAAGATGTGCATGGTATGAATCTATGTGATATGAGTTATCCTTATGTGCACTATGTTGGTCTAAATGACTATATGATGAAGGTCTTGTATTGACATGAATGAAGTTGTCTTTACTTGCTATATTGATGTATGAATTGAATGTTAAGGTTTATGGTCTCATGAAGAGTTTACTAAGTATGTGTGTGGTTATGGGGCTTCACATGTACATTGCACTAGTAGGCTAAGATTGGGGTAATGAACAATGTCTTATAGTGATAAATATGAAAAGAAGTAAAAGTATGTGCAAGTTGATGTAGCTTTCTGTAATGTCATATATGATTGACTTGAATGTGTTGTGTAAAGGGCTATACTTTTATGGGGATATGTGTTGACTTTTTTAAGTGTCTGCATGTTTCCTTGTGACCTTAAGGTGATGCATTGCACCAAGTATCACTAGAGGGTTGCTTGGAAAGTTAATGAATAAAAGGAAATAAAGCTCACTGTTAAGGGAAAGAGAGTTCAGCGTAATGTGACTCAAAAATGTCATAAATCCTATATGTGATACTATGAAATGTTTGGACTTTGAATATGTTAATATGAAGTATATGATTGATATAAATGCTATTGATAAAGGTTTTATGATGATTTACTAAAAATGGCATGAAGTATGATTTCAAAGAAAATATCTCTTTTAAATGCTTGTTTTTGCATGGTTGTCATACTTCGTACATTCTTGTGCTAATCCCATTCTTCTCTACTTTTTACACAAAGTGTAGGTTATGTATGCTTAAAGGATGTCTATGGTTGAGGAGCTTGATATGTGATTCCCAAGCTCAAGGAAAGGGGTCCTTAAGTTCCAAGGATTCCCTACTCATGTCTTAATGTAAAATGTTTAAAGATTGTATAGTTATGTCTTATGTTTTAAGGGCTGTGTCCTTAATGCGTTCTAATGGTGTTGAGTCTAAGATGGCAAAGAGACTTAAGGTCTAAATATGTATTATGACTTATGTTTTATATTTATATGAGGTAAGTTTCTAGTATGATGTGCTATGAAAAGTTTAAGTTTTCCGCTAAATTTACTATGTCAATGCGATGAATGATAACTATGGGCTTGTATAAGACCTCCGAGAGGTCAAGTACGCCATGTTAATTTTAGGGGGTGCTCCCCGGATGTGACACATCACAACAACACAATTAGCTCTGGCATCATTGTCACATAAGTAGATTTCACCTTGCATAATTGATATCAAACGAGATCAAGATCATACGTCATTGCTCTTCATGGGAATTCATACTTAAATAACCAAGAACTGATAATCAACATATGAAATAGGGAAATTAATGAAGTATTAACATAACTAAAATCAAAGTAAACAAATGACATGTTCATCACCCTCAACAATTCATCTTAATCAATCCAAGAAATTAGGGATTTAGGGGAAAGACATGGGTCAAGGTAAAACTCATAGGAATTCATCAATTAATCATTAATTAATACTTAAACAACATTAATTCATCATAATTCATCACAATTAACTCACAATTTTGTTTTAGAGAGAAGACCCATTTGCGGAGAAAAAACCTTATTTTGGGGGATTTAGAAATCATCTTTTGAAGGACCTCTTGGGTAAACAAATACCAAAAGTAAAAGAAACCATACCTTATTGATGAGAGAACCATGAAATTGGGTTGAAAAACTTGAAGGCTTGATCTTCTTTTGGGAGCTCTATTGGTCGTCAATGGAGTTTTGGAGGAAGAGAGAATTCGGGAGAGAGAGAGTGATTTTTTTATTTGAACTTGGGGAACTTAATTTTTGTGATAGAATGGACCTAAAACTGACCCTAATGCATTATATAGTCACCCGTTAAATTACCCAAAAGACCCCTCATATAAATGGGTTTATTTGTGAAGTCAAAACACCCAAAATACGACTTTTACAATATCTGGGAAGTAGGTGCGCGTCGCGGGGCTAATTCCCCAATTTATTTTTGAATTTTTAGCTGAGGCAGTGAGGTCCGTGTCAGCCTCGCGTCGCCAGGCTACCTCTTAAATCTCTAGGTTGTGACCTGCGTGTCAAGCTCGCGTCGCACGGCTTGCATCCAATTTTGTATGCACGCAGACTGCCAGGCAGCCTGCCCACCTATGTTTTGGTCCTCCCTAAGGACCCTTCCGGTGGTCCTTGGGGTGTTGTTTTAAAAATTTTAGACTCTCTATACTACGATCTACCTAAGCAATGTGTTTTTACACATTTTCAACTCCATATAACCCTCCGAAACCTTCACCAAACATATGGACGTCAACATAGTTGAATTTCGCTAGTTTCCGGACGTTAAGGCTTTTCTTTAATCCTATTGCTCCAAAACTTCTCAAACAAGTATTTATACTTATTTAGGTATAAAACCATAATTATTCAACATATTAAGCTATAGTAAAGGTCATGGCAATATCCGGGTGTGTCAGGACGACGACGCCGGTTACGCCTAGGGGGTACTTTGGGTCGTAACACAATGATAGCCATTAACATTTTTTCACACTAATATTCATACATCCAACCACTTTTCATTTTAATATATATCATGCCCTTCTACCACATTCACGATAGCAAATGGAGCAAAACAATAGAAAGGATTTCATGACTTTTATCAAGATCATGTACATTTTCTTAGTCATCATTACATCATCATTATAATACGTTGGGACTTGATCACAATGTCTTAACCATAAGAAGGAATTTTAGGTCACTATTTTTTGGGACCCAACCAAACATTTTCTTATAATGATGAACCAAGACTCTCACCTAATGTATTACCCTCTTGGGACGATCGGACTTGAATCATTTATGTTACCCTAAATCAATGACATAATAAGCTAAATATAATAGGATTCACCATCGACCTTAAAAATATTACCACTTTATGATTAAACTACACAAGAAAATATGCAACAATATAAACACAATAAAAAATTCTAACAAAGTATGTACTAATATCTTAAACTTGTCAAAATTGTGAGTTACATATATTACCATATTATATTATATTTGGCGCCCAATGTTCAAGCCAATGAATTACGGTTATAAATCAAGGAATCAATTGCACACTAAGAATAAAAAATATTCCAATTACACTAAAATAAAACTACTCACTGTCACCACCTTTTTTCAATTTCAATGAAAATCCAAAATATAACACGCATAGAACAAAATAAATTAAAAACTTACGTAATAAAATATATAGTGAGCATAATCATAAATAAAATATAAAATAAATTTCACATACATAAGAAACTATATATCATAGTTAAAAAAATGCATAGTAATAATAGCAGTAATCGTTCACCTAGTTACAAAAAGAAAATAGCAAATCTCAACAATACTAATAACTTACCTTGTCTTATGTTCACATTAGTGACATAAATTTGCTAAAACATGCTAAATTCAATTCAACTATATTCTAAGAAGATATTGAAATGAGTTTAGAGACTCTTGTGGGTAACATGTTGTAAAACAAAAGAATTATAAGACAAAAAATACAAAAGATGATAATAGAAATACGGAGAAGAGAAATGAGATATTTTCTTATTCTTCCAAATATTTAAGTGTGTACAAACCCTTATGCATCTATATATAGAGGCATACAAAAGGTTAGTCATAAACATGAAATCCAACATGAATATAATAGAGGAGGTTATGGAGGTGAAAGGTTACAAGGATAATGATCATAAAAGTGGAGGTTATCTTCATACTTGAGGGAAGTAATGTAGTAACTTCTTGGTGGTTAGTGGACACATCTGCACTACATTATTTTATAACTATATATATATTTTTCCCTTTTTATGTATTTTTTAGATGCCAACATAAGCGATATTTGTATTACGCGGAGGCTACACAATTCAGATCATTATCACACAAAAGTTTGATCTTGAGGTGTAGAGGGATGTGTTTAACATCCACATCTTGAAATCACTAAATTGAGGCTTTATAAGTCCATAATATATAACATAAGGTGCGAAGAAATATGTTTAACATGCCCGCCATGAAGATCGCTACCTTGAGGATGGACATGA
This sequence comes from Solanum sitiens, assembly GCA_016801875.1. Taxonomy (NCBI): domain Eukaryota; kingdom Viridiplantae; phylum Streptophyta; class Magnoliopsida; order Solanales; family Solanaceae; genus Solanum; species Solanum sitiens. The sequence goes on from JABWTJ010000343.1 coordinate 523,161, forward strand.
TCCTGCATACTTGATCATTAGGTGTGAAGAGATGTTGTTTAACGTCCTAACCTTGTATGTAACTTAATTACTTGAGGTTTTACAAAATCCTAAATATTTGAGCATAACGTGTGAAGGGATTTGTTTAACGTCCCCACTTTGAAGATCAGTAACTTTTGGCATTGAAAGATCCCGAGTAATTAAGCATCAGGTGTGAAGGAATGTTTTTAATGTTCCCCCCTTGAAGATCACTAATATGAGGTTTTACAAGATGTGGTGTGAAGGGATGTGTTTAGCATCCCCACCTTCAGATCACTAACTTAAGGTTTTACAAGAATTTGAATACTTAAACATAAAGTATCACGACCCGAGCCTACACCCTGGACATGACACAAAGTACAAGACTCTGAAAAGTGTCATAACCGCCTCATAGTACTTCTTCTCATAAGAATATATGAAAAATAGATCTAATTTAAAACATTTCATACAATCAAAGACATTTTCATTAAAGAAAGCAAAAGTATTTCTATACATTGTCTTAAACCATCTAGAAACATAAGACTTTAAACATTGGGACACAACTCATACAAAATCTCTAAACATAATAATAAAAGACATAAGGGAACAATGTGGGTTTGTCCTTGAAACTATAAGGACAAAACCAAGTCTTAAACTCCACGCTCCTTAGAAACCTATTTTCCATGTATAGGACATCAAATCTCCAAACCCTAAACTTTGGTAAGAATGATGAAACATGGGTTAGCACATAAAGTACTATGCATGATAGCCATGCAAAAACCATGCTTAAAGAGGACATTTTATTTGAAAGTCATGCCTTTATGCCAATTTGATAAAATGTTCATGAACATAAGCATAAGAGTCATAATATACAAACATAACCAACATGCAAGTCATTTCATCTTATAAGAACATAATCAACATATAAGCTATTTAATCACATTAAGATTTCACCTTAAGTATCCCTCGAGTTATACTCTGTGCAATGTATGAATAGTGTCCCCTACCACCATCCACACTATTTACTACATAGAGGCCAATAAAGTGAACTTACAATCCATCGTTTTTACCTTTAGACAATAGAATACACAAGGAACATAACATTTCATTAATCATTTAATAAATCAAAAGACTTTCATTGAATTCACATGCATATACTTTTTTTCACGACCGGTGAGCACCCCCTAGAAGTAACATAGCGTACTTGACCTCTTGGAGGTCATATACAAGCCCATAGTTATCATTCATCGCATTGTCATAGTAACTTTGGCGGAAAATTTATAACTTTCGTAGCACATCATATGCTAGAAACATCACTTCATATATATATATAGTTTGACTCTGTCTCTTTTTCCATCTTAGATTCAACATCAACAAAGTAAAATAGGGACACAACCCTTAACAAAATAACATAATAATCTAATCTATTACCTATACTTGCAATAAAACATAACATAGGAAATAGTTGAATCGTAATGATCCCTTTCCTTAAACTTGGGGAAATTTATCCAAGCCCTTCACTTTAAGAGACATCCTCTAGTCATCACCACCTACACTTTGTGTAAAAAGATGAAGAAGAATAATGTTAGAAGAATAATGAACTAAGTATGGCAACCATGCAAAAACATGCATGTAAAGAGGATATTTAGTTCGAAACCATGCATCATGCCTCTTATTACATCTTCATAAAACATTGATACAATAAGTAAAACATAGATCATAAACTTCACATAGGTAAGGACACTATTTATGAGATCATATAAAGCAAGATACTTCATTAAAAGCACATTTAGGATTTCATAACACTAGCTTTCTTTTACTTCCTTATGTCCTTAACCCTTTAGTAATACTTGGTGCAATGTATAAATAGTGTCCCATTCTATCATCCACAGTCAAGCATCACCTTAAGGACACTAGGGTAACTATCATACAACTTTCATTAACTTAAATCCATAATTTAACATAAGCATAACATATCATGAGGCACATACTTCACATATGACCTAACAAACTTCATGAACCACATATAAGACTCATTCCAAGACAACATACAAGTGAACACTACCAATAGCATCCTAAGAGGCAATAGTCAACAATAACATACTTGGACTTTATTTCATAGAAACATCACAAGACCTTACTCATAATCACACTCTAAGCCTACTAGTGCAATGTACATTTGAAGCGCCATAACCTCACAGAAACTAAGTAAACTCACAAAGAGACCACAAGCATCATTTACTTTATACATACACATGAAAACTATAGTCAACTACATGCATATTAAGTAAGACCTTCATCATATGGAAACTAAGACCAACATCATGCACATAAAGTGAGACCTCATCATATAGACACAATAGGACTCATACTATGCATATTATCATAAAAATTGGTCAATATCATAATGTCATGCATTACAGACATATACATATAGAACACCTTCCTAGAACTCCCTTCAAGAGTTACTTGTGCAATGCATAGGTAAGTTCATCACTCTCACCTACACTAGGTAACTTTCCTTGGGTCATCCTCGTTAGGGTTCAATCCATTACTTCTTTTATCCATTTTACTTTAGGGAAATCCTTGCGTTAACCGACAATAAGACTATGTGAGCTAAACATGGAATCCGGTGTTGTGGAACCTCATACCAAAAGGTGGTGCTCTACTTGCCAAGGTAGAACATTATCATTTTTCTAGCATATTAGGTGAAATCACTTGCTAGGACCTATGGGAGTAACATAGTTATGTAACTAGGAGATATGTATTGACCCTCTACATGCCCATTAGCTAAGGAGCCCTTATTTCATGAAAAATCATGGGATGCATCTCCCACTAAGGGGAGTCAACACCTCATGTGGTACCAAAGGGTTCATGTCCCTCAAAGGGGAGTCAACACCTCATGTGGTACCAAAGGGTGCATGTCCCTCAAAGGGGAGTCAACACCTATCATTGGATCCATATGATGAATCTCCATCCAAGGGGAGTCAATATCTCTCATTGGAGCCATAGGATGAATCTCCCTCCAAGGGAAGTCAACACCCCTCATTGTCAAGTTCACTCGGTGCTAAGCTAAGTTCCCTTTATTTAAAAGCCTTTTTTAACTTTACTTTATAAAAATAGGCTTTAGGAGATTTACTCCTTGTATGCATAGCTCATAGTCTATAGATGATAATGTCCTTTCATCAACCTAAATTATATGAGAAAACCTTTAACATGGACATAGCATATTCAATCACAACCTAGTTTAGAGCAGAATTGAGAAACCCTTTCAAAATACCCTACTTTACTAGATTATCATGCATGCTTTATAGATATGCTTTCATGTGTGTGTGCATGTTCATATATGAGGGAACCTTTCACATACCATAGACACTACATGTGTGCAGACTTCATCATATCATATACTTTTATGTTCATAGTTTTGTCATGCATCCATATTATAGTATATAGAGTAATCACCCTAGGAACTATTCTATCAAGGTTGACATGTGAAATGTATAGACAAAGTCCCATACCCTTGCCTACACTAGTACACTTATAAAGTCATCCTAGTTAAGATACATCTCATACTTTCGTTGACATATACTTTACATGCATAGTAGTAGACATTAGTGCATAAGAGAATATCCTTTCTTTGACACTATGAATCTATACTACTCATAGTCATGTATGAGGTGTGAGTGTATGTACATTGGTCAACATGATCAAATAATGGATATCAAAATAATATTTAGGCAGCCACCCTCTTAAGACCACAATACACATTCATGCATAGAGTACACACCACATTATAGCATAGGAGACAAGACAACTTTTACAAATCCCTTGAATCCGGTACCAACGGGTATCATCTAGGATCACACATTCATGTAGGGATACATAGGTAGGGGTCATTCACCGTTAGCACTTCATAAATGGCAGCATACAGACCATACCTAACCCTAGGAACTTCAGTCATATGTAGAAGACACCATCAACACCTAGAACATGATACTAGAATGAAAGACTAGGCATATACTTCACATTGTGATCAGCATAACCACACTTCATAATTCATAAACTTGCCTTCAAGTCCATGATCAACACATGTATATAATGAGAAGAAAGTAAACACCGCCACCATAAGTAGACCATACCAAACAATGCCATTCAAGGCTGATTCTAGTTATAGTTCTCGACAAAGTAGAAGGAATAGGGCCATCTTATCAATTCTCCATGCTTTGATCATCATTTATAAATGACCAATAATTCAACATCAATTCGAGTAGAAAACAGTAGCATTAGACAATTCAACATAATAGAATCATAATTCAATCACTAAAGAATAAAGATCACAATGCCCACATTATAGGCTAAATTGAGAAGTTGGGAGGATCATGGGTTCTTCATGAAATTCGATTGAAACTCATACTTAAACCAATAGCTAATCAACAATTCATCATAAGTATGCTTTTGAAATCATTTTGAGAAGGAACTGATGGCTAGATTGAAATGTAGAGAGTTTGATCATGAAATCTCATTGAAAAATCATTGAAGGAAATCCTTAGATGAATGGTTAACTAAGGATGAAGGATCACCATAACTTATTATATGAGAAATCCACCAAAATATGATGAGGAAACCATGAAAATCCAATCTCCAAGTTTTTCTTAAGCTTCATCTCCTATGGAGGTTTCTAGAGAGGATTTGTTTTTAGGGGGAAAGTTTAATTTTTGAAGAATGACTTAGAATAGGGGTTTGATATTTTAAACCAACTTAATAAACGTAAACATCAATAAAATAATTGACTATGGTCTATTAAGGACGTGGGTGAATTTCTCATTCACCTTTTAAGTAGACTGCAACAAAGTTGCAAGCTTCCACCTACGTGCATACTGACGAAACGTCGTTTGAACGACGGTGCCGTACTGCACTACGGTAGTTGGTTATTGAGACATTTATTTTGGGGGATGAGATCACATGTCTAAGTGTTGGGAAAAGCCCCCAATTTATGGGGCATATACAGAGGTTCGGTCCGTCGTTTCTTTGTCATCGATACACACTGCCAAGGCAATGTCTAGGCAGCATTTAGGTCCTCTTCAAGGACCCCTTGGGTTGTCTTTGGGGAGTTGTGACCAGACGTTTAGAACCTAATTACGATCAAAAGAAATTTAAGATACTTCCGTATCAATTTGAGCATTAAACAACATGTAAAACATACCAAGGCACACTAGAACACACTACCATGTCTCAAGGCTAACTTTAAAACGTCTCGGACGTTTGACCTCCAAACAACTTCAAATCAAGTTTACATACTGTAAAACACTTAATTAACATATTATTAACCTTTTAGGCACATGTGATGCTCTAGAAATCTTAGTTCATTTTGAGGGTCCTTACAATATCCCTCACTTGGGAACAATCGTCCTCGAATGAGACTTCGAACAGTTTAAAACACTTTCAAGGACTCAACAAACCATATAACAGCTCTAAACATTCAAAACATAATCACACAAAAGTCAATGCACCAAACTTACAAGAAACACACACTTCTAACCATTTTTCACTCAATGCAACACAAGCAAGTAAAATCTTTATTCACTCATTGCTTAATGCATCATACACATAGGCTATTGTGATGTTCATAGGAGGAACATCCTTATCCTAATAATAACATGGTATTTACATCTTATTTAATTAAGAGCTCATTATGCAACAACCTATAAGTTACATGTAGGCAGAATCATTACTCAAGAAGCAAACAGTAACTCATACTCAATGCACATAGATCATGCGTGAGGTAGATCAACAAAGATCCTCATATTTTAGATATATACCATTAAGGCCATACTTAACATTACCATGTTTAGTTATGTGTAAGGAGGAATGTCCTTCTCTTTAACATACTCATATGTCATCATAAGTTCATATACAAGCAATGCACAAAGGTCAATTTATTTTAATGAGAAATTCTCAACTTTTAACCAAAGCATGTTCATACTTCCTTCCTAATGAAGTCAAAATGGTAAATCACACAACACACATCACAACAATAGGAAATCATTTAACATAATTTAAATTTCTGGCATAACTCTAGTCTTTATAAGCATGCATCAACTAGGGAAATTCTTGTAATTTATAGGAACACATCAAGGACATTAGCTAAACATACCATCACTTCTCAAGAGTGAGCCTACATTATCACTTCCCAAGTCGTAAAACGTCACACATTTTTAAGAGATTCATCATTTTGCATTCAGAGGAGACTCAACTTCTCATTGTGAGGTCAAAACACCACACCTTAAAGAGTGACATCAAACTTGCTCCTTACATTATCTCATGAAGTTAAATGCACAACTAACATATCAAGATGCACAATCAACATGAGGAAACATGAATTTGATAAAAATCCTTTTTCATGCAATGAAAACCTTTCAAAACATGCATAACGTAATGTCAATTAAAACATATATAACATATGGAGAACATGCAACTTATACTTCAATGCAAGACTTCCATAATAAACAAGATATTAGGAACTCTATGGTTTCAAGGTTAAGTAAGAATAGAATGACAAGATAAGGATATCTACAACCTTACTACTCACATCAGCATCCCCCACATAGGGTACACCCATTTAAGATCAACTTGTCTCAACCTTAAGATAATCTTATCTTACCAATCTTAATAACTAAGCACATAATCCCTCTCTTGGGATCTATGCTCATGCACACCCGTCATTATCATCACCTAAAAATGATTCTCAACCTAGAGAAATTCAAGGGAACTCAACATAGGAATATCAAAGGCACTCTAAACCTTACCATCTAGGCACATTATCCCCAACTTGGAGTAAGCCTAATAAAATCATACCGTTAAACACCAAGGTCAAGGAAAGTCAAGACCAAACCTACATACTCCTCACACAAGAAGGCATAACATCCTTGAGGGTTCTCACTCCTAATCTCAAATCAAAGAGACTATTAACTCAATCATTACGAGGTACTACTCCAATCATCATCATTTCTCTAAGCTCAACACCTAAAGGAAAATCCATAACAATCAAGTTAGGTCATACTACCCAACCACATAATGCCTCAACTACATCATGAACAACAAGGGTCATGAAAACCTTAGGGGAAACAATAGAGGAGACTTGGACATAAAGTCCTCTTTCTTTTGTTTCAACACTAGGGCACGGTAACTTGTAAGTCATTTCAACCCACATCATAACCATTGTAGGAAACTTCCAAAAAACCACACCTAGGTACAACCCAAGCACTTCCTCAAATGTTCATACTTAAGATCAAACTTAATAGACATCTAACCACTTCAAGGTAGGTCAACATCAATTCCAACTTAAGGAACAAAAACCCTTTTCTTTCACTTTTCCCCACTCTTAGAATAGGTTCAAAAAGGAACTAGCCACATAGTCATAAGGGTTGTCCCATTAACTAGAGCACTCCACAATCAGCTTACAAGGTAAGCACACTACCTTCACTTCTAGGATCAAGCCTACAAAAAAGACTCTAATCCATACAAGGCAACTATGAATAATCACACATGAAAGGCAACATTTCAATCATTACACATATACAAAGGCAACATGCATCTTTAGATATTTATCACTTTTGTCCAAAGCATTTAAGGCCTAAACGACAACATTATACTATCATCATATCAAAAACAGATAGAAACTTACCATTCCAAAGGGACTCCATTCAACTATAACAACTCTTAACAAGCTATAACCATACCATTACAAAATTTTCACATAACATGTCATTTCACATAAATCACATATATAGCCATAAATGTCATCAAATCAACATACTTCAAAATTCACCTTCACACATACTCATCAAGCCATAAACCAAAGTAAGCATCAAAACTCACCTTTTCTCCCTCAATCATTGAGATATCATCTTATTCAAGTAATCACATCTAAAAAACCACTAGACAAGAAAACAGAAGAGAGAAGGATCATATAGAGTAAAGTTCTATGGCACGACATTAGAATAGTGAAGAAGGGAAACTCTATCGTTCTATTGACTCTAGCTCATAGATGTGTCGCGATTCACCACTAATGAAAAAACTGTACTAGAGTGGCAATATGAGACTTTGGACCCTAAAACTTCTTTTATAACCTCATGCTATGATACCACATTTGTCACGACCGGGGAGCACTCCCTAGAAGTAACATGGCGTACTTGAACTCTCTAAGGTCTTATACAATCCCATATTTATCATTCATCGCATTGTCATAATAAATTTAGCAGAAAATTTAAATCTTTCATAGCACATCATATGCTAGAAACGTATTTTATATATATATATATATATATATATATATATATATATATATATATATATAATATAAGTCATAATAAATAGTTAGACTCTAAGTCTCTTTTTCAATCTTAGACTCTAAATCAATAGAGTAGAATAGGGACACGATCCTCAACTACATAACATAATAATATAATATATTACATATACTTTGAATAAAAGTAACAAAGGAAATCCTTGAATCATACAGATCCCTTTCCTGGGGAAAGCTATCCATGCCCTTCACTTTAAGAGACATCCTCTAGTCATCACCGCCTAAACATTGTGTAAAAAGATGAAGAACAATAGTGTTAGTACAAAAATGCACTATGTATGGCAATCATGAAAAAATATGAATTTAAAGAGGACATTTAGTTAGAAACCATGCATCATGCATTTTAGTACATCTTCATAAAACTTTGATACAATAAGTACAACATAGCTCATATACTTCACATAGGCATGGACACTGTTTATGACATCATATAAAGCCACATACTTCATTTAAAGCACATTTAGCATTATATAACACTATATTTATTTTACTTACTTAAGTCCTTAACCCTCAAGTAACCCTCTAGTAATACTTGGGCCAATGTATGAATAGTGTCCCATTCCACTATCCACAATCAAGCATCACCTTAAGGCAACCAAGGTAACATTCATATAACCTTCATTAACTTAAATACATACTTTCACATAAGTATAACTTATCATGAGGCACATACTTCACATATGACCCAACATACTTCATGAACCACATATAAGACTCATTCCAAGACAACATGCAAGTCAACACTACCAATAGCATCATAAGAAGCAAGTAGTCAACAATAACATACTTGGACATCATTTCATAGAAATATCACAAGACCTTACTCATAATCCCAATCTAAGCCTACTAGTACAATGTACATGTGAAGCCCCATAACCTCAGACATACTAAGTGAACTCACAACGAGAGCACACACATAATTTACTTCATATATCAACATGAAAACTATAGTCAACTATATGCATACTAAGTAAGACCTTTATCATATTGCAACTAAGACGAACATCATGCACATAAAGTGAGACCTGATCATATAGATACCATAGGACTCATATTATGCATATTATCATAAAAATTGGTCAATATCATAATGTCATGCATGAGAGACATATACATATAGAACACCTTTCTAAAACTCCCTTCAAGACCTACTTGTGCAATGAATAGATAAGTTTATTACTCTCACCTACACTAGTCAACTTCCCTTATATCATCCTAGTTAGGGTTCATTATATTACTTCCTTTGGCCATTTTACTTTAGGGAAATCCTAGCCTGAACCAACAATAATACCATGTGAGCTAAACATGGAATCCGGTGTTGAGGAACCTCACACGGAAAGGAGGTGCTCTACTTGCCAAGGTAGAACATTAACATCATGCTAGCATATTAGGTGTATTCATTTGCTAGGTCCTATGGGGGCAATATAATTATGGAACTAGTATATATGTATTGGAACCTCTACATGACCATTAGCATTGGAGTCCTCATCTTATGAGAAACCATGGGATGTATCTCCCTCCAAGGGGAGTCAACACCTCATGTGGTACCAAATGGTGTATCTCCCTCCAAGGGAGTCAACACCTTCCATTGGAGACATAGGATAAATCTACCTCCAAGGGGAGTGAACACCCCTCATTGTAAAGTTCACTCATGCTAAGATAAGTTCCATTTATTTAAAAGCCTTTATTAACTTTAATTCATAAAAATAGGCTTTAGGAGATTAAATCCTCGCATGCATATCTCATAGAGGCGTCAATATCAACATGATAGAGACTAATGATGACTGGTGTGTGACTAAGGCGATAACTCTGATTGTCCATGATGAGTTATAAATGGATGTTGCCTCGCTGAGCGTTAAGGAGAAAAAATGAGTTCATGATCCTGACACCCGCAAAGGTTGTCGCCTTGGTGAAATTGAAAACTCCTGACAAGCTGAAGTTTGTGATTGAAGCCGTTGCCGCTTAGGGTATGACCCCACCTGGGAGGTGTTATACTCCTGAAGAGTTGCCTCTTGGAGGTAAGAATAAAGACCAAGGGAAAAGTTCGATAAGTTAGTGCGAGGCGGAGGAATTCTGGAGAAAGATGCTGCCAAAGAAGTATTTGATTGTTATGCATTTGGAGAAAACCCCAGCTTAGATTTCTGTGTGGGCCCTGTTGATGAGCTCCTAGCTGCATAGGAAGGCCTTGATGAAGTCTCTAGATGACACATATATTCCCGTGGGCACAAAAAGCGATAATCTAGCGGCTATGATCAACCAAGTTATCCGACGGCATCGGATTAGCTTCTGTGACGAAGAATTGCCCTTTGAAGTGAGGTTGCACATCAAGGTGTTGCATGTCACTGTCATATGCCATGAAAGGTTCATAAATTGTGTCCTGGTCGATGATGAGTCTGGACTAAACATTTGCCCACTGTCGACTCTAAGGCAGTTAAGGTTTGACTTAGGGAAGCTGGAACAAAACCAAGTCAATTTAAGAGCCTTCAACGGGGTACAAAGAGGCACGTTGGGAGCGGTGAATTTGGTTATCCAAATGGGTCGAGCAAAGTTCAGTGCACAGTTTCAGGTCTTGGATATTGACACCACCTATAACTTTCTTCTAGGAAGTCCTTTCATCCATATGGCTGGGGTTGTGCCTTCTACTCTTCATTAGATGATGAAGCTCGTATGGAAGGACTTAGAACTGGTTATTCACGGCGAAGGGAGTCACTTCAGTAGGCAGGCGCCAATTATTGATGAAGTCTCATGAGGCACCATCTTCTACACGGTGGAGCTAGTAAATGCCATCGGTAAGGATTTGGCCCCAAAGCCTCCCATGCCTTTTGTGTACAAGATGATTGCCAATGTGATGCAGTAGAATGGGTTCGAACCATCTTTCAGATTAGGAAGGTATTACCAAGGAATTATTGAGCCTATACAAGTTCCCGTCAAAGGAGCGAGATATGGTTTGGGGTACGTCCCCACAGATGGTAAGATGAAGATGAAGAAGAACAGTGATCAAGCATTGTCTAAGATAATCCCCCATCTGTATGAATCATTTCCAGTCTGTGAGTGCGCCGATCGTGACGACCTTAGGGAAGGGATCTGTGGACTTTATGAAGAGATCAATATTGTCATAGAGGACGAGGTCAAGCTAGATGGTATCCGCGATGCTGAGCCTGGAGAGCAGCTGCAGAAATGGATTTCTACACCAATATTGACTCCCCGATCATATTGGTAAAAGGATATTATCTATGCATGTTTTGAAAATTAGTGGTAGTCCGGAAAAGGCCCGAGATCCACCATTTTGCTTTTCTTTAATTGTTTGAATTTCTAAAATTTTCCCGAGATGTTTAAAAAGGAAACATGGCACTTTTCCATAGCCAAAGTTTGCATTTTTTTCCAGTTTGAGTTAATGCCTCGTTTAATGAAAATTTGTATAGTTTCTTCTTCGTGATGTCTTACTTTTCTAACTTATCTGTTTAAGATTTCAGTAATATTAATTTTAAACCTGCCAATGTCATGTCATGTCACAAGCTAAACGAACAAAATGAGAAAGGTGATGACGAGGGTGAAGAGTACGAAGAGGAAAATGAGGTACCGACATATGTTTCTGAGGAATTTCGGCAGTTCAAAAATCAGCATAAGCCAAAATTGGAAGAAACAGAAACTGTGAATCTAGGAGACAAAGAATGTGTCAAAGAGGTCAAGATCAGTGTCCACTTGAAGGAAGCTCAAAAAAAAGATCTAATTCATTTGCTTACTGAATACATTGATGTGTTCGTCTAGGAAGTCAGCGATAAGCTAGGGCTGAGTACCACCAATGTGGTTTGTCACAAGTTTTAGATTGATTCGCGGTTCAGTCCGGTGAAACAAAAGGCTCGGAAGATCAAGCATGATTAAAGTTTAAAGATTAAAGAAGAGATCAACAAACAAATCGAATCTCGATTAGTGGAAGTGATGTAATACGGACTTGGTTTGCTAATGTTGTTTCGGTTTGCCAAGAAAGATGGCAAAAGCAGAATGTGTGTCGATTATAGGGATCTCAACAAAGCCAGCCCCAAGGATAATTTTCCATTTCCGAACATTCACATTCTGATCAATAACTGTGCTAAACATGAAATACAGTGATTCGTGGATTGTTACGCAGGTTAACATCAGATCCTGATGGATGAAGAAGATGCAGAAAAACCGCTTTCATTACGTCTTAGGGTGTATATCTTTAAAGAGTGATGTCATTTGGTCTAAAAATTGTTGGTGCTACTTATATGAGGGCTATGACGACCATATTTCATGACATTATTCATAAGGAGATCGAGGTGTATGTAGATGACGTCATAATCATGTCCCGCGAGAGTTCACACCACTTGACGCATTTGAAGAAGTTCTTTGATCATCTAGGTCATTACAACTTGAAGTTAAATCCCGCTAAATATGCTTTTGGGGTGCCAGCCGGCAAGTTGTTGGGTTTTATAGTCAGCAGAAGAGGTATTGAGCTCGACCCTTCCAAGATTAAGGCAATTAAAGAGTTACCTCCTCCGAAGACGAAGAAGGAAGTGATGAGTTTCTTAGGGGGGTTGAATTATATCAGTCGTTTCATAGCTCAATCCACTGTGGTGTGTGAGCCTATTTTCAAGCTATTGAAGAAAGATGCCTTGAAAAAGTGGACTGAAGAATGCCAGATTGCTTTTGATGTTATCAAGAACTATTTGTCCAATCCACCGGTGTTGGCGCCTCCGCGAGAAGGAAACCCACTGTTGCTATATTTGTCCATCTCAGATAATGCATTTGGATGCGTACTTGGTAAACATGATGGGACAGGGAATAAAGAGAGAGACATATACTACATAATCAAGAATTTCAGTCTATACGAGTCCTGTTATACTCTTCTAGAGAGAACTTGTTGTGCTTTGACTTGGATTGCCCAGAAATTGAGGCCTTACTAGTCCTCTTATACTACATATCTCATTTCCAGAATGGACCCGTTGAAGTATATTTTCCAGAAGGCGATGCCAACCGGAAAGTTAGCTAAATGGCATATGCTTTTGAGTAAATTTGATATTGTGTATGTGACCCAAAAGGCGATAAAAACATAGGCCTTGACTGATCATCTTGCAGAAAATCCTGTTGATGAAGAGTATGAACCGCTCAAGACTTATTTCTCGGATGAAGAGGTATCTCTCGTAGGTGATAAAATTTCTGAAGCATACCCTGGTTGGAGAGTATACTTCAATAGAGCGGCGAATCACAAAGGAAAGGTATTGGCGCGGTCTTAGTGTCAGAATCCGGTCAACACTATCCTATGGCATCTAAGCTCCAATTTAATTGCACGAACAACATGGCTGAATGTGAAGCTTGTATCCTCGGTTTGAAAATAGCCATCGACATGAATGTTCATGAGCTCCTGGTTATTGGGGATTAAGATTTCTTGATTTATCAAGTTCGAGGAGAATGAGCAGTGAAGAAACCAAAGATTAAGCCATACGTGCAGTATATACAGAAGTTGTGCAGAAGATTCCATAAGATTTAGTTCAGACATACTCCGAAAATGTAGAACTAGTTGGCTGATGCTCTTGCTACCATCACCTCAATGATTAAGCACCCAGATACTGATTATATTGAACCTCTAGATATACAGCTGAAAGAACATCCAATCCATTGTTCCTATGTTGAAGCAGAACCGGACGGTTTGCAATGGTATTTTGATATCAAGAAGTATTTAGAGTCTGGGCGTTATCCTGAGAATGCAACATTTAACCAGATGAGGTCGATACGATGTATGTCCCTCAACTTCTTTATAAGTGGAGAAACCCTATATAGGAGGTCTCGAGATTTAGGTCTTCTCAGATGTGTCGATGTCGCTGAAGCTGCGAAGCATATCGAACGGATACATGCTGGAGTTTGTGGTACACACATGAATGGGCTCACTTTGGCGAGGAGGATCCTTTGAGCCGGTTATTTGTGGATGACTATAAGCATGATTATTGCAAGTTTATGTAGAAATGTCATAAATGTCAAGTGCACGGTGATTTAATCCGAGTGCCGCCTCACGAACTCAATGCTATGAGTTCACCTTGGCCGTTTGTATCTGGGAGCATGTATGTCATCAGTCCGATAGATCCAGCCGCTTCTAATGGACAAAGATTTATTTTGGTCGCCATTGACTACTTCACGAAGTGGGTGGAAGCAGTTTCGTACAAATTTGCTTGAACAATTGAAATGAAGAATTCATAATATTAGTAATAGTTGCCAAACCGGCCTTAATACAAAAGCCGGCTAGATCCCAGATGAGACCGGCGTCGTTAACCTCACAGAGTTCGCACACAAGCCTCTTCTTAGCTTTCATCACAATCATATAGTTAAATTTAGCGGAAAATTTAAAACTTTACTGAAGTGTACTTAGACTTCATATAACTGCATAAGAGTAATATACTAACAACTCAAAACTAAACAACCATCTATTAATAGATTGAACAATTGAAATGAAGAATTCATAATATTAGTAATAGTTTCCAAACCGGCCTTAATACAAAAGCTTGAACAAATGTTTGAAAGAAATGCTAGGGAAAACATCCACTAGCTATATCTAATCTACTAAGGCTAGAAGATAAAACGTAGACATCCTCGAACTCAAGAGGACCTACCAAAATCTGGAGGTACTAGTCCAAACAGCTTCAACGAATCTTCAATCTTCTTCAAGGACCTGCACCTACAAAAATAGTAATTGTATATGGGTTTGTACACACTTGTAATAAGTATGGGTGTATGCACATAAACACATAAGGACTATGCATGATCAAGGAAAGCTCTTCCTATAGCAACATGCCATTTCTGGAAAGTGAAGTCACTTCACTCTCCTAATTCATTATTTGTGAATCATGCCATGAATATGACATATTTTCCTTCATTTAAAGCACACCACTCATTTTGTATATGAACATAAGACCTTGGAATCATGAACATAATTTTAGAACAACTCAAGCAAAAGTTAATATTTTTTCTCCCCTTAGTCCGAGAGCTGCCTCTCCCGGACTTAGTTTATTTTTTAGTCTTATCTTCTTTTTGTTGTGTAGTTCAATGATCTCCTTTGATCCCATGTTTTACTTACGAGTGCAATGATTCATTGCAGTCTCATACCTACAATGAATCAAGTAAGTAATCCAAAATACTAAGGAAATGATTTGACTACCCTACTCACAAGTTATTCTTTTCAATCTTGTTAAATTGGGCATGAAGTATTTATAAGCCAATTTTTATTGGCTATTCCCATTCTTTGATTATTTGCATAATATATAGATCTTAGGGCATATATTCATACTCTAATGGATGAGTCATTATGTTTTGCTCCCTTTATTGGCATAAACCAGTAACTGTTAAAACTTCATTCTTATCAAACATTGAGAATTTGATATTCTTATGCTTTTGCTTACTTAGTTCACTTTGAACTTACATTTCTTCTTCTTTGATCAGTTGTTCTCTTTGAACATGTTACTTTCTTTCTTTCTTACTTTCTTAATGAAATCTTTAGCATTTAACTGACATAGATGTAACACCTCGAAAATGAGATTAGGTGTCTAGATCATAACATGTTCGTCTTAATGTTATAAGGTCCTAAAATGCCTTATTATGTGATATAAAGTCAGTGTGCAAAGTTTGAAGTGATTTGGAAGTCGAACGCCAAGGGACGTCCAAGACGTTCGACGAATAGTCGCTTATGTGCCTCATGTGTGTATGCATGCCTAAATTGTATGAACTGAGTCTAATAAATCTTGAAATGGTTTAAAATGATGTTTACTGTTATTGTATGAAGTTTCTTGAAGTTTGGAGGTCAAACGCCCAAGAACGTCCAAGACGTTCGAAAGATAGCACCTAAGACGTTCATCGTATGTCATGTTGGGGTCAAGGCTGTTTGGACGTTTTTTAGGTCTTTGTTTTGGATGAAATTTATGTGGAAGGTCTATAACATGTTAAGGTTTGTAATCGCGTTGGAAACGTCCAGGTACGACTTCTAAAGGGCCCCGCAAGAGGCCCCAAAAGAAGGACCCCAAAACTGCCTAGACACTGCCTGGGCAATGTCCCTTGACGGATTCAACGACGGATCGTTGGTCCACCAACGGCCCGTCGAGCAGGTCTCTTCGAAGGGGACTTGCCTTGGGCAGGACCTAAGCCAATTATTTGGCTAAGTCTTGGGCGACGGAGGCCATGACGCCCTGTCATGCCCATGACGCCCCGTCGAGACCCTCGTTGCGGGTGCCTGCAGGTTTGACTGCCTGCGTGCTGCCACTTAAAGGGGTGAATGGGAAATTCACCCCACGTCCTAACCTGACTATAATAGGTTTATTTAGTTAATTTTAGGTGTATATAAGTCTTTAAAAACGTGATCAACCCATTCCAAAAATCCTCTCACATGTTTAAAGCCTTTCCCTCCAAAAATGTTCTCTCTAAAACCACTATTGTTGGTGAAGCTCAAGATCTGCTTGGAGATGGATTTTCTATGGATGAATCATGAAGTTTTAGAGGTTTTCTTGTAGACAAAGGTATGGTGATGTTCATCTCTAGTTATCTTTTCATCTAGAGAGCCATTCTCAATGTTTTTCAAAGAAATCTCATGATCAAGTTTCCAATCTTCCAATCTAGCCATGGGTTCCTTCTCAAAATGTTTTTAATGATTGAATCATGATTAATTGAAGTTAATTCAATGGTTTTAATGTGTTTTCACTCCAATTGCATGATGAACCCATGTTCCTTCCATAATTGCTTGTTCTTGATGAATTGGTGATTCTCTTACGTAGGTATAAATCCTTAATGATCAAATTAAGAAGGGCTTGCATGAATTGATATAGATTCCTTTAGGTTATGAAGTCAAGAAGCTAAGTTGTGATGTATCTCGAATTGTGATTAGATAAAATATGATTTAGTCTTGATTTCTAATCTAATTAGCTACTGCCTAATGAGTATATTATTGATGACATATGAATGATGATCAAAGCCTTAGATAGTTCATAGTATTGGTAAAGTCTTTTATATTCTAGCAAAATCGATAAGCCTAAATGCCTATGTTGTAACCCTAATCTTGAGAGTATGTAATCATGATTTCAATATGGTTAAATGTAGGTTTAGATACTTCCTTAGACTTATATATGTATGAACTATGATATAAAATCAATGTAAGGGAAGTTAGCTAATGATCTATGTTATCCTACTTTCCTAGTATGTTGATATGTTGTATTATGTTATGGTATAATCTTGTGGCGACTTGTACATGGTTTCTTATATGTTTAAAGTACATTTAGGTACTGCCATATATGTGTTTTATTAATGAATAAGGTGTATTTATTAATGATGATCAAAGGGTGAGAAATTGGTAAGAATGCTTATTTCCTTTACTCTTCAACTTCTCTATTCCCTTATAGTTATGTTGATGAAGCCTTGTATGGCATTGTGTGGTATGGTCCACTTATGGTGGCGGTGTTTACTTTATTGTCATTATATATGTGTTGACTATGGCCTTGAAGGCATATTGATGAACTTATGAACATGTGCTTAAGGTGATACTATGAGAAGCTTATGCTTACTTTCCTATTCTAGTTGTGGATTAGGTTGTGTCTATTTCATGAGCATGTGTATAACCATGTTAGGGTAAAGTATAGGTGCTGCCATTGATGTGTTAAGATGGTTAATAACCCCTTACCTATGTATCCCTTATATGCAAGGGTAAATTTCTAAAGTTAGGAGTCTTGATTATAAAGTAGATATTGTCTGGTCTCCTATGCTATTATGTGTTGTGTGCTATGTGTTTGGAAGTGTAATGTGGTCTAATAGGGCGTCTGACTTGAGGAGTTAGTGATAGCCATTATGTGATCATGTCGGTCAATGTACAAACACTCTCTCTTACATGCATATTACAAGTAGTATAAGTCGTTGTGTCTAAATGAAAGGTAGTTCTCATATTCACTAGTGTCTACTACTATGTATGTTAAGGTGATGTTCATGAATGTATGATTTGTATTCCCTTACTAGGATGAATTTGATAGGTGTACTAGTATGGGCAAGGGTATGGGACCTTGTCTATGCATTGCACATGTGTATCTTGATAGGATAGTTCCTAGGTTTGGTTCTTATGCATATGAAGGATGATTATATGAACATGTTATGAATATGATATAATGAAGTATGAATGCATAATAGTGTCTTAGTAGGTTTATATGAAAGTATTGCTCATATAGTTATGCCTACAGACTTATGCATTGATATATGAACATGTGTGACCTTATGTGTTATGTGAAAGGTTTGATCACATCTAAGTATACACTCACACCCATGGATGATCTAGTTAGTGAGAGGAGGCCTTTGTCACAACCCGAAAGCACCCCCTAAAAGTTAGGGAAAACCTTCGAATCATGAATGGGTGTACTTGACCCATTTTGTAACATTTTGAAATATCGAGGTCATGTGATAAGACTTAAATGAACTCCTTAGGATCTAAACCAGTGTTCCTAGACAATTAGGCATATTTAGAGTCTTTGAAGTGGTGTTGGAACCGAATCTCTTAAACGTCCGGCAAATTGGTTCATAAGAGGGCTAGAGTGTCCTTTTGATTTAACCTAGTTAAAGAGTCGGAATTTGGTAAACGGTTGTAACTATAGGTGTAAAATATTGTGTGGGATGGTATCATGTTGGAAAAGTCGGGGGACGACTCCCCAAGGACCAAACAAGGACTCTCGAGGAGGACCCTTGAAGCAGCAGGGCATGACGGACCCCATGACGGGACGTCACAGGCGCGACGGGGAGTTGAGGCCTCCGTCATGCCAGCCTTAGCGCTTGGACTTTTCCTCCGCCTGCACAAGTCTCTGACCAGCATGACGGATGTGCAGGACGTAGGGAAGCCAGTCCGTCACGGCCACGACGGTTCGTCGTCGTGGAACCGTCATGCGCTTGGGGAGAAATCCTCCACCTGCACAAGTCTCTGACCAACGTGACGGATGTGCAGGACGGAGGGATGTCAGTCCGTCACGCCCACGACGGACCGTCGTCGGGGATCCGTCGTGGAAGGTCTGTGGCAGTTATGGAAAAGTTATTTTTTAGTTAGTTAATTAGTTAAGTGTCTTAGGGGTAATTAGGGGTTTAAGAGAGACTAATTAAGTGACTTAAGACCCCACTATAAATACCCAACCCTTATTAGCCTAATCATTCTCTCAAAAACAAAACTCTCTTCCTTCTCTCTACTTTCTCTCTCTATTGGAAGACTCCATTGGAGATCAACTTGGGGAGATCATTGGGGGTTGATTTAACACGAAATTCACCATCAAAACGTCATCAAACCTTCAGGTATGGGATCTAATTCACCTTTGAGATTCTTTCCTCAAAGGGTTCCTTCAAAGCTTTTTTTCCAAAAAGTTGAGTTCTTATGGGTTTCATCCAAATCCGAATTTGATCATGTGAATTGAGTTAATTATGTATTCTTTGGGTTAGAATGAATAGATTATCATGAATTGTAACTTGACTATGGAGAATTGATGTAGTTTGATCTAGATTGTGGGTGATGACACCTAACCCTTAACCCTAAATGTAGAATTGATATGGATTAGGTTGAGTTTGATAGAATTGATCTCCTAATTAGTTAAATGATCTTTAATGATTGTCATTGCATTGATTATGGGTCTATTATGATGAATTGAAGTTCTTCACACCTATGTTCTTGAATATTGAATCTAAGTTAAGAAGATACACTTGAGATCATGTTACTAAGCCTTGATGTAGTATTGCTTCTTATTATAGTGCTTCTCCTTGATTAGTTCTTGTGATTTATTATTGAATTACATTGACGTGATGATCTAAGATTGGTTGATCTATGGGTTAATGGTATGGTCCTTTATTGATGGACTAGGGAGGAGTATTGGTAAGTCTTGATGATCCTAGCCTTTACTTCAAATTATGGTTAATTGTCATCAAGTGATAATGTTATGTTGAAGTATGCTTTGATTGATGTGATAAGTTGATATGATACATGAACTTATATGCTTAGGTTGGTTGTGAGGTTGCTAGGTGTAATGTAATATAGGGAAGTTGTACGATGTGCCCTATTATGATGAGATGTACGAGGGTTGACTTCACCTATATGGATTGTTATGAAAGGACTAATTCTCATACAATTATTATTTGAGCTATAATGATGATATACAAGGGATTGACCCTTCTAACTAATTAAATTGAGAAGATTAATAAAGATTAAAGGCTTCTCTACAAATGGGGACTTAGCTTAGCACCGAGGGAACTTGACATTGAGAGGTGTTGACTTCCCTTAGAGGAATATTCACCATTTGTTCCTTATAGAGTGTTGACTTCCCTTAGAGGAATACTCACCTATGGATCTACATGAAGTGTTGACTTTCCTTGAGAAATATTCACTCATGAATTCTCATGAGATGAGGCCCCATTACCAAATGGTATATAGAGGGAATACCTATCTCTTAGTTCTTGAACTATGTTGCCACCATAGGATACTAGCTAGTGGATCCACCTAGATAGCTATGTTCACGTTAGGTTCTACCTTGGCCGGTAGACCACCTTCCATCGGTGTAAGGTTTCATGACACCGGATTCCACATTCGATTATGTGGTCTATGTCGGTTAAGGCAAATGTTCCCTAAACTAAAATGAATGAATGAATGAATAAGGTATAGGCTAATCAAAGTAACTTGAGAGGTTGGCTATAGCTTAGGTAGGGGTATGGGACTCTACCTACGCCTTGCACTAGTTTGCCTTGATAGGAACTTTGAGAGGTCAATATTATACATGTGAAGCGATGGTATGATGTAAATGGTTTGTATGTTGAGTAACATGCTTATGAATATAATGTTGTTGTCTTTGCTTGAAGAAGGATGTCTCATGAAGTGAAGAGCATGTTGGTAAGTAAATTGCTAATTGTAGTCTTGGTAGGTTACTTGATTGAGTAGGAGATATGGTAATTTTACTTGATCATTGCACTTGTGACTTATTGAAGGTTATCATTAGTATGCTTTGCTTTGCTATGGTTTAAAATTGCATATGTAGTCTATTATGTTTTCATAAATGTCCCTTTCTAAATATATTTGATTGGTAATTATATATGAGATTCCATACTTAGTACATGTGGAGTACTAATCCCTTTTCTTTCCCTTTTCCCAAACATTTTAGGTTCGGGTCGTTGAGCTTGATCCAAATTGCTAGGAAGGAAGACTTGGGTATTTTGCCATCCAAGTGGTAGGTCCTCACTCTCTCGAGGACGTGGCCGATATCTCTCTTTTATGATGTGTAGATACTATGATTCTATGTTGACTCTGTTATTCTCTTGAGACGATGTAGTAGACAGCCTATATGCGGCTTCTTTCATTTGATGTAGGGCTATGCCCAAGACTTATTGTAATCGATAGATGGTCTATGAGATGAGACGGTTTTATGACTATTATTTTCTAAATATATAAGTGTATGAAATAAAAGTAGAAGACTAAGTAATCTTCGTATATGAACAAGTCTATGTATACTTGATATATATAATGATGTGTATGTAGAGGTCTATGTAAACCTCCGAGTAGTTTTAGATAAAAAGTTTTAAATTCTTTCTGAATTTTTAGTCGATGAATGCTATGACGAAGCTGAGAGGCTTGTCTTAGTCCTCCGAGAGGACGACGACACCGGTTACGTCTGGGGGGTAAACCCGGATGTGACACCTTTGGGGTCTCGTACAAGCCCTCTAACTATCATTCATAACATAAAGCATGAAAAGTAGTGCGGAATTAAAACTTTTCACGATAATAATAGTAAAAGGAGTCTTTTCATAAATACTAGGAAATCCTATCGTCATAAGCCAACTTAAAGACACAACTTGGAATCTTAGGGACACGGCCCTTTACAATAAAAGTAAATACATTTTTAAGTCTTAATTAAGAAACTAAGAAACATAAAACTATGTCCTCGAATATATGAGGACATACCCAATTCTTGAGAGATAAAATTCCCAAGCTTCAACTCCGATCCTCCAAAAAGTCTTCCAACCTATACTCATAAGGAATATAAAAGTATGGGGTTAGTACAACAATGTACTAAGTATGGCATATGCAAAAACATACAAAAACGTACATTTTAGTAAAAATAACTTTTCATGCAACTAAAGCAATATTCATGAATCTAGAAACAAACCAACATAAGAATCGACAATCAACACTTTATGGCAACTTTACCAAAACTTAGAGTAATCAAAAGGAACATTTCAATGAACTTACTAAACTTACAATGAAAATTGAATAAAGCATCACAGTGAATATATTGGATTCTTACAATGGAGACCTTACAGTGAATGGCACGGTCCAAGTCATATGAACTCTTTTCCTTTTAAGTTGCCCTAACCCAAGGTTATCCTAAGACTCCCTAAGGTGAGCTAAGAAGGGATTTTCATTACACCTCCCTTCAAAGCACACCAAAGCGACCCTTAAAACTACCAAATCTTAGGCTTACTTCGTTGGAAATCAAATCCACGCCCTTGGCTAACATATGCAAAACACTCATGGAAATATAGGTCATACCAAGTGCAATGTGAGAGTAGCATCCCATACTACCACTCCCACTTAGTACTCCTAATGGATTCCATTTACTCAAGTACTCCACAATAATCATCCATAACACTACACCATAGTACTCATTCACACGGATTTCATGAAGGTACTCTTCTCCCATAGTAGGTATAGGTCACACCAAGTGCAATGTGAGAATAGCATCCCATACTACTACTCCCACTCAATGATCCTACTCGGTAACTAATGTGGATTGAGAACTTCACGACATACATACATAAATTCAACAATATACAAGATAATTAGTTTCAAATCAATTCTTTTGTGGGAGTTAGCTTAACCGACAAAGACCATGAGAGCTAGACATGGAATCCCGATATTAACCCCTATCGGATGAGGGATCCTTAGTTGCCTAGTGTAAGGTCATGCTTCTTAGCGTTTACATGGCTTTTCCAATAGCTACACCTATGCGGGCACATAGTTAAGGGATAAGGAGATTGCTACTAAGTAACTCACTCTTTACTAACGAGGAGTACTCATCTCAAGAGGTACTTTGGATTACAACCTCTCAACTCACGAAGTGCAATCCACCTCCCCTTCATATCCTCTCGGTGCTAGGCATAACTCCCCACGGATTTCTCAACATAATAGTCTATCTTAGAAAGCTCACTAGGAATGGAGAGGTTGCTACTAGACACTACATCTCAACTCACGAAGTGTGTCCACCTCAAGATTCCCCTTTTTGCTCAACTTGGCATAATACAAATCTTAAAAGAGTATGTGTGTACATGTGCACACCTTGCATATAAGAATCGCTTCATTATCATCAAGTTCTACACATACTTTAACCTTAATTCATCAAGTTACACACTCTACATGCTTCTCACAATCATACACTTCATTTAGACATAAACTAGGTCAAACATGCAATTCAAGCTACATCAAACACAATACAAGACCCATTTGCCATATATCTTCATTTCACATATTAGACCTTCAAGATCCCATACTAAAAACATACTAATTAACATCAAGTTCATCAATTAGCACCGCCACCCATAAGGT
This sequence comes from Solanum sitiens, assembly GCA_016801875.1. NCBI lineage: Eukaryota > Viridiplantae > Streptophyta > Magnoliopsida > Solanales > Solanaceae > Solanum > Solanum sitiens. The sequence goes on from JABWTJ010000343.1 coordinate 547,115, forward strand.
GGACCATAACACTCAAATAGCAATTCATAATAAGAACTATAAAATGAGAGCAACTCATCAACAAATCAAACCATCATCACCCATAAGCAATTTATAAATATTTCACCAATTAAAGCCCTTAGGGCAGTAGCTACACCAACATGACAATTACAAGAAGACCCAAGTTCATACCCCACTAAAATCATGCTCACATAACCCATTTTCAAGCCAAAGGTTGAAGTATGCATATACAAGAGTTTCATGGAGTTTTTAACATAAAAATCATCAATTCAAACCAAGATAAATACATTTAAACCATTAGAACTTAAATACAAGAAGACCCATACTAGAAATCAAAGTTAGAAGAAGATTGAGTTTAGAAACCCTTTTGAAAACCATTTTGGAAATTGGCTTCTTGAATGAAAAGATATTCAAGAATGGATACCATACCTCACTAATCAAGCCAAATCCAAGAGTTTTTGATGAAGAGACACGTCCAACCAGCCCTCCTATCCTTCCTTGACTTCTAGCTTCCAATGGAGTCTTGAGAGGGTTTTCTTTTTAGAGAGAGAGAGTTGAATTTAGAAATGAGGGTCTTGTCTAGGTCTAGGGTTTAAAACTCATTTAATATAACCTAAAAATCCCTTAACAAACCATCCAAACTATTATTTAGACGTGGAGTGAATTTACAAATTCACCCCTGACTTGGTAGAAAAATCTGCGCACAAGGACAAGGCTTGCGACGACCTGCTTCTGACGGGGCGTCACGGGTGCAACGGCCCGTCCTGACCATTCGTTGCAAGATTCAGTGGCTTGACAAGGGTCCCCTCTACACCCTTGAACAAGTCCCCTACGACGGAACCTTGTGATGGGGCATCACAGCCATGACTGGCCGTCGACTGCTCCGTCGCCAAGGCTGCCAGGGACAGCCTGCTTACCAGGTTTTGGGTCCTTCTTCAAGGACCCTTCGATGGTCCTTGGGGATAATTTCCTGGACGTTTCCAACACAAATATGATCATATATAAGTTTAACACCTCTCACATGAATTTCATCCAAAACGAACACATAAAACTCGATGAAACGCGTCTAGACGTACAAGGTCGACTCAAGTCATATCTTTTGAATGCCTTGGACGTTCTTGGTCATTTGACCTCCAAACTTCACAAAACTTTGCACACTGCCTAAGGACACTAAACTAACTCCGTTTAACTTAAAGTCGACTCAAGAAACAATCATGAGGCTCTAGTTCACCTTAGTTCATTTTGGGGCGTTATAGCCTTGCTAGAGGTGCCCAAGAATACTCCAAAACTAGATAGGTGCTTGAATATGCTATAAGCATATGAATGATGAATATCCTAAGTCTATGTTTTTATAAATAAATATTAATAAGGGATTTTCAATAAAGGGAACTTAGCCTAGCACTGAGTGAACTTGTAGATGTGAGGGGTGACACTTTTTTACATAAGAAAGGTGGGGTTCACTACGGTCCTCACGGGGTGGTTAGCCTCATGAATCAATATAGGGTGGAGAGTTTATATTTCCATGAATCCCCCAAGTTCCATAACTATGTTGCCACCATAGGATACTAGCTAGTGGGTTTCCACCTAGAAAGCTATGTCATGTTCGGTTCTACTTTGGCCGGTAGACCACCTTCCATCGGCGTAAGGTTTTATGACACCGGATTCCATGATTAGCACCCATGGTGTATGTCGGTTAAGGTTATGATTTCCCTAAAGTTAAAATGGACAATGGAAGTAATTGAATAGGATCCTAACTAGGAGGACCTAAGGTAAGTTACTTAGAATAGGTGGAAGTAATGAATCCATCTAGACATTGCACAAGTGACTCCTTAGGAAGTCTTAGGAAGGTACCCTAATGCATATGATTATGTATGTATCCTTTATGTATGACATTATAGTATTTGTCTATTGATCATGAAGATGTGCATGATATGATTCTTTATATATGATGTTAATCTTGTTGACTATATGGTGATGGTATTAGTTGGCGTAAAATTTTCTCCTCTATACATGTCGATATATGATTTGAATGTAAAGGCTTGTGATCTCCTGATAGGTTCACTAGTGTATGATGTTAATCTTGTTGACTATATGTGTGAGGTTATGGCGCCTTACATATGCATTGCACTAGTGGATCTAGATTGGGGACATGAGTTAGGTTTTACATGGTTCAATGTGAAGTAAAACAATTATATGTGTCTAATGATTAGGAGTTCATTGTAATGTCCTTTTAGTCTTGGTTTAACTAGCTTATGTTGTATTTCTATGATGGCATGTGTTGTCTTGTATAGATGCTATGTATGGCTTTTCTCTTGTGTTCCTAAGGTGATACATTGCACCAAGTATCCCTAATGGATTACTTGGAAGACTAATGAGTTAAGAGTGAGAGTTCACTGTAAAGGTGATGGAGCTCACTGTAAAGTGACCTCAAATTGTACTTAAATTCTATATGTGCTTTTCTATGATGTTTGGCCTTTTATTGTGTTTCTATGAAGTATGTGGATGATATAAATGCTATTTATAAAGGTTTTATAATGATTTACTCAAAATTGCATGAAGTATGATTTCAAAGGAAAAGTCCCATTTAAATGCATGTTTTTGCATGGTTGCCATACTTAGTACATTCTTGTGCTAATCCCATTCTTCTGTACTTTTTACACAAAGTGTAGGTTATGGAATGCTTAAAGGAGGTCTATGATTGAGGAGCTTGATAGGTGATTTCCCAAGCTCAAGGAAAGGAATCCTTAAGTTCAAGGATGTCCTAATGTGTACTTATTGTAAAGTCTATATAGTAATGTATAGCTTTGTATTATGTCTTAAGGGCCTTGTCCTAAATGTACTCTAAAGTTATTGAGTCTAAGATGGCAAAGAGACTTAGAGTCTAAATATGTATTATGACTTATGTTATATATATATATGATGTGATGTTTCTAGCATATGATGTGCTATGAAAAGTTTTAAATTTTCCGCTAAATTTACTATGCCAATGCTATGAATGATATGAGAGTCTTGTCTTAGACCTCCGAGAGGTCGACGACGCCGGTTACAATCCAAGATTGTATCCTATCTTCTAGGATATGCTTTTGGGTTGTGACAAACTTGGTATCAGAGCATGAGGTTTATGTAGCGGTTTTAGGTTCTAAGAAGTCTCACATGTTTGGAGAACCTACTAAATTATCATTTGATTGAATGTTGATGAAATATGTGTAGAATTTATGAATATGAACATGATAAGGAATGTGGAAAAGAATTTTTGCTATTTAGATTAAAGAATGAGAGACTTATGGCATGATGAGTCGTAGATTGGTTGCTAACTTCTTATTGTGTTATGAACTTCCTTGTTGTATTTCCCTAATGATGTATGACCTTAGTGTCTATTGCAATGTAGGAAGACCTTATGTTAATTGAATAGTATGATCAAATTTGATGGTTGAGGATGATTTGCCTAAAATGATAAGGTTTAGAATGCCTTAGTGTTGCTAAATTGAATTAATGAAGATTCCCTCTAAAGCACTAATCACTTTAAGTGATGAATATGAAGGTTGTGTATTTGAGATCCTCTATATGTTGGGTTACATTGATCTTAATTGGGTTTACCCTAAGTGGGGGATGGTATTTGAGTAGTGAGATTGTAGAAATTGTCTACATTGTTCTTCTATTCTTACTTGAATTGGAAAATGTGAATTCTTAGTAAGCTTGTTGATGAAACTAGTCTTGCATAAAGTGTGAATTGCATGATCTACATATGATTGGTATGAATTGATTTACATCATTTTGGAGACATGGTGAATTTTCCAAATAAGCATGAGAGGAAAGTTTTGATAAAATCCATGTTTTTCTCTTGTTGACTTGCATTTTAATGTGCTAATTGTGAAGTTGACTTCATGAGGTAAGACAAGGAACTTGCTAATAGTAATTTGTAGGTTAAATTGTTTAGCCTTGTAATGGGAGTTGAGTCTCTTTTACAATGAAATATGTTGACTCTCTTAAAAATTTAGTGATTTGATGATTTGTAATGCAAAATTGTAGGCTCATTCTTGAAAGGTGAAGGCATGTTAAGCTAAGTGTTCATGTGTATGCCTATAATTTGTGTTATTTTTCAAAATGAGGCTTACTATAAGGGTGAGTATTATGTTAAGAAAAGAAATTTGTGGAATGACTTCCTATTTTGTTGTGATGTACTTGGTGTGACTTACCATTTAGATTTCACTGGGAAGAAAAATGTATGCATGTTTTGGCTTGAAAGTTGGGATTTCTCATTTTTAAAGAATTGACCTTGTAGTTTGTTAAGGTGTGAACTCATGATGCATGTAAATGTGTTGAGAAGCAAGATATTCCTCCATGTACACCACTAAGCATGGTATGGTTGAGTATGACCTTTATGGTACTAGGTCTAACTAATGAAGATCTTTGTGATTTAATTAACTCAAGGTTTTGTGCATTGAAGTATGAGTGCTTAAGTAACTTTGAGTATGGGTTATGATCTTCCTATGAGTAGTTTTTCAAGATTTTCTTGTAAGGAATTAAGGAGTAATGATCATGTTATGATTAGGAGAAGGATGTTCTTCTATGAACATGAAGAAGAACCTTTGTGTTTGATGCATTAGAGAATGAGTGAGTAATGGTTTTGCTTGCTTGTGTGCATTGAGTGCTAAAATGATTTGATGATATTTTAAATGTGATGAACTGCTCTTATGTGCATTGAATTCCTTGATGTGATTAAAGAGTCCTAAGTGTCATTAGAGGACGAATGTTCCCAAGTGGGGGATATTGTAAGACCTCGAAAATGAGATAAGGTGTCTAGATCCTAACATGTTCGTCTTAATCTTATAAGTTCCTAAAATGCCTTATTATGTGATATAAAGTCAGTGTGCAAAGTTTGAAGTGATTTGGAAGTCGAACGCCAAGGGACGTTCAAGACGTTTGACGAATAGTCGCTTATGTGCCTCATGTGTGTATGCATGCCTAAATTGTATGAACTGAGTCTAATAAATCTTGAAATGGTTTAAAATGATGTTTAATGTTATTGTATGAAGTTTCTTGACGTTTGGAGGTCAAACGCCCAAGAACGTCCAAGGCGTTCGAAAGATAGCCCCTAAGACGTTCATCGTATGTCATGTTGGGGTCAAGGCTGTTTGGACGTCTTTTAGGTGTTTGTTTTGGATGAAATTTATGTGGAAGGTCTATAACATGTTAAAGTTTGAATCGCGTTGGAAATATCTGGGTACGACTTATAAAGGGCCCCGCAAAAGGCCCCAAAATAAGGACCCCAAAGCTGCCTAGACACTGCCTGGGCAGTGTCCCTTGACGGACCAAACGACGAATCGTTGGTCCCCCAACGGCCCGTCGAGCAGGTCTCGTCGAAGTGGACTTGCCTTGGTCAGGACCTAAGCCAATTATTTGGCTAAGTCTTGGGTGACGGAGGCCATGACGCCCCGTCATGCCCATGACGCCCCGTCGAGACCCTTGTTGCGGGTGCCTGCAGGTATGACTGCCTGCGTGCTGCCACTTAAAGGGGTGAATGGGAAATTCACCCCACGTCCTAATCTGACTATAATAGGTTTATTTAGTTAATATTAGGTGTATATAAGTCTTTAAAAACGTGATCAACCCATTCCCAAATTCCTCTCACATGTTTAAGCCTTTCCCTCCAAAAATGTTCTCTCTAAAACCACCATTGTTGGTGAAGCTCAAGAGCTGCTTGGAGATGGATTTTCTATGGATGAATCATGAAGTTTTAGAGGTTTTCTTGTAGACAAAGGTATGGTGATGTTCATCTCTAGTTATCTTTTCATCTAGAGAGCCATTCTCAATGTTTTTCAAAGAAATCTCATGATCAAGTTTCCAATTTTCCAATCTAGCCATGGGTTCCTTCTCAAAATGTTTTTAATGATTGAATCATGATTAATTGAAGTTAATTCAATGGTTTTAATGTGTTTTCACTCCAATTGCATGATGAACCAATGTTCCTTCCATAATTGGTTTAGCCTTTGCATGGGCTTTGTGATTATGGCTTGTTCTTGATGAATTGGTGATTCTCTTATGTTGAATTGCTTGTGGTTATTGTTATTTAAATTAATTGATGTTGAATTGATGATGATCAGTCCATGATGATAAATATATGAAGTTTTGAGCATGAATAGCCTATGTTTCTACATGTTGTCTTCAAGTCGATTGTGAGATCGGTTGTGTAGACTCTTGATTATGTATGAACTGCTGTAGCTACTATTTTAGGGTGATGTAATGGATGAATTTTGTAGGTATAAGTCCTTAATGATCAAATTAAGAAGGGCTTGCATGAATTGATATAGATTCCTTTAGGTTATGAAGTCAAGAAGCTAAGTTGTGATGTAGCTCGAATTGTGATTAGATAAAGTATGATTTAGTCTTGACTTCTTATCTAATTAGATACTGCCTAATGAGTATATTATTTATGAAATATGAATTATGATAAAAGCCTTAGATAGTTCATAGTATTGGTAAAGTCTTTTATATTCTAGCAAAATCGATAAGCCTAAATGCCTATGTTGTAACCCTAATCTTGAGAGTATGTCATCATGATTTCAATATGGTTAAATGTAGGTTTATCTACTGCCTTAGAATTATATATGTATGAACTATGATCTAAAATCAATGTAAGGTAAGTTAGCTAATGATCTATGTTATCCTACTTTCCTAGTATGTTGATATGTTGTATTATGTTATGGTATAATCTTGTGGCGACTTGTACATGGTTTCTTATATGTTTAAAGTACATTTAGGTACTGCCATATATGTGTTTTATTGATGAATAAGGTGTATTGATCAATGATGATTAAAGGGTGAGAAATTGGTAAGAATGCTTATTTCCTTTACTCTTCTACTTCTCTATTCCTTTATAGTTATGTTGATGAAGCCTTGTATGGCATTGTGTCGTATGGTCCACTTATGGTGGCGGTGTTTACTTTATTGTCATTATATATGTGTTGACTATGGACTTGAAGGCATATTGATGAACTTATGAACATGTGATTAAGATGATACTATGAGAAGCTTATGCTTACTTTCCTATTCTAGTTGTGGATTAGGTTGTGTGGATATTTCATGAGCATGTGTATAACCATGCTAGGGTAATGTATAGGTGCTGCCATTGATGTGTTAAGATGGTTAATAACCCCTTACCTATGTATCCCTTATATGAAAGGGTAAATAGCTAAAGTTAGGAGTCTTGATTATAAAGTAGATATTGTCTGGTCTCCTATGCTATTATGTGTTGTGTGCTATGTGCTTGGAAGTGTAATGTGGTCTAACAGGGCGGAAGACTTGAAGAGTTAGTGATAGCCATTATGTGATCATGTCGGTCAATGTACACACACTCTCACTTACATGCATATTACAAGTAGTATAAGTCGTTGTGTCTAAATGAAAGGTAGTTCTCATATTCACTAGTGTCTACTACTATGTATGTTAAGGTGATGTTCATGAATGTATGATTTGTATTCCCTTACTAGGATGACTTGATAAGTGTACTAGTATGGGCAAGGGTATGGGACCTTGTCTATGCATTGCACATGTGTATCTTGATAGGATAGTTCCTAGGTTTGGTTCTTATGCATATGAAGGATGATTATATGAACATATTATGAATATGATATAATGAAGTATAAATGCGTAATAGTGTCTAAGTAGGTTTATATGAAAGTTTTGCTCATATAGTTATGCCTACAGACTTATGCATTGATATATGAACATGTGTGACCTTATGTGTTATGTGAAAGGTTTGCTTACATCTAAGTATACACTCACACCCATGGATGATCTAGTTAGTGAGAGGGGGCCTTGCTAGGGGTGCCCAAGAATACTCCAAAACTAGATAGGTGCTTGAATATGCTCTAAGCATATGAATGATGAATATCCTAAGTCTATGTTTTTATAAATAAATATTAATAAAGGCTTTTCAATAAAGGGAACTTAACCTAGCACCGAGTGAACTTGTAGATGTGAGGGGTGACACTTTCTTACATAAAAAAGTTAGGGTTCACTACGGTCCTCACGGGGTGGTTAGCCTCATGACTCAATATAGGGTGGAGAGTTGATATTTCCATGAATCCCCCAAGTTCCATAAACTATGTTGCCACCATAGGATACTAGCTAGTGGATTTCCACCTAGAAAGCTATGTCATGTTTGGTTCTACTTTGGCCGGTAGACCACCTTCCATCGGTGTAAGGTTTTATGACACCGGATTCCATGATTAGCACCCATGGTCTATGTCGGTTAAGGTTATGATTTCCCTAAAGTTAAAATTGGCAATGGAAGTAATTGAATAGGATCCTAACTAGGAGGACCTAAGGTAAGTTACTTAGAATAGGTGGAAGTAAAGAACACATCTAGACATTGCACAAGTGACTCCTTAGGAAGTCTTAGGAAGGTACCCTAATGCATATGATTATGTATGTGTCTTTATGTATGACATTATAGTATTTGTCTATTGATCATGAAGATGTGCATGATATGATTCTTTATATATGATGTTAATGTTGTTGACTATGTGGTGATGGTATTAGTTGGCATAAGTAAAGTTGTCTCCTCTATACATGTTGATATATGATTTGAATGTAAAGGCTTGTGATCTCGTGATAGGTTCACTAAGCATGTGTGAGGTTATGGGCCCTTACATGTGCATTGCACTGGTGGATCTAGATTGGGGACATGAGTTAGGTTTTACATGGTTCAATGTGAAGTAAAACAAGTATATGTGTCTAATGATTAGGAATTCATTGTAATTTCCTTTTAGTCTTGGTTTAACTAGCTTATGTTGTAATATATTTCTATGATGGCATGTGTTGTCTTGTGTAGATGCTATGTATGGATTTTCTCTTGTGTTCCTAAGGTGATACATTGCACCAAGTATCCCTAAAGGATTACTTGGAAGACTAATGAGTTAAGAGTGAGAGTTCATTGTAAAGGTGATGGAGCTCACTCTAAAGTGACCTCAAATTGTACTTAAATTCAATTGTGCTTTTCTATGATGTTTGACCTTTGATTGTGTTTCTATGAAGTATGTGGATGATATAAATGCTCTTGATAAAGGTTTTATGATGATTTACTCAAAATGGCATGAACTATGATTTCAAAGGAAAAGTCCCTTTTAAATGCATGTTTTTGCATGGTTGCCATACTTAGTACATTCTTGTGCTAATCCCATTCTTCTCCACTTTTTGCACAAAGTGTAGGTTATGGAATGCTTAAAAGAGGTCTATGATTGAGGAGCTTGATAGGTGATTTCCCAAGCTCAAGGAAAGGAATCCTTAAGTTCAAGGATGTCATAATGTGTATTTATTGAAAGTCTATTTAGTAATGTATAGCTTTGTATTATGTCTTAAGGGCCTTGTCCTTAATGTACTCTAAAGTTATTGAGTCTAAGATGGCAAAGAGACTTAGAGTCTAAATATGTATTATGACTTATGTTTTATATATATATGATGTGATGTTTCTAGCATATGATGTGCTATGAAAAGTTTTAAATTTTCCGCTAAATTTACTATGCCAATGCAATGAATGATATGAGAGGCTTGTCTTAGACCTCCGAGAGGTCGACGACGCCGGTTACAATCCAAGATTATATCCTATCTTCTAGGACATGCTTTTGGGTTGAGACAATAGATAATATGAGCTAACATGAAATCCAGTGTCTTCCCCACACCGAAAAGAGGTGGTTCACCAACTAAAGTGAAACCTAATACTTTCTTGAACATTTAACCGACATAGATCAGGTGAGCTAATATGAAATCCAGTGTCTTCCCCACACATAAAAGAGGTGGTTCACCATCCAAACTGAAACTTAATACTTCCTAAGCTTTCTTAGGTGGAATCCACTATCTAGTATGTAACAACCCTAAAAATGAATAGGATCAAGACTTAGGTTTTTCAAGAATGCTTGCGATTAGACCAAGGTCCACACGGATCGATACGCGTAGAACCAGAACTTAGAACCCTTACTACGACCAAGCCAACTAACTTGAGGAGTTAATTGAGCTTGGAAAGGTTGGAACCAACCATTTGAGGCTCACGAAAACAAAGATTTAATCGAAAGAGTGTTTACCGGACTTAAAAGAAGAAATTTCAAGTTTTGAGGGTCCAAGGGTAAAATGGTCTTTTCCAGGCCAAGGGTAATATTGTAATTACACTGAGGAAATAATTATTTAATTAATTAATTTAATTAAATAAAGAAATTTGGGTTGGGGCGACCCAAGTGACCCATTTTCGCAAATTGGGAGTCACTCGGGTTCGAGCCCCACTAGAAGCAATTATTTATCTTGCTTTTATTTGATTGGATAAATTAATTAAATTAAATAATAAATATTAGCTGATTTAAGAAAAAAGAAAAATCAGATTTTTTATTTATTAATTAATTATTTAATCCTAATTTGACTAAGTCTCTCCCTTATCTCCTAATCCTAAGCCAACTCTCCCACACGTTTCTCACTCTCCTTACTCTCAATCACGCTCTGCCTCAACCAACAGAAAAGAAGAACAAAGTGAATGCAAAAGTTCATCAAGAACTTGAACTCTAAAAACTCAAAATAAGAATAATCTTAAGAACAAAAGGTAAAGATCAATATCTAGACGGATTTTGCTTGTTCTTTCGGTGTTTGGACTGATTTTTGGAGAGGTTTTTGGGCAGCATTTTCGTGGTTGAACAAGAAAACTAAGGTATGGGTCTTCTTACTCTTTGTCCCTTTCCCAAGAGACCCTTAGGACTCAGACGATTTTAATCCGAAACTAAGTTGTTCCCCGTTGCATATCCCTGTTATTAGCTCCCATCAAATCATAGGTTGGTATGTTTGCTGATAGAGATTAGGTATTGCAATGTGTTTTCGTGATGAATATGTTCATGAACATGTATTTGGAATCATATGAGTGACAAGCTTTGTTGCCGAAAATATGTGTGTGTATGTGCAAAAGTTTACTGTAAACTTACTGTAAATGAGTTTTGATTTATGGCTTCAAGTTTGATATGGTTTTGGTTGTCATTTTAAGTGTATAAACTTATGTAAATGATGATGTTCATTTAGGTGTAATGTGGCTGAATTTAATGATAAACTCTTGGCCAAATATATCCATGAAAATGCACCTAAAGGACTCACTAAACACTACTCCAAATGCATGAACATTTAACGTTAAAAAGTGGAGAAAATAAGCTGCAAAAAGGTAATCAAAATTTCCAGCTTGTGATGTTAGTTTCGGGCAGGTTCTGGGAATTTTGGAAGAGTTTTAAAAGGGATTAAAGTAGGTGAGGTCAAGGGGAATCGAACCCAAGACCTCACATGACCAAGAGGCTGAAATTTTTTTAAAAAAAATGTAATGGAGCTAAGGGGATTCGAACCCCTTAGCTGCTGCCCACGAAATGAATTAATAAGGAAAATGGGGATGGGGGGAATCGAACACACGACTCGTGGGAAGAAAGAAAGAGTGAGAATAAAGAAAATAAAAAGATGTGAGGCGTGGGAATCGAACCCACGACCTCAAGGATGGAAATAGAGGGGGGCGAAAATGAGTATTAAAACAAGTGAGGCTGTGGGGGTTCGATCCCATGACCTCACTGTCAATTCCCTCAACTTAGCAAAAAAAATTTTAAAAATATATATATGGGGCTGTGGGGGTTCGAACCCACCACCTCACAGCCCCTAGCGAAATTTAATTAAAGGTAAGGAGGCTATGGGCGTTCGAACCCACAACCTCCCTACTTAGGCGAATTAAAGAACAAAATAAAAGAGGCTGTGGGGGTTTGATCCCACAACCTCTTGGATTTGGCGAAATTGGGCAAGATGAAGTTAATAAAAATTAAAAAGTGGTTGTGGGGGTTCGAACCCACAACCCTTCGGCCAAATTAGGATTATTACTAAGGAGAAAATTAATCCTTCAATGTTAATGTTGTGATTTAACTTAGAGTCATAATGTTATGAATACTAGAGTAAAATCAATTAAAAATATAAATGATATCCAATTGATTCAAGACTTGGGTTTCCTTGCTCAAGCTTCCGTATTGATACATAAGTCATACGTGAATAAAATATCCGAGAATAATGCCACATACTTAGATCGAAATCAAGATCTTGGCACATATACAAGGTGCATAAGTCTTGTATCACATAATCTTAGACGAAATATGAATGAAGTGTCATGGCTTGAATGTATAGACGCATAAGTCTAACATACACTCAAAATAAGTGAATCTAGGAAGTATGTAATGAAATGATGAACCCCAGAAGGGTTAAGTATGAGTGTAAGATACACTAAATGGCCAAGTGCATTGGCATATGATGAAATGAACATTCACGTAATAAGAGGTGAGTAACTATGAAAAGCAAGGGTGTTAATGATAATGAATGTGGTGACAACATGATATAAGGTTAATGTAAATGATGAGAGTAATCTCGAATGAGCCTAAATAAATGTTACCAATACGTACTCACCTATGAGAGTGTAAGGTAATGAAGAGATCAGTCTCTATGAACACCCTACTGAAGGTATTGAGCTTAACACACTTGATACTAATGATGAGATGAGAAATCATCTAATGAGCTATGATGTCCTCATACTAGAAGTCAGCTTCCATGACGTATGAGTTGAATGAAATGGAACTTTATACTGAGCACCGATAGACTAGCTATGAACGGTGATGCCTTCTTTCAGGAAGGGAGAAGGTTCACGTAACTCTCATGAGATGAGACTGTACGGCTTGCCGGGTATGGGTCTCCATACATCTCCTAGTCTTCAAACCTATACTGCCAATATAGGGATCTGGCGGGGTTAAATTCCCATGTACGCTAGCATGTTTTTGAGTCACCTTGGCCGGTGATTCCACCTCTTTTTGGTATGGGGGAGACACTGGATTTCATGATGCTCACATGATCTATGTCGGTTAAAGTTAAAGTTCCCAATGAATGAATGAGGCCAGCCTCAAATGATGCACATAATGAAATGAAAGATACCAAAGGTGTTAGGATAGGATAATCAAGAGGTGAGCTAGACTCAGGTAATAACACTAGGTTATTCTTGATCATTGCACAGCAAACCCGATGAAAGTCGTAAACTACACCCTAGGTATAGCTGGTTTTCACACTGGCCTATGAACAAAATGAAATGAAGTATGTATGAATGAATGAAGTAGACTCTGTGTTTGCTAATGAAGACTCCCTAGTTGAGTTCCCATATGTTGAGCCCTCATTTCTGGGATCTCTTAATGTTAAGTCCATGATTCCAAGGTCTCATGGCATATGAATGAATGACATTAAAGAAGTTATGTGCTACACGCAAAAGGTGCTATGTGCTATATGATATGTGCTATGTGTAAATGTTATGTGTTGTGCGCAAATGTGATAAGTATGATGACATATGTTATTCTCATGGAATAACTTTCCTAATCCAAATTTGGAAAGCTCATTTACTTTCCTAATCTCAATTTGGCAAGTTCACTGACTTGACTTTCCAAAAATCATGTTGTTAGGAAAGAGCTATTCTTTCTCATGCATGTCCTTGCTGTGTGCTTGCATATACCCATACTTAGTACAAGTGTGTACTAACCCTATACAAACTCTACTATCTTAGGTGCAGGCACAGGTGGACGATAGAGCTACAGGATCATCGTGGCAGTTATCCAGACGTCCAGCATTCATCCAGTTTTGGTAGGTCCTCATGTCTTCGAGGATGCTAACATTTTATATTCTAGCTTAGTTTTAGAGTTGAGCTAGTGGAGCATGTTCCACTAGCGTTTCTTTCCTGCTTTTATTCAGATTATGTATTGGTGCCATTTTGGCAATTATACGCTTTATAAGAATTGAACTATTTCTTTCAGTTGCTTATCTCTAAATGTTAGATGGTTGATGGTGAACAATTACGTATTAATGAGAATAATTTTATAAGTATGTTAGGAAACAAAAAGTTTCAAATTTTCCGCTAAAATTAACCTATGTAAAGTAAGAATGACGTAAGTAGGCTTGTCTGCGACCTCTGAGAGGTCAACGACGCCGATCTCGTCTGGGGTCTAGATTCCAGTCGTGACAAACTTGGTATCATAGCACTAGGAGACTTTGGAGACCCTGATAAACCTTTGTGGTAGTCTCGTCTCATAAGGCTTACATGTGCATGCACAAGTTCATTGCTAGTCTATCAGTGCTTAGCTCAGATTTATTATACTTTACAACTTTTAGAGTTGAGGCATACATTGTGGAAGATTGCTTCTAGTATGAGGTATGCTTAGCTCAATGGATGAGTGGTCATCCATTTCTTTGCTTAATGAATGTGAACTTAATTATTACATTATAATCATGGTGTGAGTGTGACTTGTCTCACGATTTGTAAGACCCTCTTATGTGAGTATCTTTGACATAATTGTTAAGGTGCAAGTGAGACTTCTCTCACTTCCTTTAACACCCTATTCTGGTCAATTACATAACTCATAAGCTTTTAGTTATTTCATAACTCACCTTATCTTGTTAAACGTAATTTGGTAGTCTTGTACCATTCTTTATGAAAGTTATAATGACTTATTCAATGTGCTATTATGTTCACAATGTTCATTTAGATAGGGTATGTTGGGACTTATCCCAATCATTAGCATACCCTAAGTTATTAGTTCATTGAGTTAAGATTGGTATGACTTAATCATTGGCCAATTCTATTAATATCTTAGACATAATATTGCTAGCCAATTTATTGTCATAAATCAAACTTTCACGAAACGCTTGTCATGATATTATTACTAGTCAAGTCAATTAACTTCATGTATATACTATGGTAATCTCATCATTTTAAGAAAGCCAACTTTTAGCCTTTGATTAGCCTATAAGAACAATTCAGTACGTTGATTTGGTAATGAATATTCATTAACTAACTTTGATTCTCATTTTTATATCTTCTTGAAAACATTGCATTCCAAACACTTTCAAACATATCTACTGTAAACACACACCATAATCGAAACCTTCATTCCTTTAAACAATAAACTGAATTTCAGAAATGACTTATAACAATTTTATCTTCTCAAACACAATTAAGAATTACAACAAATCTTATCTATTGTAAATAATACACTGATCATACGGATCAAACCTATAGGTCTCATTCGACATTATAAATCACAGAAACCTACACATAACGATCATTTAGCACCACATACAAACAACATGCTCGATCTTTGCATTATACATACTACTAAAATTGGAAATAGGGAGAACTAGGGAGATGAACGTTCGACAATTTCATTGGGAACAACCCTAGTTTCGGTTTTCTTATATTCAAAACGTTTGAAAAGCCTCCTCGGGAAAGGAATCCAAGAGAGAAAACCCATACCTTACTGTAAAATTGAATCTACGAAGATCACCCTGTACTCTGGATGAAAACCTTGAAAAATTGCCTTGAAATCGCCTAAGGTTTTTCTTACATTTGCTCACTGTTTTTCAGTCGTAGATTTCTACTAGATAAACAAGAGTCTAAGTCTTAGGAACAGAATATTGACTAATTCAACTTAGTCTAAATAACTTAATTAAATAAATTAATCAGCTAATTACCAAAACGCCCCTCCTAAATTGACTAAAAATAGGTGAGCATTTGACTTGGCCAAATTCTGAAAATTTTCTAAGGTTCTTGGTTTGACCATGACTTTAAATAAATTAATTAAGTTGCTAATTTAATTAATTAAGTGACCTAGGGTAATTACTAAAATACCCCTAAGTCACTAGGACCAAAATCAACCCATTTGGACCATCCTAGGTTAGGTACTAGGATGTTTCTTTAGTTAGTTATTCGGCTAGTGTCACCCGGTTAGGTCTTAGGATGTCGGGTACACTAGTTAAATCATTGTTGTTAGTCCTACGTTAGTTAGCTAGTTAGGTAAGTTAGTTATAGCCTAGGATTTGTTAGGAAGCTCGGCCCCATGTGGCTTGACCCGAAGCGTGCCGGCCCCTAACCGCCCTAATGGAATCGGTTAGCTTGGTCTCTCGGCCGGTAGCACATGTGTTTTAGTGCACTTTCCTAACAGTGCACCGTATTGTTGCACTTGGAAAGTTCACTTCTTGTCCCAAGAATCCTCACTATGTCCTTGGGCACTGCTTAATCTACATGATCATTTTAAATGATCATGTGCTATGGTACCTAGGCTTGACACTTGGATGCCTCGTACCTAATGTGTGTAAAATATAATAATTTTTGCTTAGGGTCTTCATTGCAGGTACAATTCCTAAACAAGCTTGGTTTAAGTTACATGTTAATACATAGAAATTGGCTAACACCCTTAAGCCAATATTCTCTAACATGCCCAATATTACTCAATATTAGGCATTGGGATGCCTATGTACCCCAATATATATTCTTAAAACCTAATAGACTCTTCACTACACATCATTTTGAAATCAAGAGGGTATTTTCGAAAAACACATCAACATACTTGAAACTTTACTCTTTGTGAATATCCGATTCACAACTTACTCTAGATGATGTACATCACTCAAAGCTTATCTAAAGCTTCATATCTGAGATTGAGGAACTTCCTTCTCAATCTCACTTTAACTCAATGCATATCACAACTTAAGCGAAACAAAAATCATGTCAACGCTATACAAAACAGCAACATGAATGTAAGCATGAACTCATATTAACTCATATAGTGCAAGTATAAAACACACAGTTATGGAATTAAAACACCAAAACCGACTAATGCACTAAGCTTTAGAGTTTTCTAAGCAAAATCAGACGTAGGAAGAGTATATCTAACCTCAAGAACTGAACAAGTGAGGGTAATGGGATCTCATGTCGGCCTCGGCCTCCATTGTTGCTCCCTCATTAAGGTGGTTTCTCCATAACACCTTTACGGTGGTAACCTCTTTGTTCCTCAGCTGTCTCACTTGGCGATCTGAAATTTCAACTGGAACCTCTTCATAAGAAAGGTTCTAATCGACTCCTAACCCCTCAACAGGCTGGATGGATGCTGGATCACCTAGACACTTTTTAAGCATCGAAACATGGAACACTGGATGAACTGAAGCCAAGTCATTTGGTAACTTCAGTTCATAGGCAACATTCCCTACTCGCTGTAAAACTTCATAAGGACATATATACCTCGGACTCAACTTCCCTTTCTTACAAAACCTCATCACCCCTTTCATGGGTTATATCTTCAGGCGGACTTGATCACCTACCTCGAATTCAAGAGCCCTCTTCCTATTGTCCCTGATCATTCTCACCTTTTCCATAACCTCATGTATGATCTCAGGGCCAAGGATGACAGACTCTCCTACCTCAAACCACCCAACTGGGGACCTACATATACTGCCATACAGTGCTTCAAAAGGTGCCATCCCAATACAGGAATGGTAGCTATTATTATAGGAGAACTCAATCAGTGGCAAGTGATTATCCCAATTACCCTTAAAGTCGATAACATATCCTCTCAGCATGTCTTCAATGGTATGAATGGTACTCTATGCTTGTCCATCCGTCTGAGGATGAAAGCAGTACTGAGCTTCACCTGTGTACCCAAGCCCTTTTGGAAAGATCTCTAAAAGTGAGAAGTAAACTGGGCTCCCCTATCCGAAATGATAGATAAAGGGATCCCATGCCACCTCAATATCTCATCAATATACATCTTGGCATAATCTTCGGCCTTGTAAGTAGACTTCACAAGAATGAAGTGAGCAGACTTTGTCATCCTGTCAATAATGACCCAAATGGAATCATGCAGTTTTCTGGTCCTAGGCTTACCAACCACAAAGTCCATATTAATAGCCTCCCACTTCCATGTTGGGATCTCAATCGACTGGGTAAGACCTCCAGGCTTAACGTGTTCGGCCTTAACCTTTTGGCAATTGGGGCACTCCTCCACAAACTTAGAAATATCTCACTTCATACCTTCCCACCAATAGATCTTTTTGAGATCATGATACATCTTGGTGGAACCTGGATGAATGGAATACCTGGAGCCATGATCCTCTGCAATAATATTAGGTCTCAGATTATCAATATTGGGCACACACAATCTGTCCTGGTATCTAAGCAAACCATCCCCCCCAGGGAGAATGATTCATACATCTTACTCAACACTGAGTCTTTCAACACCATGAGTATTGGGTCGAGATGCTGCTTAGCTTTAACATCTACAACAAGTGAGGATTCAGAACCGGAATGAACTAAAACACCCCCACTTGGTGTATCTACCAGTCGTACACCTAACCTAGCCAATTGGTGTACCTCTTTAACTATCTCCTTCTTCTCATCATCAATATGAGACACACTGCCCATGCTCAATCAGCTCAAAGCATCGGCCACTACATTGGCCTTACCTGGGTGATAGTGGAAACTCATGTCATAATCCTTCAGCATCTCTAGCCATCTTCTCTGACGAAGATTCAATTCTCTCTGTGTAAAAACATACTGAAGACTTTTATGGTCAGTAAATACATCAACATCTACACCATATAAGTAATGTCTCCAAAGTTTTAACGCAAATACCACAACAGCTAACTCAAGATCATGGGTATGGTAATTCTTCTCGTGGATTTTCAACTGTCTTGATGCATATGCAATTACCTTGCCATCCTGCACAAGAACACATCCCAAACCTACTCGGGAAGCATTACAGTACACCACATACCCTTCACCACTCCTAGGCAATGTGACAACTGGGGCTGAAGTGAGTCGGTCTTTGAGCTCTTAGAAGCTCTTTTCACAAGTTTCAAACCAGTCAAACTTCGCCTTCTTCTTTGTTAAAGCTGTCAATGGAGCAACAATAGTGGAAAAGCCCTCAACAAACCTGCAATAGTAATTAGCCAAACCCAAGAAACTCCATATATTTGTAGGAGTAAGGGGTCTCGGCCAGTTCTTTACTGACTCAAGATTTTTCGGATAAACCTCTACACCCTGGTCGGACACAACATGACCAAGGAAGGTCACTGATCTCAGCCAAAACTCACATTTGCTGAATTTTGCATACAACTGATGTTCCCTGAGTACTTGCAATGTCATTCTCAAATGTTGTTCATGTTCTTCTCTGGTCTTAGAGTATATGAGGATGTCATCTATGAATACTATGACAGAAGAATCAAGGTATTCATGGAAGACTCTATTCATAAGGTCCATAAACGCGGCTGGTGCGTTAGTGAGACCAAATGACATCACAACAAACTCGTAATGACCATACCTAGTACGGAAGGCAGTCTTAGGAACGTCCTCTTGTCTCACTCTAAGCTGGTGATACCCTGACCAGATATCTATTTTAGAAAAGAAACTTGAACCTTGGAGCTGATCAAATAGATCATCAATTCTGGGAAGAGGGTATTTGTTCTTTATAGTGACTTTGTTGAGTTGCCAATAATCGATACACATTCTAAGGGTTCCATCCTTTTACTTAACGAACAACACTGGAGCGCCCCATGGGGATATGCTCTGTTGGATGAAGCCCTTATCAAGTAGATCTTTTAACTGCAACTTCAACTCCTTAAGTTTCGCTGCAGCCATTCTGTAGGGAGGAATGGAAATTGGTTTGGTGTTGGGATCTAAGTCAACACCAAAGTCAATTTTGCGTTCAAGAGAGATTCCTGGTAAATCCTCAGGAAAGACATCTTGAAACTCATTCACTATGGACACAGAGTCTATGGAAGGAACTTCATGTTCTAAGTCATTGACTCTGACTAAGTGGTATAAATACCCCTTAGATAAAATTTTATTGGCTTTAAGATGGGAAACTATTTGGAATGTTGGATTTGAACTACGCCCTTCCCATTCCAGCTCTAACTCATTAGGAAACTGAAACCTTACTACCCGGTTTTGACAGTCTATGGTAGCATAGAATTTATGGAGACAATCCATGCCCAAAATTATATCAAAGTCAAGCATGGTTATTTCTATTAGTTCCGCATAGGTAACTCTATCAAGAACAGTTATTGGGAAATCTCTATATACTCTTTCAGTCCTAATACTGTCTCCTATGGGAGTATTAACTAGAAAAGGTTCATGCAAGATCTCAGGAAGCAAGTCAAATTTACTAGCTACTAAAGGAGTAACAAAAGACAACGTGGATCCTGGATCTAACAATGCATAAACACGAAAAGAAAATTCAAGCAAGTTACCAGTGACCACATCAGCTGACTTCTCCTGCTCCTCTATACCTTTCAAAGCATAGAACCTGTTCCTCTTGGGAGGCTCGGATGCAGCAATAGGATTAGGACGAGGCTGAGTATCTGCCTTGGCCTGATTCTTCACATGTGGTCTGTCCCTGATCATATGCCCACTCTTCACGCACCCATAGCAGGCATTAGAACCTTCCATGCACTCACCTCCATGCGAACGACCACACTTACCACACGACTTTCTGTCACGTTGGGAATTTCTATGATTGCCCTTCTTAGGGCCAGACTTGTTCCCTTTGGCATTAGTGTTCCTGGAAGGAGTAGGATTACCTGAGTGCTGGTGCCCCTTCATTAACTTGGGCATGTCCTGGACTCAAAACGAACTCTTACCAGTGCTAGAACCAGCCTGATCCGAGGGCCTAGGCTTCTTGCCTTCTCGGCCTCTCTTCCCCCGACAACTCTCCTCCACCTAATGTGCATGTACCATCAACCTATCAACTTTCATGTTATCATGCAACAAGGCTGCCTGACATTCCTCCTCCAGATCCTCCGATTCACCAGTCACAAACATGCTCATCTCATCCCTGCTACTGGACACCAGGGAAGAAGCATATTTGGAAAGTTTAACAAACTTCAAGGAGTATTCCTTGACAGACATACCTCCCTGACGTAGGTTGATGAACTTCTAAACCTTAGCCTCTCTCTGCTCTCTGGGAAAGAACCTCTTCAGGAATGCAGTCTTGAGAATGTCCCAAGTGATGGGGACTTCTCCTGGTGCTCGGCCATCGCCCCACATCTTGTACCACACCTTAGCCACATCCTTGAGCTGGTATGCAGCCAACTAAGCCTTCTCCTCTTCATTAACACCCATAGCATAGAGAATCTGCTGGACCTCGTCCACGAACTCCTGGGGATCCTCATTGGTTCTGGACCCAAAGTAGACTGGAGGATTCATCCTGTGAAATCTCTCAGTCTGCTAACCATGGTTCTAGTATGTGGGTTCTCCCTAGGAGGACCCTCTCTAGTGGTCTGTGCTGTGATAGCTTGTGCCTGAGCAGTGATGGCTTGGGCCATCTGAACCAGTGCTGCCCTCACATCTCCATCCTTCAACGCGTCTGGGGCTTGAGGAGGAGCTTGGTTTCCTCTAGCAGCTGCTTCTCCAACTCTCCTGCATACGTTTCTTCTTGTGTTCATTTTTCTATACACACACACACAGAAAGGAAGTTAGATGCTAGAATGACACAAAATATCGAAGCTCTACACATCACGATAAAGAGTAGAAGAAGGGAAGATTCCTAACATCAGTAAGTCTCTAAGTCATGGTTGTGGTTCACTTCCACCACAACCAAACCACACCCCTATTATAAGGCATGTTGGTTTTTTTCATTCGGTTTGTCAGTTTCAGTTTGCATCTAGAATTTTGGTATCTGCCGGAAGCAAGTTTCCAATCTAAGTGACAATGCGCCAAGAGTTTTGGAAATTATTTCCATGCAAGTTCTTAAATATGGGTGTCAAGTGAACCACATTCATGACTAAGAGATTAGAAGCCTCCTTTCCACACTCGACTTAATTTGTCACTTATCCAAAACCAAAGGTTATATAGGATAATAGACTTCCATTACAATCGATCGAGTCAAACTACACGCAGCCTGATTCGTTGAGTTTAAGGATATATAGGTGGGTTCAATGTTAAAAACTCGGCTATATTTCGATATTCATTCTTAAAAACTTGTTCTCGAGCATCTCGATCCCTTCATAATCCGGTGTCGAGATGATTTTTGAATTCTTTCAAGTTCGTGCGTCGAATCAAGCGCATCGAACTACAAGTGGCTTGAATTCTCATATATCCTGAGATATGTAGGAAACCCACTTATGGGGTTCGGTCATAATTCCTAGAGTCCGTACCAAATTTTTGTCCAAAAGAATGAATGTGTGGTCGGTCAAAATTGGCTTGGTCAATTTCATTTTCCTCGGATTTCTTGCATCAATCCAAGTAAAACGAGGGACAGTTGTTGACACCCAATTTTGGACCTCCACTATATAAATTAATCGACTCGAGCTTCTTCTATTTCAAACGACTTCAAATAATTAGTTTTATAAAACTTTAAGAAAAAATATAAAAATTTTGCATCGGATTTTAAATAGTTTTGTCATTTTTTGTAATTTTTAGATAATATATGTATCGTAAGTAGTTGTGTATACGATTAGTATATTTTATGATTATTCAAGAGACGTCTCAAAAAAGATTCAATTTGTTTAAATATTTTGCTAGTTATTTTAGTCGTATAATAGATTACATCTTGGATTAATTATCTTATAAGTAATTCGATTATATTATTTTGTTAAAATTAAGAAGCTTATTTAATTATTTTTATATTAATTCACCTCACCTAGTTACCAATTTTAATCCATTTTTTCAAACCATTTTGGGCCTCTTATATTTAAATTTTCAGAAGTCCATCTCCCATTTAATTCCAATTAAATCCCATTTCCGAATCGGCCCAACCTACAATTCAAAACCCCAATTCCCAGCCCACTTATTTTTCCATCACACCGACCCAGGCCCAACTCTATATTTCCCCAACCCAAACTGCGTATGTGCCTTCTTCCAAAGAAGGACGGAAGCAACATAGCGTCAAAAGTGCAACAACTGGATGTGCGTGAACAGCGCCAGTGCTGCTTGCACACTCTTTGCCTCCCTCACGCGAGCGCGAGTTCACAGCAAGGCAACGTCGTTTTACTAGACGACATCCACAACTGAATCGAGCGGTACCTTCTCCATTCAAAATACACGGAAGAGTAGGCGTGTTGCTTTTTCCGTGTTGTCGTCTCTCTTCCAGTACTGTCGCAGCAACTCTGCAAACATATTTCCGTCATTAAAGCTTGGAGATTGCTCCACGTTGACGCCAAGGACATTGGAACCCATCCCTACCGTACACTCCATTGCCCATTTCTGGAATGAGTTTAGACGCCAGAGGAAAAGGAGTTCCTCCAAATTGGTGCAAGAGTCGGATTTCAAAATTTCGAATTGGACCAAGGGCTGATCCGGAATGTCACCCAAATTCGGAACCATAATATATCTCCTATAAAGCTTCTCTTTCCAAAAGAAAAGTGAGAGGAATTTTTTGTTTTGGGATTTTCTTTACAGAAAAACAGAGAGATTTTTGGGAGGGAGAAGAAAAGAAATTTAGAGATGAAATCAGAAGAGTTTTGGCTTTTCTTTTGGTTTAGAAAGTTTCTAGTTGGATTTTACCTAGCAAATGATACAAGGTCATGCTTGGTGGTGGTTGATCGTCTCTCCTTACTCGCCATTGTCCCTTTTCGTTGCATCTAAATAGGTAAACATTTTTTCTTTGTTCTTTGATAGTTTTAATCTTTGCTTTTCTTCCTCTATTTTGCGAGTCAATATTGGAAGTGTAGCTATTCTGTGGCTATTCACGGATCACCCGTCGATGGGATAATTTAGTCATTAACATGGGGTAAAGTGTCACACCCGGATCCTAGATCCCAGATGACACCGGTGTCGTTAACCTCTCAGAGGTCGTACACAAGCCTCTTCTTAGCTTTCATCATAATCATACAGTTAAATTTAGCGGAAAATTTAAAACTTTACTGAAGTGTACTTAGACTTCATATAACTGCATAAGAGTAATATACTAACAGCTCAATACTAAACAACCATCTATTAATAGATTGAACAATTGAAATGAAGAATTCATAATATTAGTAATAGTTTCCAAACTGGCCTTAATACAAAAGCTTGAACAAATGTTTGAAAAGAAATGCTAGGGAAAACATCCACTAGCTATGTCTAATCTACTAAGGCTAGAATATAAAACGTAGACATCCTCGAACTCAAGAGGACCTACCAAAATCTGGAGGTACTAGTCCAAACAGCTTCAACGAATCTTCGATCTTCTTCAAGGACCTGCACCTATAAAAATAGTAATTGTATATGGGTTAATACACACTTGTAATAAGTATGGGTGTATGCACATAAACACATAAGGACTATGCATTATCAAGGAAAGCTCTCATGATAGCAACATGCCATTTCTAGAAAGTGAAGTCACTTCACTTTCCTAATTCGTTATTTGTGAATCATGCTATGAATATGACATATTTTCCTTCATTTAAAGCACACCACTCATTTTCTATATAAAAATAAGACCTTGGAATCATGAACATAAACTCAAGCAAAAGTTAATAATTTTTCTCCCCTTAGGCCGAGAGCTGCCTCTCCCGGACTTAGTTTTTTTTTTCCAGTCTTTTCTTCTTTTTGTTGTGTAGTTCAATGATCTCCTTTGATCCAATGTTTTACTTACGAGTGAAATTATTCATTGTAGTCCCATACCTACAATGAATCAAGTAAGTAAACCGAAATACTAAGGAAATGATTTGACTACCCTACTCACAAGTTATTCTTTTCATTCTTGTTAAATTGGGCATGAAGTATTTATAAGCCAATTTTAATTGGCTATGCCCATTCTTTGATTATTTGCATAATATATAGATCTTAGGTCATATATTAATACTCTAATTGATGAGTCATTATGTTTTTCTCCCTTTATTGGCATAAACTAGTAACTGTTAAAACTTCATTCTTATCAAACATTGATGATTTGATATTCTTATGCTTTTGCTTACTTAGTTCACTTTGAACTTACATTTTTTCTTCTTTGATCTGTTGTTCACTTTGAACATGTTACTTTGTTTCTTTCTTACTTTCTTAATGAAATCTTTAGCATTTAACTGACATAGATCATGTGAGCTAACATGAAATCCAGTGTCTTCCCCACACCGAAAAGAGGTGGTTCACCGGCTAAAGTGAAACCTAATACTTTATTGAGCTTTTAACCGACATAGATCATGTGAGATAACATGAAATCCAGTGTCTTCCCCACACATAGAAGAGGTGGTTCACCAGCCAAACTGAAACTTAATACTTCCTAAGCTTTCTTAGGTGGAATCCACTAGCTAGTACCTATGCTGGTGACATAGTTCAAAGACTAGGAGACTTTGGAGACCCTGATAAACCTTTGTGGTAGTCTCGTCTCATAAGGCTTACATGTGCATGCACAAGCTCATTGCTAGTCTATCGGTGCTTAGCTAAGATTTATTATACTTTACAACTTCTAGAGTTGACTCATACATTGTGGAAGCTTGCTTCTAGTATGAGGTATGCTTAGCTCAATGGATGAGTGGTCATCCATTTCTTTACTTGATGAATGTGAACTTAATTATTACATTATAATCATGGTGTGAGTGAGACTTGTCTCACGATTTCTGAGACCCTCTTATGTGAGTATCTTTGACATAATTGTTTAGGTGCAAGTGAGACTTCTCTCACTTCCTTTAACACCTCATTCTGGTCAATTACATAACTCATAAGCTTTTAGTTATTTCATTACTCACCTTATCTTGTTCAACGTTATTTGGTAGTCTTGTACCATTCTTTATGAAAATTATAAGGACTTATTCAATGAGCTATTATGTTCACAATGTTCATTTAGATAGGGTATGTTGGGACTTATCCCAATCATTAGTATACCCTAAGTTATGATTTCATTGAGTTAAGATTGGTATGACTTAATCATTGGCTAATTCTATTAATATCTTGGACATAATATTGCTAGGCAATTTATTGTCATAAATCAAACTTTCACGAAACGCTTGTCATGATATTATTACTAGTCAAGTCAATTAACTTCATGTATATACTATAGTAATCTCATCATTTTAAGCAAGCCAACTTTTAGCCTTTGATTAGCCTATAAGAACAATTCAGTACGTTGATTTGGCAATGAATATTCATTAACTAACTTTTATTCTCATTCTTATATCTTCTTGAAAACATTGCATTCCAAACACTTTCGAACATTTCTACTGTAAACACACACCGTAATCGAAACTTTCATTCCTTTCAAAAATAAACTGAATTTCAGAAACGACTTATAACAATTTCATCTTCTCAAACACAATTAGGAATTACAACAAATCTTATCTCTTGTAAATAATACGCTAATCATACGGATCTAGCCTATAGGTCTCATTCGACATTATAAATCACAGAAACCTACACATAACGATTAGTTAGCACCACATACCAACAACATGCTCGATGTTTTCATTATACATAGTACAAAAATCAGAAATAGGGAGAACTAGGGAGATGAACGTTCGACAATTTCATTGGAAACAACCCTAGTTTTGGTTTTCTTGAATTCAAAACGTTTGAAAAGCCTCCTGGGGAAAGGTATCCAAGAGAGAAAACCCATACCTTACTGTAAAACTGAATCTACAAAGATCACCCTGTACTTTGGACGAAAACCTTGAAAAATTACCTTGAAATCGCCTAAGGTTTTTCTTACGTTTGCTCACTATTTTTCAGTCATAGATTTCTACTGGATAAACGTGAGTCTAAGTCTTAGGAACTGAATATTGAATAATTCAACTTAGTCTGAATAACTTAATTAAATATATCAATTAGCTAATTACCAAAATGTCACTCCTAAATTGACTAAAACTAGGAGAGCATTTGACTTAGTCAAATTTTGAAAATTTTCTAAGGGTCTCGGTTTCACCATGACATTAAATTAATTAATTAAGTTGCTAATTTAATTAATTAAGTGACCTAGGGTAATTACTAAAATACCCTAAGTCACTAGGACCAAAATCAACCCATTTGGACCATCCTAGGTTAGGTACTAGGATGTTTCTTTAGCTAGTTATTCGGCTAGTGTCACCCAGTTAGGTCTTAGGATGTCGGGTACACTAGTTAAATCATTTTTGTTAGTCCTAGGTTAGTTAGCTAGTTAGGTAAGTTGGTTATATCCTAGGATTTGTTAGGAAGCTCGTCCCCATGTGACTTGACCCGAAGCGTGCCGGCCCCCTAACCGCCCTAACCGAATCAGTTGGCTTGGTCTCTCGGCCGGTAGCACATGTGTTTTAGTGGACTTTCCTAACCGTGCACCCTATCGTTGTACTTGGAAAGTTCACTTCTTGTCCCAAGATTCCTCACTATATCCTTGGTCACTGCTTAATCTACATGATCATTTTAAATGATCATGTGCTATGGTGCCTAGGGTTGACACTTGGATGCCTCGTACCTAATGTGTGTAAAATATAATAATTTTTGCTTAGGGTCTTCATTGCAGGTACAATTCCTAAACAAGCTTGGTTTAAGTTACTTGTTAATAGATAGAAATTGTCTAACACCCTTAAGCCAATATTCTCTAACATGCCCAATATTACTCAATATTGGGCATTGGGATGCCTATGTACCCCAATACATATTTTTAAAACCTAATAGACTCTTCACTAGACAAGTACATTTTCTAGAATTTTACATTATCCCCCCTTAGGAACATTTGTTCCCGAATGACACTACACATCATTTTGAAATCAATAGGGTATTTTCGAAAAACACATCAACATACTTGAAACTTTACTCTTTGTGAATATCTGATTCACAACTTACTCTGGATGATGTACATCACTCAAAGCTTATCTAAAGCTTCATATCTGAGATTGAGGAACTTCCTTCTCAATCTCACTTTAACTCAATGCACATCATAACTCATGCGAAATAAAAATCATGTCAACGCTATACAAAACAACAACATGAATGCAAGCATGAACTCATATTAACTCATATAGTGTAAGTATAAAACACACAGTTATGGACTTAAAACACCAAAACCGACTAATGCACTAAGCTTTAGAGTTTTCTAAACAAAATCAGACTTAGGAAGAGTATATCTAACCTCAAGGACTGAACAAGTGAGGGTAACGGGATCTCATGTCGGCCTCAGCCTCCCATGTTGCTCCCTCATTAAGGTGGTTCCTCCATAACATCTTTACGGTGGCAACCTCCTTGTTCCTCAGCTGTCTCACTTAGCAATCTGAAATTTCAACTGGAACCTCTTCATAAAAAAGGTTCTCATCGACTCCTAACCCCTCAACAGGCAGGATGGATGCTGGATCACCTAGACACTTTTTAAGCATCGAAACATGAAACACTAGATGAACTGAATCTAAGTTATTTGGTAACTTCAGTTCATAGGCAACATTCCCTACTCGCTGTAAAACCTCATAAGGACCTATATACCTCGGACTCAACTTCCCTTTCTTACCAAACCTCATCACCCCTTTCATGGGTTATATCTTCGGGTAGACTTGGTCACCTACCTCGAATTCAAGAGCCCTATTCCTGTTATCAGCATAGGATTTTTGAGGACTGTAAGCAATAGCCAATATGTCCCTGATCATTCTCACCTTTTCCATAACCTCATGTATGATCTCAGGGCCAACGATGACAGACACTCCTACCTCAAACCACCCAACTGGGGACCTACATATCCTTCCATACAGTTCTTCAAAAGGAGCCATCCCAATACTTGAATGGTAGCTATTATTATAGGAGAACTCAATCAGTGGCAATTGATTATCCCAATTACCCTTGAAGTCAATAACATATGCTCTAAGCATGTCTTCAAGGGTCTGAATGGTACTCTACGCTTGTCCATCCGTCTGAGGATGAAAAGCAGTACTGAGCTTCACCTGTGTACCCAAGCTCTTTTGGAAAGATCTCCAAAAGTGAGAAGTGAACTGGGCTCCCCTATCCGAAATGATAGATAAAGGAATCCCATGCCACCTCAATATCTCATCAATATACATCTTGGCATAATCTTCGGCCCTGTAAGTCACTACACCATTTTAGGCCTACGGCCACCCCACTAAAGTGTAGCCTAAACTAGCAAAAAGTGTGGCCTTTGATAAAAGGCCACACTTTTGGACTTTAGGCAACACTTTTTAGGGGGTGGCCAAAAGAAGCGTAACCTTTGACATTAGGCAACACTTATTAAATGTCGCCACTTTAGGCTACACTTATAAAGTGTAGCCAAAGAAGTATAAGGCCACGCTTTGTTGTGATGCATTAACAACACCTATATTTTATTATACTACACTTAAAAGCGTTGCCTTTGCGGTTTTATTGGCCACACTTCAAAAGTGTTGCCTTGTATAGGTCATATAGTGCAACACTTCAAAAGTGTTGCCTTTTATATCTCATATATAGCAACACTTATAGAGTGTAATTTTATATCTAATCTAGAGCAACACTTATAAAGTGTAACTTTATATCTTATCTAGAGCAACACTTATAAAGTGTAACTTTATATCTCATCTAGAGCAACAACATTGAATTGAATATATTAAAAATATGATCACAAAATTAAATCGAAGCTATATATTTCAAATAAACTTCAAAAAACATGTCCAAAAACTCCAAAACTTAGAAAGTAATTGCTTAAAGATCTATAATATCAATACATTCCAAAATACCAAATGCATACAAACGTATATGACAATAGTACAAAAACTCTTCATCCTTCACTACAATAGATCGAGTTTACTTCTGCCACAATTCAAATTCAATTACCGGCATTTTCCTGCACATTGAAATAAAATTATAAGTTAGTGAAATAAATGTGAAAGTGCATAATTGGAGAGTATTCATTGTAAGCCAACCAATCCAAATCAATATATATACGCAAATCATATAGAACATTTATAATCACGTCTCACAGAATCCCCATCGCGTACTTTTGGTAATTTAGCAGCCAACATTAAGCCACTAGTATCAACTCCAAGATTGTTGTTATCAATTTCTTGATTTTGGTTTATGGTCTCTTTGGTTACACAAGCCATTTGTTTTATTACTTCTACTATTTGATTGATTAAACAGAAATTCAAGAGAATACAAAGATTTGGAATAAGAATCTGTGTTTATGTAGGGGGAATTGTGGGATATAATTAATTGAAGAACCAAAAAGAATGACTAAAGATTAGGAGATAGTTAAGTAAAGCTAATTAATATTAGTATAAATCATTGGTATTTTAGTTTATTCATCCAATTCCTAATTCTCAACAGATTACCCTTTCATGTTGATTGCCTTCACAAACATTATAACCAATATTTGCCTTAATTATACTCTACTTGACTCACACTACATTGCAGAAATTAAGTGTAACAGAATTCATATATTACCCCCTCTAAATGCCATTTCAGGCATTAACTCATACTAGTTGGATCAACTTCTTCTTCTTTTTTTACAACGGTACTGAGGCTAGATTGTGTGCACCATGATAATTAAAGGGGTATGTCCTACCTCCATCCAGAAGAAAAACCAAATAATGAAAAAAATTTTATCTCCTACACTTTCTGTATTAATCAAAACATACTTCACATATGGAACAAAACAGAAACTAAAACCTGTAAACAAAAATGCAACATGAGAAGAGATTATTCCTTTAACTACTTGTATTCAACATCTATTACGGTAAAAAGACTAAAAGAGGGTGCCTTTCCAAAGCTTAGCAAAAACATGTAACTTAGTGATGATAATACTTCTAGATGTAAGTTGTGGATGATGTAAATCATGTCGAGTAAAAGGTGATGTCTCTAAGAAGATATTACCTAATTAATTCGTGCAACTAGAAGGAATAAAAGTTAAGTCTGCAGTAAGTTCACAACACCTAACTTTGGGAAATGACTACAGCTTTGTGAAACAACTAGAAGATCTACCTGCATGCAGAAAAAGAAGCCTCAAAATTCATTCCTACTCATTCTAGTGCACCTTCTGTTTGGTTTCCATGTTTGAGTGGTACGACCACATTTTTGAAAACTCAATCATGTCTTTCTTTCTCATATAAGTTTATTCCAACATCTTAAGTGAGTATTATATTTCATTACTTACCAAAAAATATGAGTCTACTCTAGTTTACACTCATATAATGCACAAGCAAATGAAATATTCTTATTCCTCAAGCTACGATAGAAGTTGTCCAACAATAGAAACTCAATACCTAACAATGAAAATCCTTAAATTTCTAAAAAAGTATCAATTTCAAGAATAGATAGAAGCTTATTAACTAGAATTGGATATGGACATATAAAGAAGCAAAGAGGGAAACCAACCTGCACACCGACAATAGTTCAAAAATCTCAAAGGAAATGAAGCAAGAGTTGTATTACTCACTCGGAAGACTAAATAAATATGCTTAAGCAACTTAATGTGGAGAACATATTAGATGAACAAAAAACCCATTAAAGAAAATGATTCACCAAAGGAAAATGAAACAGATTAGATACTATGTATATGTACTAGCTTACATTCAAAGGTATTGAAAAAACATAAAGTGTAGTGACAAAAGAGATACAGGAACTAAAACACCTACAGATGATCTAAACTCAAAACCAATTAACCAATCAACTCACACACAACTTCTTGTCCTTTGCTCTCTAAAGATTCTAATTGCTTCAAAAGAAACATCAAGCTGATTATTCACCTTCTTATCAAAATATATTTGAATGTGATTTTAATGTGGTAAGGGAATCTTATATGCTAATACAATTGCATATTCAAGGTAAACGAAAATATAATATAAAGCTAAGCCATTCTAGCAACAAAAAGTCATTTAAAAAGAAAAGGCCTTCTCCAATAATCCAAAGCGAAAGGAAGAATAAACTAGTATATATTGTAATTTATGAATAGAAACAGGCATAGTATGAATCTGACACAAGAACTAGAAGTAATTCCAGCAATCATTCACATTAAAAACTTACAGAACCTCTCCTTGAATCCACAAAAAAAAACAGTATAGATGTAAATGCTAGTTGAATTTTCAATGTGAGGAAAATTTGAAAGAGACATGTAGAATGAAAAGGGAAAACAAATAGAATGAGAAGCAAATTCAATGTTCCTCCTTATACCTGTGAGGCAAAACCATACTAAAAAAATATAGACAAAATATGACACAGTATATAATACTAGCAACTATGTTCTCTTATCTCCACAACAGAAGAGAACACTCTCCCTTCCATATGAAGTCAAAAAGAAACTAGTGCGTCTATATATCATTACAAGGAACAAGAAAGTGTAGCTTACTTGTAATATATATATAATTACAAGTAAAAACAATAAAAGATTAAAAAATCATCATTCTATAATGTAAAGGAACTGAAACCTGCACAATATTGAGATTATACAAACGCGAAAGCAGACGAACTTCAGCCTTAAACTGTTGTTCAAGCTTAGCTCTAGTTTCCTCCTTATGAGTTGGAATCCTCACCATTATCACAAAAACTTCTATTTCTTTGTAAATTCCTTTATAAGTCCTGCTATGTGAACCAGAAGCAAACTTGTTACCTATAAACAACTAAGACAAATCAACTGTCCATTCGTCTTGATCCTCTTTAGAAACTTCCAAAATTTCAATATTATCATACTCTAATATCATTGACCATGATTCTAAACTATCAACTCTTTTATTACCCATTCTTTCAATATCCCATGAATTCCACTTAGTTCTTGAAGATGAAGAAATTAGTTCGGATGTTTTACTCTTAGACCTTCTCAACCTAGAAGGATTAATACAAGAAACCTTCGAAAAAGGCCCCAAAAACAAAAGTAGCCATGATTTCCTTACTGATTTGTACTTATTTAGTGATTAATCAGCTGATGTTGGTAATACAACTACGAACTAGAGTCCCAAAAATCAACAAAAGTCGTATTTACAGACACAAGAATATCAAAACCCTAAAGCTAAAATTTAGATATTCAAAGATAGAATTTCTTACCTAATAAACCCTATTCAAACAAAATCCTTCTAATGTGATGAAGAATTTTTGTGAGACTTGTTCATCTCTGAGACGTATTCACCAAGAAATCGTTAAATATGTTCATTAGCAAGTAAATCTTCATATCTTCAATGTGAAATTGTTAAATCTGTTCTTCAGTTCTGTGAGAAAGTTGAAGAAATGGTGTTCTTCAACGATTTGGGGGAAAAGAAAGACTTACCTGATAAATCGTGTTCTTGTTCTTCAGTTCAACTCGATTTTCTTGTTCTTCAGTTCTGTGAGAAATATTTTTGCTTTGTTTTTCAGAAATTTTTACTTCATCAATTGTTTTCTTCCCCAAGTTCTTTTTAGTTCAGTGAGAAAGTGAGAGAAGTTCTGATAAAATCTTTCACTAAGGACCATTTTCTTTTTTGGGAAAATAAGATTTTGATGTTTTATTAAATATTTTTTTGCTCAACAAAAATGGGAGGGAGAGTTAAAAATGTTGGAGGGAATTTAATATTTTTGTGAAAAATTTTAGGCCACACTTCTAATGTGTTGTTTTTACAATTATAAAAATAGGACCCTTTAAAAGTGTTGTCATATATCTAAATAATTGTTGCCATTTATTTCATACTACCACAACGCTTATAAAGTGTAGCCTATACCATTAAAGGGTACACTTTACAAGTGTTGCCAATATTATTGTTGCCAAAAGTTAAAAATTTAGGCTACATTTTAAAAGTGTTCCCAAAAATATTTTAGGCAACACTTTTCAATCGTTGCTCAGATTTAGTGTGGCCGTAGGCTGAAAATGGTGTAGTGAGTAGATTTCACAAGAATGAAGTGAGCAGACTTTGTCATCCTGTCAGCAATGACCCAAATGGAATCATGCAGTTAAGTCCATATTAATAGCCTCGCACTTCCATGTTGGGATCTCAATCGACTGGGTAAGAACTCCAGGCTTAAGGTGTTCGGCCTTAACCTTTTTGCAATTGGGGCACTCCTCCACAAACATAGAAATATCTCACTTCATACCTTCCCACCAATAGATCTCTTTGAGATCATGATACATCTTAGCGGAACCTGGATGAATGGAATACCTGGAGCCATGATCCTCTGCAATAATATTAGGTCTCAGATTATCAATATTGGGCACACATAATCTGCCCTGGTATCTAAGCAAACCATCCCCCCAGGGAGAATGATTCATTCATCTTACTCAACACTGAGTCTTTCAACTCTATGAGTACTGGGTCGAGATGCTGCTTAGCTTTAACATCTACAACAAATGAGGATTCAGAACTGGAATTAACTAAAACACCCCCACTTGGTGTATCTACCAGTCGTACACCTAACCTAGCCAATTGGTGTACCTCTTTAACCATCTCCTTCTTCTCATCATCAATATGAGACACACTGCCCATGCTTAATTGGCTCAAAGCATCGGCCACTACATTGGCCTTACCTGGGTGATAGTGGAAACTCATGTCATAATCCTTCAGCATCTCTAGCCATCTTTTCTGACGAAGATTCAATTCTCTCTGTGTAAAAACATACTGAAGACTTTTATGGTCAGTAAATACATCAACATGTACACCATATAAGTATCGTCTCCAAAGTTTAAACGCAAATACCACAACAGCTAACTCAAGATCATGGGTATGGTAATTCTTCTCGTGGATTTTCAACTGTCTTGATGCATATGCAATTACCTTGCCATCCTGCACAAGAAAACATCCCATACCTACTCGGGAAGCATCACAATACACCACATACACATCACCACTCCTCTGCAATGTGAGAACTGGGGCTGAAGTGAGTCGGTCTTTGAGCTCTTGGAAGCTCTTTTCACAAGTTTCAGACCAGTCAAACTTCGCCTTCTTCTTTGTTAAAGCTGTCAATGGTGCAACAATAGCGGAAAAGCCCTCAACAAACCTGCGATAGTAATTAGCCAAACCCAAGAAACTCCGTATATCTGTAGGAGTGAGGGGTCTCGACCAGTTCTTTACTGACTCAAGATTTTTCGGATAAACCTCTACACCCTGGTCGGACACAACATGACCAAGGAAGGTCACTGATCTCAGCCAAAACTCACATTTGCTGAATTTTGCATACAACTGATGTTCCCTAAGTACTTGCAATGTCATTCTCAAATGTTGTGCATGTTCTTCTCTGGTCTTAGAGTATATGAGGATGTCATCTATGAATATTATGACAAAAGAATCAAGGTATTCACGGAAGACTCTATTCATAAGGTCCATAAACGCGGCTGGTGCGTTAGTGAGACCAAATGACATCACAACAAACTTGTAATGACCATACCTAGTACGGAAGGCAGTCTTAGGAACGTCCTCTTGTCTCACTCTAAGCTGGTGATACCCCTGACTAGAGATCTATTTTAGAAAAGAAACTTGAACCTTGGAGATGATCAAATAGATCATCAATTCTGGGAAGAGGGTATTTGTTCTTTATGGTGACTTTGTTGAGTTTCCAATAATCTATTCACATTCTAAGGGTTCCATCCTTTTACTTAACGAACAACACTGGAGTTCCCCATGGGGATATGCTCGGTTGGATGAAGCCCTTATCAAGTAGATCTTTTAACTGCAACTTCAACTCTTTAAGTTGAGCTGGAGCCATTCTATAGGGAGGAACGGAAATTGGTTTGGTATTGGGATCTAAGTCAACACCAAAGTCAATTTTGCGTTCAAGAGAGGTTCTTGGTAAATCATCAGGAAAGACATCTTGAAACTCATTCACTATGGACACAGAGTCTATGGAAGGAACTTCATATTCTAAGTCATTGACTCTGACTAAGTGATATAAATACCCCTTAGATAAAATCTTATTGGCTTTAAGATGGGAAACTATTTGGAATGTTGGATTTGAACTACGCCTTTCCCATTCCAGCTCTAACTCATTAGGAAACTGAAACCTTACTACCCGGTTACGACAGTCTATGGTAGCATAGCATTTATGGAGCCAATCCATACCCAAAATCATATCAAAGTCAAGCATGGTTAATTCTATTAGGTCCGCATAGGTAACTCTATCAAGAACAGTTATTGGGAAATCTCTATATACTCTTTCAGTCCTAATACTGTCTCCTATGGGAGTATTAACTAGAAAAGGTTCATGCAAGATCTGAGGAAGCAAGTCAAATTTACTAGCTACTAAAGGAGTAACAAAAGACAACGTGGATCCTGTATCTAACAATGCATAAACAGGAAAAGAAAAGACAAGCAAGTTACCAGTGACCACATCAGTTGACTTCTCCTGCTCCTCTATACCTTTCAAAGCATAGAACCTGTTCCTCTTGGGAGGCTCGGCTGCAGCAATAGGATTAGGACGAGGCTGAGTATCTGCCTTGGCCTGATTCTTCACATGTGGTCTGTCCCTGATCATGTGCCCACTCTTCACGCACCCATAGCAGGCATTAGAACCTACCATGCACTCACCTCCATGCGAACGACCACACTTACCACACAACTTTCTGTCACGTTGGGCATTTCTATGATTGCCCTTCTTAGGGCCAGACTTGTCCCCTTTGGCATTAGTGTTCCTGGAAGGAGTAGGATACCTGAGTGCTGGTGCCCCTTCATTAACTTGGGCATGTCTTGGACTCAAAACGAACTCTTACCAGTGCTAGAACCAGCCTGATCCGAGGGCCTAGGCTTCTTGCCTTCTCGGCCTCTTTTCCTCCGATGACTCTCCTCCACATGATGTGCATGTCCCATCAACCTATCAAGTTTCATGTTATCATGCAACAAGGCTGCCTGACATTCCTCCTCCAAAATCCTCCGATTCACCAGTCACAAACATGCTCATCTCATCCCTGCTACTGGACACCAGGGAAGAAGCATATTTGGAAAGTTTAACAAACTTCAAGGAGTATTCCTTGACGGACATACCTCCCTGACGTAGGTTGATGAACTCCTAAACCTTAGCCTCTCTCTTCTCTCTGGGAAAGAACCTCTCCAGGAATGCATTCTTGAGAATGTCCCAAGTGATGGGGACTTCTCCTGGTGCTCGGCCATCTCCCCACATCTTGTACCACACCTTAGTCACATCCTTGAGCTGGTATGCAGCCAACTAAGCCTTCTCCTCTTCAATAACACTCATAGCACAGAGAATCTTGTGGACCTCATCCACAAACTCCTGGGGATCCTCATTGGTTCTGGACCCGAAGTAGACTGGAGGATTCATCCTAGTGAAATCTCTCAGTCTGCTAACCATGGTGCTAGCATGTGGGTTCTCCCTAGGAGCACCCTCTCTAGTGGTCTGTGCTGTGATAGCCTGTGCCTGAGCAGTGATGGCTTGGGCCATCTGAACCAGTGCTGCTCTCACATCTCCATCCTTCAATGCAGCTGGGGCTTGAGGAGGAGATAGGTTTCCTCTAGCAGCTGCTTCTCCAACTCTCCTGCCTACGTTTCTTCTTGTGTTCATTTTTCTACACACACACACAAGAATGAAGTTAGATGCTAGAATGACAGAAAATGTCAAAGCTCTACACAACACGATAAAGAGTAGAAGAAGGGAAGATTCCTAACATCAGTAAGTCTCTAAGTCATGGTTGTGGTTCACTTCACAACCATAATCTAGAAACTATGCAACGTGGTTGTTTTAAGCCTTAGTTCCTAGGTAATTTAACCTCATGCTCTGATACCAAGTTTGTCACACCCGGATCCTAGATCCCATTCTTTGATTATTTGCATAATATATAGATCTTGGGGCATATATACATACTTTAATTGATGAGTCATTATGTTTTGCTCCCTTTATTGGCATAAACCAGTAACTGTTAAAACTTCATTCTTATCAAACATTGATGATTTGATATTCTTATGCTTTTGCTTACTTAGTTCCATTTGAACTTGGATTTCTTCTTCTTTGATCTGCTGTTCACTTTGAACATGTTACTTTCTTTCTTACTTACTTTCTTAAAGAAATCTTTAGCATTTAACTGACATAGATCATGTGAGCTAACATGAAATCCAGTGTCTTTCCCATACTGAAAAGAGGTGGTTCACCGGCTAAAGTGAAACCGAATACTTTCTTGAGCATTTAACCGACATAGATCATGTGAGCTAACATGAAATCCAGTGTCTTCCCCACACCAAAAAGAGGTGGTTCACCAGCCAAAGTGAAACTGAATACTTCCTAGCTTTCTTAGGTAGAATCCACTACCTAGTACCTATGCTGGAGACATAGTTCAAAGAGTATGAGACTTTGGAGACCCTGATCCACCTTGGTGGTAGTCTCGTCTCATGAGGCTTACATGTGCTTGCACAAGCTCATTGCTTGTCTATCGGTACTTAGCTCATATTTATTATACTTTACAACTTTTAGAGTTGACTCATACATTGTGGAAGCTTGCTTCTAGTATGAGGTATGCTTAGCTCAATGGATGACTGGTCATCCCTTTCTTTACCTGATGAATGTGAACTTAATTCCTAAATTATCATCATGGTGTGAGTGAGACTTGTCTCACGATTTCTAAGACCCTCTTATGTGAGTATCTTTGACATAATTATTTAGGTGCAAGTGAGACTTATCTCACTTCCTTTAACACCTAATTTTGGTCAATTACATAACTCATAAGCTTTTAGTTATTTCATTACTCACCTTATCTTGTTCAACGTTATTTGGTAGTCTTGTACCATTCTTTATTAAAGTTATAAGGACTTATTCAATGTGCTATTATGTTCACAATGTTCATTTAGATAGGGTATTTGGGACTTGTCCCAATCATTAGCATACCCTAAATTATGAGTTCATTGAGTTAAGATTGGTATGACTTAATCATTGGCCAA
Source organism: Solanum sitiens (assembly GCA_016801875.1). NCBI lineage: Eukaryota > Viridiplantae > Streptophyta > Magnoliopsida > Solanales > Solanaceae > Solanum > Solanum sitiens. Next base: position 585,656 of record JABWTJ010000343.1, read on the forward strand.
TTCTATTAATATCTTCGACATAATATTGCTAGCCAATTTATTGGCATAAATCAAACTTTCACGAAACGCTTGTCATGATATTATTACTAGTCAAGTCAATTAACTTCATTTATATACTATAGTAATCTCATCATTTTAAGCAAGCCAACTTTTAGCCTTGGATTAACCTGTAAGAACAATTCAATACGTTGATTTGGCATTGAATATTCATTAACTAGCTTTGATTCTTATTCTTATTTCTTCTTGGAAACATTGCATTCCAAACACTTTCAACATATCTAATGTAAACAAGCACAGTAATCAAAACCTTCATTCCTTTCAACAATAAACTGGATTTCATAAACGACTTATAACAATTTCATCTTCTCGAACACAATTAGGCATTACAACAAATCTTGTCTCATGTAAATAACACTCAAATCATAAGGATCTAACATATAGGTATCATTCGACATTATAAATCAAAGAAACCTACACATAATGATCAGTTAGCACCACATACAAACTACATGCTCGAGATTTGCATTATACATACTACTAGAATCGGAAGTAGGGAGAACTAGGGAGATGAATGTTCAAAAATTTCATTGAGAACAACCCTAATTTCGGTTTTCTTGAATTCAAAAGTTTGAAAAGTCTCCTGGGGAATGGAATCCAAGAGAGAAAACTGATACCTTACTATAGAATCGCCTTGAAATCGCCTAAGTTGTTTCTTACGTTTGCTCACTCTTTTTCACTCGTAGGTTTCTACTGGATAAACATGACTCTAAGTCTTAAGAACTGAATATTGACTAATTCAACTTAGTCTAAATAACTTAATTAAATAAATCAATTAGCTAATTACCAAAATGCCCCTCCTAAGTTGACTAAAAATAGCAGATCATTTGACTTAGCAAAATTCTGAAAATTTTCTAAGGGTCTCGGTTTGACCATGAATTTAAATTAATTAATTAAGTTGCTAATTTAATTAATTAAGTGACCTAGGGTAATTACTAAAATACCCCTAAGTCACTAGGACCATAATCAACCCATTTGGACCATCCTAGGTTAGGTACTAGGATGTTTCTTTAGTTAGTTATTCGGCTAGTGTCACCCGGTTAGGTCTTAGGATGTCGGGTACACTAGTTAGTTCATTTTAGTTATTCCTAGGTTAGTTAGCTAGTTAGGTAAGTTAGTGAGAGCCTAGGATTGGTTAAGAAGCTCGGCCCCACGTGGCTTGACCCGACGCGTACCGACCCCCTAACCACCCTAAACGAATCGGTTAGCTTGCTCTCTAAGTCGGTAGAACATGTGCTTGCACATGTGTTTCCGTGCACTTTCCTAACCGTGCACCCTGTAGTTGCACTTGGAAAGTTCACTTCTTGTCCCAAGAATCCTCACTATGTCCTTGGGCATTACTTAATCTACATGATCATTTAAATGATCATGTGCTATGGTACCTAGGCTTGACACTTGTATGCCTCGTACCTAATGTGTGTAAAATATAATAATTTTAGCTTAGGTTCTTCATTGCAGGTATAATTCCTAAACAAGCTTGATTTAAGTTACTTGTTAATACATAGAAATTGGCTAACATCCTTAAGCCAATATTCTCTAACATGCCCAATATTACTCAATATTGGGCATTGGGATGACTATGTACCCCAATACATATTCTTAATACCTAATAGACTCTTTACTAGACAAGTACATTTTCTGGAATGTTACATAAAGTTTCTTCTAAAAAGTTGTAAGATCCCAAAAATGACATAGGTGAACTAGAGCCTAACATTGTGGTCATGACTGTATAAGGTACTAAATATGTCAATTATATGGTATTAAGGTAGTGTCTAAAGTATTAGGTGCATTGGAAGTCAAACGTCAAGGGACGACCAAGACGTTCGACGATTAAGTCACCTAAGTTCCTCATATGTGTTGTTATGTGTTTATGTGTTATTCATAAGGTTTTATGGTCCTTAAATGAGTTAATATGATGTATATATCTAGTGTGTAAAGTTTCGAGAAGGTTGGAGTTCAAATGCTCAAGAACGTCCATGACGTTTGAAAGATGTGCTTTGAAATGACCTTGTGTGTCTAGGCATGTTTCGTCGAGTTTTACGTGTTCATTTTGGGTGAAATTCATGTGAGAGGTCCTAAACTTGTATAAGGTCATGTTTGGGTTTTAAACGTCCGGGAAAGTATCCCCAAGGACAATCCCAGGGTCCTTGCGGAAGGACCCAATGTTGGTGCCTAGGCTGCCCAAGACAGGCAAACCACGGAAGGTAGTCGACGCCCCATGGGTCAGTCGACGCCCCGTGGGTGGTTCTCCGTCGATTGGGACTTATCCTAAGGAAGGAGGGACCAAGGACAAGCCTTAGTCCTAGACCACGGACCAAGGGACTACAACGTTCCAGAAAATGTACTTGTCTAGTGAAGAGCCTATTAGGTTTTAAGAATATGTATATGGGTATAGAGGCATCCCAATGCCCAATATTGAGTAATATTGGGCATGTTAGATAATATTGGCTTAAGGGTGTTAGCCAATTTCTATGTATACACAAGTAACTTATAACTTAAAAATACACTTTGATGTTCAAATGCTCCAGTCCAAGCTTGTTTAGGAATTGTACCTGCAATAAAGACCCTAAGCTAAAATTCTTATTTTACATCGCTTACACACATCAGGTACTAGGCATTCTAGTGTCAAGCCTAGGCACCATATCACATGATCATTTAAAATGATCATGTAGATTAGGCAGTGCCCAAGGACATAGTGAGGATCCTTGGACAAGAAGTGAACTTTCCACAATGCACGGTTAGGAAAGTGAACGGAAACACATGTTCAAGCACATGTGCTATTGGCCGAGAGACAAAGCCCAACCGATTCGGTTAGGGAGGTTAGGGGACATACACACTTGGAGTCATATCACATGGTCCCGAGCTTTCTAACCAGTCCTAGGCTCTAACTAACTTATCTAACTAGCTAACTAACCTAAGACTAACTAAAACGAACTAACTAGTGTGCCCGAAATCCTAGGACCTAACCGGGTGACACTAGCCAAGCAACTAACTAAAGAAATATTCTAGTACCTAACCTAGGATGGTCCAAAGGGGTTTGTTATGGTCCTAACTACTTAGGGGTTCTTTAGTAATTACCTAAGTCACGTAATTAATTAAATTAGCAACTTAATTAATTAATTTAAATGGTCAAACCCGAGACCCTTAGCAAATTTTCAGAATTTGGCTAAGTCAAATGCTCTCCGATTTTTAGTCAATTTGGGAGGAGCGTTTTGGTAATTTAAGTGGAGTGTCTTTTGGGTAATCATGGGATGACTATATATTGATATAGGTTAGTTTTATACCACTTTTACACGTCCCAAATTAGATCAAACGAAATTTCTCAAAATCTCTCAAGAACACTCTCTTTTCCAAACTCCATTGAAGAACAAGAAAAGCGTAAGGGAGAAGACGAAGGTTTCCAAGTTTCCAATTAGATTTCGTGGATTCTTCATATATAAGGTAAGTGTTTTTCACTCATGGGATTCCTTTCCCCAAGAGGTCCTTTCAAGATAAGTTTTCAAGAACTTCAAATACTAGGGGTTTTACACTACAAAATGGATTTTATTCCTAACTCTAGATTTATGATTTTCATTGAAAAGTAAACGTTTTCTATATTTAATTTTGCATGAATTGTTGATTAATTGATTGATAATGTTTGAATTTCGTGTGATACATGATCTTTCTCTAAGTGATGGTTTTGAATGGGTTGTTTATGGTATTTGATAATGTGTAAATGTTAGGATTGGAATTAAGACTTGAATGAACCCTTTAACGACCCGTGTACTTTCTCCTACGCTATGCATTGATCTTGTATATGATTTGATGATCTTGATTATTTCATTGAGTATTTCACTATGTATGATTATGAATATTGCATGATGAATAAGATTCTTGGAAGCAACAGGTTAGTCTTTTAAGTGTGATTACTCTCAATGTTTATGTTAGCATATAATTATGATGCTATGATTACGAAAGGAATGTATGATGTTTCTATGTGAATATGTTGGGCTATGAACTTGTAAATTCTGAGATTATTATACGAATATGAAAATACAAGTTATGATAACCCTTGTATGCTTTACACAAGGTGATTATGCTATATAAATCTCACAAACGAAAGGTTACGATGAAAGAAAATTCTCATCTAATATAAAAGAGCTCATGATCATGTTATAAAGGGAGTTAACCTCCTATGACCTATGGTAAGTTTATGATAAAAGACACCTTAAAGGTTATTTCAAGAAAGGGACTTAAGCTAAGCCCCGATGAACTAGATATGAGAAGTGTCCCTTCCCTAGTTGGAAGGTAGGTTCACAATGATTCTCATGAGATTGAGGCTTCCATGTAATGTGGAACTATGGGTCTATAATACATCTCCTAGTTCTTGAACTATGTTGACACCATAGGATACTAGCTAGTGGATCCATCTAGGAAGCTATGTCATGTTAGGTTCTACTTCGGCCTGTAGACCACCTCTTTTCGGTGTGGGGAAGACACTGGATTCCATGTTTACCTCACATGGTCTATGTTGGTTAATATGAATATTCCCTCAAGTAAAATAAAAGACAAGTAAATGAACGTTGTTTAGGGTGACTTGACAAGTTCTCTTAGTATAGGTTGGGGTATGTGACTCTACCTAGACATTGCACAAGTTGACTCTAAGGGAAGTCCTAGGAGATTGTTCTTATGTAATATGATGATATTAAAGATATATGTTGATGATATATGACATTACTTTTATAGGAATGTCGGTCATTATGATGAATACGTTATTTGGTTATGTTGCTATCTGAAAGGATGACTACTTATGTTACAAGCTACATGAAGCAAAGATTTACTTATGGTCTCTTATCTTATCTACTTGGTTATGTGGGGTTATGGGGCTTCACATTACCATTGCACTTGTAGATTGGGGATGAGATCATTGGTAAGTGTTTTGTATATTAAGTTTATATGATTTATTGAATCTTTAACTTGTATATGTTATACTGTATGTGCATTGAAGACTTTTATATGACTTGGCATGTATTCTAAAGAGATGATAAATGATCTTTTTTCATGCATGTCCCAATGTGTTATATGCCTATACCCATACTTAGTACATGTGGCGTACTAACCCCATTACTTTATATTACTACAACTGTAGGTTCCAGCCATTGAAGTTAAGCAGGTCGATTTGAAGAAGCTTGGAACTCTTTCTCCAAGTGGTGGTAGGTCCTCATGTTCGGTACGCTATCATTTATATTCCAGCCTATGAAGCTTTAGTACTTTTTAGAATACGTTATTTCCATTATGTTCTTTGGATTCTTTTGTATTAAGGCCTATATGGCATATTGACTATTATTGGCTAAGTCCAGATTGCACTCTTACATGGTTTCTATATATGTGAGACAGTTTTAGAATATCGTATGTCTTTATGAATCTTAAGTATGAAATCTAAGTATACTTCAATAGTATGTTAAAAGTTTTAATTTTTCCGCAAACTTTATTGATCACATGTTATGACGAATGCTAAAGGCTTGTCTGAGTCCTCTGTGAGGACGACGACGCCGGTCTCATTCGGGGTCTAGGATCCGGGTGTGATAAACTTGGTATCACAGCATGAGGTCAAGTATCCTTAAGATCAATGTCTCACTAAACCACGTTACCGAGAGTCTTGTTCATGGTTGTGAAGTGCTCCACAATTGTGGATGAGGGGCTATGTGATGATTAGGAAACTTCTCTTTTCTTGATACTCCTATGTCGTGCGTTTAGAGTTTTGACACTATGTGTCTTTTAGAATCTAATCCCTTCCTTGTGTATATAGGCGATGAACACAAGAAGGACAGCTGCTAAAAGAGTAGGAGAGGTGATTGCGAATGTGGGAGCTACTCCCCAATGTACCCGAAATGCTCCTGAAGTGCAAGCTGCTACAAATGATCAAGTTTCGGTGAATCCTTCAGCAATGAACGATGGTGAGGTGAGGGCAGCCGTGTTCCAATTAGCCCAAGCCATCACCACCCAAGATCAGGCCATCACGACTTAAGATAACAAAGAGGTTGCACCTCGACAAAACCAGCATGCTAGTACTATGGCTAGCCGTTTGAGAGACTTTACGAGGATGAATCCTCCCATGTACTTTGGATCAAAAGTTGATGAAGACCCCCAATTTCCTTGATGAGGTCTACAAGATTTTGTTTGCTATGGGGGAGAGTACTACAGAGAAGGCTGAACTTGCTACTCATCAACTCAAGGACGTGGCTTAGACATGGTACAATCTTTGGAAGGATAGTAGGGCTTTAGGAGATCGTCCCGTGACTTGGGAGATCTTCAAAAAGGCCTTTCTTGATAGATTCTTTCCAAGAGAACAAAGAGAAGCTCAGCTAGAGGAGTTCATCAACCTTCGTCAAGGAGGTATGAGTGTTAAGCATTACTCCTTGAAGTTCATTAAGCTGTGCAAATATACTTCTTCTTTGGTTTCCAATGCTAAGGATGAAATGAGTCGATATATAATGGGCGTGTCTGAAGAGCTTGAAGAAGAATGTCGTGCAGCCATGCTTCATGACAATATGGATCTTTCTAGGTTGATGGTTCATGCTCAACAGTTTGAGAAAAGTCAGCTAAGGAAGAGAAGTAGGGAAGCTAAGAAGGCAAAGTCTTTTGAGAGTGATTCTCCTAAAAGTAGGCTTGATGTTCAAGACAAGCCTAATTTTAAGAAGAGGTTTTCAAACCAAGTTCCTTCAGAATTCTCCAAGAATTGCAATGATAGAGGTTCTAATCCTAAACCTCAAGAGGGGATAAATGTTGATCCACCAAGAGAAAGACCAACTTGTGGTAAGTGTGGTAAGAAGCATGGGGGCGAATGTCTTGTTGGAACTAATTGTTGCTATGGTTGTGGAAAAGGTGGACATATGGTGAAAGATTGTCCTAATGTGAGAAGTCAAGGTAAGGGTAATAGTCGAGCTTGACCAAGCAGTCCTAATTCTGAAGCTCGAAAAAGGAACCGTTTCTATGCACTCAAGGATAGGGGTGAACAAGAAAGATCTCCCGACCTTGTGACAGGTATGTTACAAGTTTTCTCTGTTAATGTTTATGATTTGCTTTACCCAGGTGCTACTCTTTCCTTTGTTACACCTTTGTTAGCTAGGAAGTTTGATGTACTTACCGATGTTTTTATTGAGCCCTTTTTCGTTTGTACCCCAATGAGTGACTCTGTAGTTTCGAAAAGAGTCTATAGGAAGTGCCCTGTCATGCTGCCCAATAGAATTACTCTTGTTGATTTGGTAGAACTTGACATGTTTGATTTTGATATCATCTTGGGTATGGATTGGCTCCATGTTTGTTTTGCTTTGATAGAATGTAGAACAAGGGTAGTGCAGTTTCAATTCCCTAATGAACATATTCTAGAGTGGAAAGGGGGATATTCTATGCCAAGGGGTCAAATTATTTCATGCTTAAAGGCTTGTAAGATGATAGCCAAGGGTTGTTTATACCGTGTGGTGAGGATAAAGGAGGCTTTTAAAACGTATTAAATTCATGAAAACCAAAACTAGGGTTGTTCCAAATGAAATTGTCGAATGTTAATTTCCCTAGTTCTCCCTATTTCCGATTCTAGAAGTACGAATAATTCTCAAGATTTCAGTAAGAAAGTAAGAAAGAAATAAAGAAAGAAGTAGGAAGACGATGGGTGTTCGGATAGGATGACCAAAGGGTGAGGTTAGACTAAGTAATGATGTAAGTCATTCTTATTCATTGCAGAGAAAGATCCCAATGGAAGTCTTAAAAGAATATCCTAAGTCAACCTAGCATGTTCAAAGTGAACGTGAGATCAAAGAAGAAAGAAGAAATGTAAGTTCAAAGTGAGCTAAGTAAGCAAAGCATGAGAATGTCAAATCATCAGTGTTAGATAAAATGAAGTTTTAACAGTTATTGGTTTATGCCAATATTGGTGTATGAATATATGCCCCAAGAACTACATATTATGCCAATAATCAAAGAATGGGCATAGCCAATAAAGATTGGCTTATAAAGACTTAATGCCGAATTTAACAAGAATGAAAAAAAAATACTTGTTCACTAAATAGGTGCATGTTTTTTGTAAAAGATAGTACCAACTAGAGTTTTAAGAATATGTTTTCATACTCTATTCTTGCACTTATGTGAAACTTGTATGCATATGTTTTCTTGAGATTTTGCTGTTTTGTTTTTATCTTGAGAAGATTGATAGCATGATAACTCTTTGATGCATTTTGAGCTTATGATAAGGTTGAGAAGGCAATTCCTCACTTTGTGTTATGAATATGTAGCTCTTATATGTTAGTGCATCATAAATTGAGTGCTAAGTGTAATGACATGTTATGTGCTGGTTATGCTGCTAGTATTGAGTCTATTCCTTACCCTCCAAAAATTTTTAGTTTCATTTGGGGACGAATGTTCCTAAGGGGGTGATAATGTAACGTTCCAGAAAGTGTACTTGTCTAGTGAACAGACTATTAGGTTTTAAGAATATGTATTGGGGTACATAGGCATCCCAATGCCCAATATTGAGTAATATTGGGCATGTTAGAGTATATTGGCTTAAGGGTATTAGCAAATTTCTATTCCAAGCTTGTTTAGGAATTGTACCTGCAATGAATACCCTAAGCTAAAATTGTTATTTTACATCACTTACACACATCAGGTACTAGGCATCCAAGTGTCAAGACTAGGCACCATAGCACATGATCATTTAAAATGATCATGTAGATTAAGCAGTGACAAAGGACATAGTGAGGATCCTTGGACAAATAGTAAACTTTACAGAATGCACGATTAGGAAAGTGCACGGCAACACATATGTGCTACCGGCCGAGAGACCAAGCCCAACCAATTCGGTTAATGCGGTTAGGGGACAGGCACACGTCGCGTCAAGACACGTGGTGCTGAGATTTCTAACTAGTCCTAGGATCTAACTAACTTACCTAACTAGATAACTAACCTAGGGCTAAGTAAATCGAACTAACTAGTGTGCCCGAAATCCTAGGACCTAACCGGGTGACACTAGCCGAGCACCTAACTAAAGAAACATTCTAGTTCCTAACCTAGGATGGTCCAAAGGGGTTGGTTATGGTCCTAACGACTTATGGGGTACTTTAATAATTACACTAGGTCACTTAATTAATTAAATTAGCATCTTATTAATTAATTTAAATGGTCAAACCCGAGACCCTTAGCAAATTTCCAGAATTTGGCCAAGTCAAATGCTCTCCTATTTTTAGTCAATTTAGGAGGGGCGTTTTGGTAATTTAAGTGGAGTGTCTTTTGGATAATTCATGGGACAACTATATATTCATATTAGGTCAGCTTTAGAACACTTTTACACATCCCAAATAAGATCAAACGAAATTTCTCCAAATATCTAAAGAACACTCTCTTTTCCAAACTCCATTGAAGAACAAGAAAAGCTTAAGGGAGAAGACGAAGGATTCGAAGTTTCCAATCAGATTTCGTGGATTCTTTATCTATAAGGTATGCGTTTTTCACTCGTGGGATTCCTTTCCCCAAGAGGTCCTTTCAAGATAAGTTTTCAAGAACTTCAAATACTAGGGTTTTTACTCTGTAAAACGGATTTTCTTCATAAACCTAGATTTATGATTTTCAATGAAAAGTAAATGTTTTATATTTAATTTCGCACAAATTGTTGAGTAGTTGATTGATTTTTTTTGAATGTCGTGTGATACATGATCTTTCTCTAAGTGATGGTTTCGAATGGGTTGTTTATGGTATTTGATAATATGTAAATGTTAGGATGGAATTAAGACTTGAATGAACCCTTTAATGACCCGTTTACTTTCTCCTACCCTATGCATTGATCTTGTACAAGATTTGATGAGTTGTTCTTTATTATTTCATTGAGTATTTGACTATGTATGATTATGAATATTTCATGATGAATAAAATTCTTGGAAGCTAGAGGTAAGTCTTCTAAGTTTGATTACTCTCAATGTTTATGTTAACCTATAATTATGATGCTATTATTACGAAAGGAATGTATGATGTTTCTATGTGAATATGCTGGGCTATGAACATGTAACTTGTGAGAATATGATAAGAATACCAAAATACAAGTTATGATATCCCTTGTATGCTTTACACAAGGTGATTATGCTATGTAAATCTCACAAACAAAAGGTTACGATAAAAAGGAAATTCTCATCTAATCTAAAAGATCTCATAATCATGTTATACAGGGAGTTAACCTCCTATGACCTATGATAAAGTTTATGATAAAAGAAACCTTAGAGTTATTTCAAGAAAGGGACTTAAGCTAAGCACCAATGAACTAGATATGAGAAGTGTCCCTTCCCTAGTTGGAAGGTAGGTTCACAATGATTTTCATGAAATTGAGGCTTCCATGTAATGTGGAACTATGGGTCTCTAATACTTCTCCTAGTTCTTGAACTATGTTTCCACCATAGGATACTAGCTAGTGGATCTACCTAGAAAGCTATGGCATGTTAGGTTCTACTTTGGCCGGTAGACCACCTCTTTTCGGTGTGGGGAAGACACTGGATTCCATGTTTAGCTCACATGGTCTATGTCGGTTAATGCGAATGTTCCCTCATGTGAAATAAAAGACAATTAAATGAAAGTTGACTAGGGTGACTTGAGGAGTTTTCTTAGTATAGGTAGGGGTATGTGACTCTACCTAGACATTGCACAAGTTGACTATAAGGGAAGTCCTAGGAGATTGTTCTTTTGTACTATGATGATATGAAAGATATATGTTTATGATATATGACGTTACTTTTATATGAATGTAGGTCATTACGATGAATACATTATTTGTTTATATTGCTATATGAAGTGATTACTACTTATGTTACAAGCTACATGAAGCAAAGTTTTACTTATGGTCTCTTATCTTATCTACTTAGTTATGTGGGGTTATGGGGCTTCACATGACCATTGCACTTGTAGGTTGGGGATGGGATCATTGGTAAGTGTTTTGTATATGTTTATATGATTTATTAAATATGGAATGTTAAAGTGACTCTATGAGAATATGTCTTTGATTATGATGATGCTTTAACTTGTATGTGTTATATGGTATGTGCATTGAAGATTTTCATATGACTTAGCATATTTTTGAAAGAGATGATAAATGATCCTTTTTCATGTATGTCCCTATGTGTTATGTGGATATACCCATTCTTAGTAAATGTGGTGTACTAACCCTATTACTTTATATTACTACAAATGTAGGTTCTGGCCATTGAAGTTAAGCAGGTTGATTCGAAGAAACATGGAACTCTTTCTCCAAGTCTTGGTAGGTCCTTACGTTCGGGACGCTATCATCTATATTCCAGCCTATGAAGACTTAGTAGTTTATAGAATATGTTCTTTCCATTATGTTCTTTGGATTCTTTTGTATTAAGGCCTATATGGCATATTGACTATTATTGGCTCAGTCCAGATTTGGACTCTTAGATGGTTTCTATATATGTGAGATAGTTTTAGAATATCTTATGTCTTTATAATCTTAAGTATGAAGTCTAAGTATAATTTGATAGTATGTTAAAAGTTTTAGTTTTTCGTAAAATTTAACTGTATGATTGTGATGAAAGCTAAGAAGAGGATTGTATGCGACATCATAGAGGTTAATGACGCCGGTCTCATCCGGGTCCAGGATCTGGGTGTTACAAACTTGGTATCAGAGCATGAGGTTAAACATTGGAATCTTTGAACTTGGTATCAGAGCATGAGGTTAAATATCCTCAGGATCAATATCTCACTAAACCACATTACCTAGTTTCTTGTTCATGGTTGTGAAGTGCTACACAATTGTGGGCGAGGGGCTATGTGATGATTAGGAAACTTATCTTTTTTGATACTCCTATGTCGTGCCTCTAGAGCTTTGACACGATGTGTCTTTTAGCATCTTATTCCATTCTTGATCGGTTCTTCCCAAGATAACAAGGAGAAGCTAAGGCAGAGGAGATCATCAACAATCGTCAAGGAGTTATGAGTGTTAAGGAATACGCCTTGAAGTTCATTAAGCTGTCCAAATATGCTTCTTTTTTGGTTACTAATGTTAGGGATGAAACAAGCCGTTATATGCTATGGTTGTGGAAATGGTGGTCATATGGTGAAAGATTGCCCTAATGTGAGAAGTCAAGGTAAGGGTAATAGTATAGATCAACCAAGCGGTCCTAATTCTGAAGCTCCAAAAAGAAACTGTTTCTATGCACTCAAGGCTAGGGGTGAACAAGAAAGCTCTCCCAATGTTGGGACGGGTATGTTACAAGTTTTTTCTGTTAATGTTTATGATTTGCTTTACCCAGGTGCTACTCCTTTCTTTTTTTACACCTTTGGTATATAGGAAGTTTGATGTACTTCCCGATGTTTTGATTGAGCCCTTTTCTGTTTGTACCCAAATGGGTGACTCTGTAGTTGCAAAAAGAGTCTATAGGAAATGCCCTGTCATGCTTCCCTATAGAATTACTCTTGTTGATTTGGTAGAACTTGACATGTTTGATTTTGATATCATCTTGGGTATGGATTGGCTTCATGGTTGTTTTGCTTCCGTAGATTGTAGAACAAGGGTAGTGAAGTTTCAATTCCCTAATGAACATATTCTAGAGTGGAAGGAGGGAAATTCTATGCCAATGGGTCAAATTATTTCGTGTTTAAATTCTTGTAAGATGATAGCCAAGGGTTGTTTATACCATGTGGTGAGGATAAAGGAGGCTTTTCAAATGTATTGAATTCAAGAAAACCGAAACTAGGGTTGTTCCAAATGAAATTGTCGAAGTTAATCTCCCTAGTTCTCCCGATTTCCGATTCTAGTAGTATGAATAATTCTCAAGATTTCAGTGAGAAAGTAAGAAAGAAATAAAGAAAGAAGTAGGAAGACGATGGGTGTTCGGATAGGATGACCAAAGGGTGAGGTTAGACTAAGTAATGATGTAAGTCATTCTTATTCATTGCAGAGAAAGATCCCAATGGAAGTCTTAAAAGAATATCCTAAGTCAACCTAGCATGTTCAAAGTGAACGTGAGATCAAAGAAGAAAGAAGAAATGTAAGTTCAAAGTGAGCTAAGTAAGCAAAGCATGAGAATGTCAAATCATCAGTGTTTGATAAGAATGAAGTTATAACAGTTATTGGTTTACGCCAATATTTGAGTATGAATAAATGCCCCAAGAACGATATATTATGCAAATAATCAAAGGATGGGCATAGCCAATAAAGATTGGTTTATAAAGACTTCATGCCGAATGTAACAAAAAATGAAAAAAATTAACTTTTTTAGTAAATAGGTGCATGTTTTGATAAAAGATAGTACCAACTAGAGTTTTAAGAATATGTTTTCATACTCTATTCTTGCACTTATGTGAAACTTGTATGCATATGTTTTCTTGAGATTTTGTTGTTTTGTTGTTATCTTGAGAAGATTGATAGCATGGTAACTCTTTGATGCATTTTGAGGTTATGATAATGTTGAGAAGAAAATTCCTCACTATGTGTTATGAAATGTGTAGCTATTATATGTTTATGCATCATAAATTGAGTGGTAAGTGTAATGATATGTTATGTACTGGTTGTGCTGCTAGTATTGAGTCTATTCCTTACCCTCCAAAAAAGAAATTAGTGTCATTCGGGGACGTATGTTCCTAAGTGGGGGGATAATGTAACATTCAAGAAAATGTACTTGTCTAGTGAAGAGCCTATTAGGTTTTAAGAATATGTATTGAGGTACATAGTTATCCCAATGCCCAATATTGACTAATATTGGGCATGCTAGAGAATATTGGCTTAAGGGTGTTAGGCAATTTCTATGTATACACAAGTAACTTAAAATACAATCCAAGCTTGTTTAGGAAATGTACCTGCAATGAAGACCCTAAGCTAAAATTATTATTTATTTACACACATTATGTACGAGTCATCCAAGTGTCAAGCCTAGTTACCATAGCACATAATCATTTAAAATGATCATGTAGATTAAGTAGTGCCCAAGGACATAGTGAGGATCATTGGACAAGAAGTGAACTTTCTAGAGTGCACGCTTAGGAAAGTGCACGGCAACACATGTGCAAGCACATGTGCTACCAACAGCCGATAGCCAAGCCCAATCGATTCGGTTAGGGCGGTTAGGGGGCAGGCACGCGTCGGGTCAAGCCACGTGGGGCCGAGCTTCCTAACCAGTCCTACGCTCTAACTAACCGACCTAACTAACTAACCAACCTAGGATTAACAAAAATGAACTAACTAGTGTGCCCAAAAGCCTAAGACCTAACCGGGTGACACTAGCCGAGTAGCTAATTAAAGAAACATCCTAGTACCTAACCTAGGATGGTCCAAAGGGGTTGGTTATGGTCCTAACGACTTAGGGGTACTTTAGTAATTACCTTAGGTCACTTAATGAATTAAATTAGCAAATTAATTAATTAATTTAATTCATGATCAAACCCAAAACCCTTAGTCAAATGCTCTCCTAGTTTTAGTCGATTTATGAGGGGCATTTTTGTAATTTAGGTGGACGGACTTTTGGGTAATTAATGGAACGACTATATATTGATATTAGGTCAGTTTTAGACAACTTTTAAATGTCCCAAATCAGATCAAACGAAATTTCTCCCAATCTTTCAAGAACGCTCTCTTTTCCAAACTCCATTGAAGAACAAGAAAAGATTAAGGAAGAAGACAAAGGTTTCGAAGTTTCCAATCAGTTTTCGTGGATTCTTCATCTATAAGGTATGGGTTTTTCAGTTTTGAGATTCCTGTCTCCAGGAGGTCCTTTCAAGATAAGTTTTAAAGAACTTCAAATACTAGGGTTTTTACTCTACAAAACGGATTTTCTTCCTAACCCTAGATTTATGATTTTCAATGAAAATTAAACGTTTTCTATATTTAATTTCGCACGAATTGTTGAGTAATTGATTGATAATGTTTGAATGTCGTGTGATACATGATCTTACTCTATGATGGTTTTGAATGGGTTGTTTGTAGTGTTTGATAACGTGAAAACGTTAGGGTTAGAATTTATGGTTTGAATTAACCCTTTAATGACCCGTTTACCTTCTCCTATGCTATGCATTGATCTTGTACATGATTTTATGAGTCGTTTTTGATTATGTCATTGAGTATTTCATTATGTATGATTATGAATATTGCATGATGAATAAGATTCTTGGAAGCAAGAGGTAAGTCTTCTAAGTTTGATTAATCTAAATGTTTATGTTAGAATATAAACTATGATGCTATATTATGAAAAGTATGTATGATGTTTCTATGAGGATATGCTGGGCTATGAACATGTTACTTGTGAGATTATGATAAGAATATGAATATGCAAGTTATGATACTTCTTATATGCTTTACACAAGATGATTATGCCATGTAAATGTCACAAAAGAAAGGTTATGATGAAAGGACAATACTCATCTAATCTAAAAGAGCTCATGATCATGTTATACAAGGAGATACTCCTATGACCTATGATAAGTTTATGATAAACTAAAACTTAAAGGTTATTTCAAGAAAGGGAATTAAGCTAAGCACCGATGAACTAGATATGGGAAGTGTCCCTTCCCTAGCGGGAAGGTAGGTTCACAATGATTCTCATGAGATTGAGGCTGCCATGTAATGTGGAACTATGGGTCTCTAATACATCTCCTAGTTCTTGAACTATGTTTACACCATAGGATACTAGCTAGTGGATCCACCTAGAAAGTTACGTCATGTTCGGTTCTACTTTGGCCGGTAGACCACCTCCTTTCGGTGTGGGGAAGACACTGGATTTAATGTTTAGCTCACATGGTCTATGTTCGTTAATGCGTATGTTCCCTCATGTAAAACGAAAGACAAGTAAATGAACGTTGACTAGGGTGACTTGAGGAGTTTGCTTAGTATTGGTAGTGGTATGGGACGCTACCTAGACATTGCACAAGTTGACTCTAAGGAAAGTCCTACGAGATTATTCTTATGTAATATGATTATATGAAAGATATATGTTTATGATATATGATGTTACTCTTACATGAATGTTTGTCATTATGATTAACATGTTATTTGATTAAATTGTTATATGAGGTGACGCCTACTTATGTTACAAGTACATGAAGCAAGGCTTTACTTATGGTTTCCTATCTTATCTACTTGGTTGTGTGGGGTTATGGGGCTTCACATGACCATTGCACTTGTAGGTTGGGGATGAGGTCATTGGTAATTATTTTGTATGTTATGTTTATATGATCTATTTAATATGAAATGTTAACATGACTATATGAGAAGATTTGTAGATTATGATCATGCTTTAACTTGTATGTGTTATATGTTATTAGCATTGAAGATTTTCATATGACTTAGCATGTTTTCTAAAGAGATGATAAATGATCCTTTTTCGTGCATGTCCCTCTGTGTTATGTGCATATACCCATACTTAGTACATGTGGTGTACTAACCCGATTACTTTATTTTAGTACAACTGTAGGTTCTGGCCATTGAAGTTAAGCAGGTAGATTCGAAGAAACTTGGAACTCTTTCTCCAAGTCTTGGTAGGTCCTCACGTTCGGGACGCTATCATCTATATTCCAGCCTATGAAGACTTAGTAGTTTTTAGAATACGTTATATCCCTTATGTTCTTTGGATTCTTTTGTATTAAGGCCTATATAGCATATTGACTATTATTGGATATGTCCAGATTTGCACTCTTAGATGGTTTCTATATATGTGAGACAGTTTAAGAATATCGTATGTCTTTATAAATCTTAAGTATGAAGTCTAAGTATACTTCAATAGTATGTTAAAAGTTTTAATTTTCTGCAAAATTTAACTGTATGATTGTGATGAAAGCTAAGAAGAGGCTTGTCTGCGACCTTTGAGAGGTTAACGACGCCGGTCTTATCCGGGTCCAGGATCCAGGTGTGACATATTGTAATAGACTTAATAGTACAATGTTTTCTATTTCGTATGGGTCGTGACCCAAGTACTTTTGTGTATTAAGATGATGAGATTGAGACTTAGTATTTTCTATTACTTTTATATGAAAGAGTTTTTAAAGACTATGATATTGTTTTGTGAAAAGTTTTAATTCCGCACTACTTTTCATTATGTATATGCGATGAATGATATGAAGGGCTTGTATGAGACCTCCCAGAGGTTGAGTACGCTGGTAGAAATCCAAGATTGTGCCCTAACTTCTATAGTGTGGTCTCGGTTTGTGACAAGCTTGGCAGAGCATATGTTGGTGAAAGTAGTCTTAGGAATCAAAGAGTCTCATCAAGTCAGGTTTAGTAAAGTCTCGACCATCGGTGAAGTTGCGACACATCTATGGGCGAGAAGCTATAGGACGATAGAGCTTTCCTTATTTTCTACTCCTATGTCGTGCGGTAGAGTAAATGTTATGAGTATCCTTCTAAATGTGTTTCCTTGTGTTTCTAGGAGGTGAATACTAAAAGGATGGCTGCTAGAAGGTTGTAAGAGGAAAGGGTGAATGAGGAAGCTCCTCTTCAAGCTGAGCAAGTTGATGAAGTTGAGAAAGTTGAGCAAGTTCTTCAAGATGGGCAAGGTTTCCAAGGTGCTCAAGGTGATCAAGTTCCTCCTCGAGGTGATCATGCCCCTAATGTGGAAGGGGGTAATGAGGTTCCGGTGGTTCCCCCGTAATTGACTAATCGAGAGATTAGAGAGGCTTTGCTTGCTTTAGCCCGAGCTGTGACTACTCAAGCGAATTTGAGTTTGGTGCCAAAGGTAAATGTTGTGGAGAAAACTATGACCTCTATGTTGAGAGACTTTGTGAGGTTTAATCCTCCTATATTTCTTGGCTCTAAGGTAGATAAATATCTCCAAGAGTTCCTTGATCGTGTCTATAAGGTGTTGATTGTTATGGGGTTAGATCTATGGAGAAGGCGGAGTTGGCTGCATATCAATTGATGGATGTGTTTCAAATTTGGTACACTCAATGGAAGGATAATAGGCCGGTGGAGTCAGATACTATTGAGTGGGAAGAATTTAAAGAAGCTTTTCTTGGTAAGTACTTTCCCCGTGAGAGGAGGGAAGTGAAAGTAGAGGAGTTTATCAATCTCAAGCAAGACAATATGAGTGTTGAGGAATAATCTTTGAAGTTCTCAACATTTTCTAGATATGCACCATCCCTAGTGTCTAATCCAAGGGATGAAATGAGTCATTTTGTGACCGGGGTCGCCAACTTAGTGAGGGAAGAATGCCATACGGCTATGCTACATGATGATATGACTTTGGCTAGACTCATGGTGTATGCACAATCAATTGAAGAGTCTAAACTTAGGAGGATGTCAAGAAACTTGAAAAGGAGTGGTGCTAGTGATCAAGTGCAACCTAGGTTAAAAAAGAGGACTCAAACTTAAGATGGACCTAGTGCTTCTAAGGTGAAGTTTGAGAAAGGAAGTGGTTCTCAAAATGGCAAACCTACATGTGCCACTTGTAGTAAGAAAAATTATGGTGAGTGTCTAGTGGGTACCGGGATTTGTTTTGGATTTGGAAAAGATGGATACAAGGTGAGAGATTGTCCTAACATTGCTTCTAGAGGAAAAGAGGGTAAGGAGGCTGCTCCTAATGTTCCAAAGGCTGATGATCCAACAAAGAAGCATTTCTATGCACTCCGGACTAGAGGAGAGAAGCCAGATGAGAGTGATGATGATGTTGGTATGTCTTATTTCTCTTGTTGTGATATGGGTTCCTTTTAATTGAGGGAGTGTGTCTAGATAGATGTAGTTTGTTGCATGTGCATGATGTTTAGGAGTTTGGTTAAAATTGAATTTCGTTAACTTATTGCATTTTGTATTGTATAAATCTATGAGCATGTTGTAAAAGGTGTTTATATGATGTACCTTGCATATTAGCATGACTATATCACGAATTGCCTAAAATTGCATTTTTAGAAAATTGGCCTAAATCACTGCAGCTTGGCAGGTTCGCTGTAAAAATTTTGAAAATTTTACTAATTGATTCTTTGGTCTAAAATTGTTGTTATGTGGTTAGAACTTGTGTATAAGCATGCTAATTAATGTAAAATAAGTTTTTGCTATTTGGAATGAAGAATGTGTGTCTTGTAGCATGATGAGTCATAAAATCTGAGTCTAGTTTCTTGTTGTGTTGTGAATCTCTTGACTATGTGAAATTGATGTTTTATCCATGATTGTGAGTTATATGGTTTAGTTATGTGTTGATAGTTGATTGTCTATTCTTGGAAGTGTTTGGAGATTGGCAAGTGTCATTCGAGGACGAATGTTGTCCAAGTGGGAGAGAATGTAAGATCCCGGAAATGACATAGGTGAACTAGAGCCTAAAATTGTTGTCATGATGGTCTAAGGTCCTAAATAGGTATATTATATGGTATTGACGCAGTGTCTAAAGTATTAGGTGCATTGGAAGTCAAACGTCAAGGGACGACCAAGACGTTCGCAATTAAGTCACCTAAGTGCCTCATACGTGGGGATATGTGTTTATATGTGATTCATGAGGCTCTATGGTCCTTAAATGAGTTAATATGATGTATATAGGTAGTGTGTCAAGTTTCAAAAAGTTTGGAGGTCAAACTCTCAAGAACGTCCATGACGTTCGAAAGATGTGCCTTGAAATGACCTTGTGTGTCTACGCATGTTTCGTCGTGTTTTCCGTGTTCGTTTTGGGTGAAATTCATGTGATAGATCCTAAACTCATATACGGTGATGTTTGGGTTGGAAACGTCCGGGGAAGTATTCCCAAGGACCATCCAAGGGTCCTTGAGGAAGGACCCAAAGTTGGTGCCTAGGCTCCCCAAGACAGCCCAAACCACGGAAGGCAGTCGACGCCCCGTGGGTGGTTCTGCGTCAATTGGGACTTAGCCTAGGGAAGGAGGGACCAAGGACAAACCTCAGTCCCAGATCAAGGACCAAGGGAAGGTCCGTTGGTCAAGGGATGGACCGTTGGTGGCATTCTCGTCATTTGTGACTAAACCTGGGAAGCTAAGCTCCAAGTTTCATGTATCTGAACCCATCGACGGAGGACAGGACAGTCTGTGTGTAGACTGACATCCCGTCGATGGGCAGCCGTCGATTGGTCGTGTCCCTGCGTGCAGTTCACTGCCAAGTGAGGGGTGAACTTGTAATTTCACCCCACTTCCAAATAGGAGTATTGGCGGTTTTTCAAATGTGTATTTAAGTCTTTAACACTTAGAAGATTTCATTCTTCAAAATCAAAACCCCAAAATCCCTTAGAAATTCCCTAAGACTCCATTAAAGCTAAAACTCAAGGAAGAGCTTGGATTGGTGATTTGAGTGGAGATTATTCATAAAATTGAAGGATTAGCTTCATTGAGGTGTGGTTTTTGATCCTTGAAACTCGTTTCATCAAGGAGCCCAAATTTCAAAGATATTTTCGAAAGTTTTCTAAAGATGAATTGACCTATTTCATGATCTACCATGGGTTCTTGCATTAATGGTTTTTAATCATTGTTTAGTGATTGAATTGTGGTTATAAAGGTGATTTTAACTCAATTAACCTATGAACCCTTGTAGTTGATGAACCCTAGTTTCTGACTAAATTATGAGTTACTTGATAATAGTCTAATGCTTATGAATGAATGTGTAGTTTCTTATGGGCTTTCTAATGATGTAAGAATTGTATTCAATTGCTATCTAATTAGTATTAGATTTATAAATCTATATTGAATTGACTTAGATTTCATTGAGTATTATAGTTTATGGGTTGAATTGATGTTCATGGCCATGGGTAAGGGCCATATGATATTGAATTGGATGATTTGGCATTGGCTTGAAGTGTTGAGGATGAAGTGGTGGTACGCTGCCCTAATTCCTTTTATTTAATGTTAATTAGACTTCAATTATGTTATGATTGGTTTGGTCCACTTATGGTGGCGGTGTTATTATAATTGATGTGTCCTTGTCAGCATTATTTTAAGTATATTGATGATCATGGACTTGTCAAGTATGATCATATCTACTTCTATGTGAAGTAATGTGAAAGTATTTGTTCTATTGATGCTATTTAGGTGATGATGTTATGCTATGACTATGCGTTAAGTGCGTAGTCTTAGAGTTGATACATAGTTATTCCTAACTTGGCTATATGAGTCTATAATGGTTATGCTGATGATAATAGAGTAATGAATCGGTTGACATAATGTTGATAAGGGTCATTCCTAAGTGTCTAAGAATGTATGATATATGTGCTAAAGTGAAGTATGTTGTGTCTTGTTTAGGTAGACTTGCGTCCCTTACTTGATGCCTGTATGAATATGAATATGTGATATCTTGACTTAGAAAGCTAAAGCGTCTTAGTCTTTAATGAATGAATGCTAGGTGAGACCTTCAATGATGATAAGAGGGTTCTTTATGTGAAACCTTGAACCTAGTGGTAAGGTTATGAAACTTGAAGTCGAAAGCTGTAATGGTATCCTTCATGTAATGAATGATGGACTTAAGATTGATTAGCTGGAACGACATCATATCAATCCTTAGGAAAGTCATGATGAGCAGCTTGTCCCCATATGGAGGTAGCCCTAGTGGACCTTTCTTTGGTAGGGTAAATGTAATTGGGTCATGAACTTGATATGGAACCCCTTTGTATGAACCTTAATGTGAATTAATCTATGAGGACTAAGGCTAGCACCGAGTGAGTATGGCAAGGGAAGTTGTTCTAGTTAAAAGATGAGGCTAGAATACAAAGAAACCCTTCATATTCCTTAACCATGTGCCTATCCCATGTGCCTACATGGGATGTGTTCAAGTTCTACCATTGGCAAGTAGAACAACCTCATCGGAGTAGGATAGAACTCCGGATTCCAGGTTTTGCTACCATGGTCTATGTCGATTATTGCCTATTCTCATCATGTGGGATGACTATTAGAATTATAGAAGTTCTATGAGGTTTAGGTGGTGGTATGGGACGCTATCTAGACATTGCACAATAGGCTTTGAAGGTCTTAGTAAGAGTCCCTAGGTCTTCTCCAAGACCATTAATTGAATGTCCTTTATGTCATGAATGTCTCTTAAATGAACTAAGTAATGTAATGACTTAATGATATAAATCATGTGAATGGATGAGTACCTAATCTAGAATGACTTAAAGATTCCTTAGTTAAAGTGTGAAGAGGGAATAAAGGATGATCTCTTCATGTCTTATCTATGGAAGCCTTAAG
Source organism: Solanum sitiens (assembly GCA_016801875.1). NCBI lineage: Eukaryota > Viridiplantae > Streptophyta > Magnoliopsida > Solanales > Solanaceae > Solanum > Solanum sitiens. The sequence continues at coordinate 607,835 of JABWTJ010000343.1, forward strand.
AATGACTCTAGTTAGGGAAGTTGCTTGTTATGTTTGACATGATCTAAACTTAGGAAGTCTTAAGGATTATTTAGGTAGCCTTGAAGAGTGTGTATGGACGTTCCCTTCTAGGAATACCTAAGTAAGTCTTTTGATATCCTTGGTAGGGTAGATTGTCATATTATGCATGTTTTGTATGTTGGTGTATTGTAGGTGTGTATGTGTCTTATTATGAGTAGCCTTGAGGATTGTTTAGGCACATTTAGAGAGGTGTATGGGTGGTCTCTCTTTGTGTGACTTAAGTTAGCCTTACGATAATTTTAGTGATAAGACTACATGCTATAAGGTATTAAAAAGGAAAGGTAAGCACTTCACTGTTACAGTGAAGCAATTCACTGTACAGTGTATATAGGTCACTGGAAAGTGAGTTCTAAAATTATGATGTTTGGTTTAAATGTTATCTTATGTGTTTATAAGTTGATAAATGTTGTTCTTATGATGATATTATGATATTTAAATGAAAAGATGCATATTTCCAATAAATGTCCGTTTTCATGATTTTTATGCATTAAGCCATACTTAGTACATGTGGTTGTACTAATTCCATGCTTTTATCTATCTATATAGTTCTTGGTAGGTGAGGAGCATTTGGGAAAAATACTTTGATTAGAATATCTTTCAAGTGAACTTGAAGTATTTCCTCATTTGACTCGAGGGCATATATGTCTTTTATGTTTCTTTTATGAAGTATTGTAATAGACTTAATATTACTATATTTTCTATTTCGTATGGGTCGGGTCCCAAGTTTTCTTCTATCTTAAGATGATGAGATTGAGACTTAGTATTTCCTATTACTTTTATATGAAAGCGTTTTTAAAGACTATGATATTGTTTTGTGAAAAGTTTTAATTCGGCACTACTTTTCATTATGTATATGCGATGAATGATATGAAGGGCTTGTATGAGACCTCCGAGAGGTCGAGTACGCCGGTTGTAATCCAAGATTGTGCCCTAACTTCTAGGGTGTGCCATAAAATCTCTTATGTTTTCTTGTCCGGTGGTCTTTTAGATGTGATTGCTTGGATGAGATGATATCTAATATGCTTGACGGAGAAAAGGTGAGTTAATGCTTAACTTGGTTTTATGGTTTGATGAGTATGTGTGAATATTAATTTGGCACACTTTTGATGATGTGATGCCATTTATGGCTATGTATGAGGTTTATGTGAAATAGTATGTTATGTAAAGGAATGCATGTCATGATATAGTTAATGGATGTTAGAAGTTATTATTGTTGACATGAGTTTCTTTTGGAATGATGTGTTACTATATGGTTTTACATGTTGGTAGCTTAATATTATGATATGAGCTTGAAATTCTTAGTGAATACCCATGAAAGCATGCTACCTAAGAATATGTGTTTTAAGGTGTTCAATATTTCCCGTTGAATATATGTATGATTTTCCAAATATTACCTTAGTTGGGATGTGTGAACATTCATGACTACCTAGTATGGATTGGAATCCTTTTTATATACTTGATCCTAGGTGTGAAGATGATATGTTTGCCTTGTAGGGTGATGATGTGGGTTTTAGTGACCTAGAAGTCACCTTACTGTAATGTTCAAGGAAAAAGAATTTTTTTTATTGCTAAGTCCCGTTGTTGTTTTCCCCTAATGTTGTATGACCTTGGTGTCTATTGTATGGTATAAAAACCTTATGTGGTTGAATGAGATGACCTAACTTGATGATTGTGGATAAATTGCATTGGTGGTAAAGTTTACAAGGCCTTGGTTGACTTACTGTAATTCCTTTATTAGTTAATAATTAAAATCCTCTTAAGGTTGGGTTAAGTTACTCTTAATTCGGTTTACCCTAAGTGGGGATGGTGATGAAATGGTAAGATTGTAGATATTTGCTACCTTGTCCTTCTATTTTTACTTGAACTTGAAACTAATGAATTTTTAGTAAGCTTGTTCATGAATAGAGTCTTGCATAAAGTATGAATTGCATGAACTTTACATGTTTGGTATGTATTGATTGACATCACCTTAAAGATATTGTGAAAATTCCAAAGTGCATGAATGGAAATTTTGATAAAATTCATGTTTTCTCATGTGTATTGTGCATCTTAATATGCAAATTGTGAATGTGATTTCATGAGATAAGATAAGAAACTTGGTTTTAGTCACTTGTGAGATGTAATGTTTAGCCTTATAATGAAAAGTTGAGTCTCATTAAAATGAAATGTGTGAAATATCTTGAAGAATATGTGACTTGTATGGTGTGAAAAGCATGATTGTAGGATCACCCTTGAAAAGTGAAAGAATGTTTAGCTTAGTATTCATGTATGTGCCTATGATTGGTATTAATTTTCCCAAATGATGCTTACTGTGAACGTGAGTACAATGTTGTAAATTTACATTGTGTGAAATGGCTTCCTAATTGTTGTGATATATTTGGTGTGACTTACCATTTAGACTTCACTAGGAAGAAAATATGAGCATGCCTTGGTTTAAAAAGTTGAGGAATTCTCATATTACAATAAATATGACCTTTGTGCATTTGCTTGGGTATGAACTCATGATACATGTAAGTTTGTTGAGGATAAGGACATTCCTCCATGAATACCACTAAGTATGGTACGATTTAGTATGACCTTCATGGCACTAGGTCTAACTAATGAAGGACCTTGTTGATTCAATTAAACTCAAGTCTATGTGCATTGAAGTATGAGTGCGTACTTACTTTTGAGTGATGTGGAATCTGCCTTAGTATGATTAAAATAAGGGTGTATAATGAACTCTTAGTAAAATGGATTGTAATGACCATGTTATGATTAGCAGAAGGATGTTCCTTCTATGAACATGATAAGAGCCTTGTGATTGATGCATTAATGAGTGAGTGAATTGATGTTTTGCTTTCTTGTGTGCATTGAGTGCTAAATGATGTAAAATTGTGTTCCTTGTTATTTTGGTGCATTAACTTCTATGTTAAGATTATATGAATATGATGAACTGCTATGTGATACATTGAAGTCCTTGTTGTGATTAAAAATGTTCTAAGTGTCATTCGAGGACGAATGTTCCCAAGTGGGGGATATTGTAAGACCTTCAAAATGAGATAGGATGTCTATATACTAACATGTTTGTATTAAGGTTCTAAGGTCCTAAAATAACTTATAATATAGTATAGATGCAGTGTACAAAGTTTGAGGTGATTTGGAAGTCAAACGTCAAGGGACTATCAAGACATTCGACGATTAGTCACCTATGTGCCTCATATGTCTATGCGTGTTTATATGTGCATTAAATGAGATTATGAAGTCTTAAATGAGTTATAATGATGTTTAATGGTATTATATTAATTTTTGTGAAGTTTGGAGGTCAAACGTCCAAGACGTTCAAAAGTTAGCCCTTGAGACATTCATGTGCGTCTTGATGGGGCCTTGCATGTTTGGACGAGTTGCGAGTATTTGTTCTGGGTGAAACATATGTGGAAGGTCTAAAACCTGTTAAGTAATGTATTTATGTGGGAAATGTCCGGGTACGACTTCTAAAGGACCCCACAAAAGGGCCCACAAGAAGGACCCAAGGCTGGTCGTGACACTGCCTTGTCAATGTCAATCGACGGACCAAACGACGGCCAGTTGGTAAACCAACGGCCCGTAGGTGAGGTATCTTCGATTTACACTTATCTTGGTCAGGTCTCAACCCAAAAATTTGTCAAGGACCAATCGACGGAAGCCAAAGGACGGCCAGTCGATTGCCCAACTTTCAGTCGATTGGGTCCGTCGATGGTGGCCTGCACCTGCTGCCTTGCACACTGTTTAATTAAGGGGTGTATGGGAAATTCACCCCACGTCCTAAACAGGCTGTAATTGATTTATTTATATATTTTTGGCTCTATATAAGTCATCAAACACGTGAACCTCCCATTCTCAATCCCCTCTACACGAAATAAACCTTTCCCTCCAAAAATCTTCTCCCTAGAAACCTCCATTGTTGGTAAAGCTCAAGAACAGCTTGGAGCATGGATTCCTATTGTTTATTCATCAAGTTTTAAAGGTTTTAATGAATATAAAGGTATGGTGATCCTTCATCTCTAGTTATCCTTCCATCTAGAGAGTTATATCTCAAAGTTTCAAAAGAGATTTCATGATCCAACTTTTTCTTCTTCAATCTAGCCATGGGTTCTTTATAAAAACGTTTTGAATGATTAAATCATGATGAATTGAAGTTAATATATTGGTTTTAATGTGATTTTGAATCCAATTGCATGATGAACCTATGTCCCTTCCAAAACTTGATTTAGCCCTTGCATGGGCATTGTGATCTTGGCTTGTTAATAGTTGAATTGCTATTATCTTACGTTGAATTGTCTATATATATTTTTATTTACGTTAATTAATGATTAACTGATGATGAAGATCCATGTGGATCAATGTATGAAGATTTGAGCATGCCTAGCCTAGATATCAATATGATCACTGTAACATTGGCCTTTTAATGAATAAAAGTGAATTTCGATTATGTTGTGGTTCTTGTAGCTACTGTCTTAGGATTATAAGTTGGCTGAATTGTGAATATAAATATGGTATGATCAAATTAAAGAAAGCTTAGTACTAATTGATCTATGTGCTTCTAAGCTATTAAGTAGTAACTTGTGATCTTGACGTTAGGATGGTAGTTATGTGAGTCTATTAGGGTGAATTGTTTTAGCTACTGCCTATATGTGTAATATCATGATCATTATTTATAATTGATTAAATATGAATAAACAACAATTGAGTTGGTAAAGATTGGTTTAAGTCTTTCGACCCTATACACATTGATAGGTTAATGTACATGTTGTGACCTACATTCCAGATTAGATGAAGCATGATTTAGACTTGGTTTATATGGATTTATCTACTGCCCTAGGTTGGTCTTATTGGTATATTATGAATGTTAACCATGGTAAAAATAAAGTACGCTAGTAAGTGATCTATGATTTTTTACTTTCTAGTATATATGTGATGCTTTTTATCACGTTATAGTATGATCTTGTAGCGACTTGTACATGGTTTATTTTATGATTAAAGTACATATAGATACTTCCCTATATATTAATTGTTGATGAACAAGGTGTATTGATCAATGAAAATCAAAGGGTGAGAAATTGGTAAGAATGCTTATCTCTTCTACTTTCCTTATAGTATTGTAGTTGATGAAGCCTTGTATGACATTGTTTAGTATGGTACACTTATGGTGGTGGTGTTTACTTTATTGTCATTATAATGTGTTGACCATGGCCTTGAAGGCAAATTGATGATTATATGAATGAGTGGTTATGATGATCACTTTATGTGTAACTTGTGCCTAGTCGTCTACTATAGTGGTGAACCTAGGTTGTGTTACTATTGTTAATGGCTATGTAAGAGCATGTATAGGTTATGCCATGGGGTAAGTGTTAATGATGGATGACCCCTACCCATGTACCCCTATGTGAATGTGTGAATAGTTAATGTTAAGGATCCTTAAAGTATAATATGAAGATTGTCTTGTCTCCTATGCTAAATTGTGTTGTGTGGTCTATAATTGAAAGTGTAATGTGGTCTAAGAGGGTGGCTGCCTCAATGAATTGTTTATAGAAATTATGTGATCATGTTGACCAATGTACACACACTCACACTTCATGCATGCTTACAAGTAGTATAGAATCATAGTGTCTAATGAAAGGTTGTTCTCATATTCACTAGTGTCTATTAATAGTCATGTTAAGCTTATGTGTATGATGAAGTATGAATGTGCATAGAGTCTTAGTCGGTTTATATGAAAGGATTTCTCGTATAGTTATACCTATAAACTTATGCATTGATGTATGAACATGTGTGATATTTATGTGTTATGTGAAAGGTTTGCTCACGTATATGTACACACACACATGGATGATGATCTAGTAAATGAGAGGGGCCTTGAGAGGGGTGCCCAAGAATACTCTAAACTAGATAGGTTCTTGAAAATGCTATAAGCATATAAATAATGAATATGTTATGCCTATGTTTTATGAAAATGTAATTAAATATTTTTTAATAAAGGGAACTTTGCTATGCACCGAGTGAACTTGACATTAAGAGGTGTTGACTTTGCTTTGAGGAATATTCACCAATTGTCCCTTATAGAGTGTTGACTTCCCTAAGAGGAATACTCACTTATGGACCCACATGAGGTGTTGACTTCCCTTTGAGGAAGGGTTCACCCATGTTTTATCATGAGATGAGGCCCCAATTGCCCAATGGCATGTAGAGGGAGCTACCTATCTCTTAGTTCCGCGAACTATGCTTAACACATAGGATCTAGCAAGTGAATTCACTTAGGATGCTAGGATATATGTTAATGTTCTACCTTGGATAGGTAGGAACACCTTCCATTGGTGTAAGGCTCTATAACACCGAATCCATGTTTAGCACCCATGGTCTTAATGTCGGTTAAGTCTATAGTTTCCCTAAAGTAAAATGGACAATGGAAGTAATGAACTAGGATCCTAACTAGGATGACTTAAGGAGTTTACTTAGTATAGGTCGAAGTAATGAATCCATATAGACATTGCACAAGTGGCTCCTTAGGAAGTCCTAGGAAGGTTACCTAATGTGTATGATTATGATTATGTCCTTATGCATGACATTGTAGTAATTGTCTACTTGTTATGAAGATGTGCATGGTATGAACCTATATGATGTGATCTTACCCTTATATGCACTATGTTTGTCTAAATGACTCTATGATGAAGGTCTTATATTGACATGAATGAAGTTGTATTTACTTGTTATGAGGATGTATGAATTGTATGTTAAGGTTTGTGGTCTCATGAAGAGTTTACTAAGTGTGTGTGAGGTTATGGGGCTTCACATGTACATTGCACTAGTAGGATAAGATTAGGGTCATGAAAAATGTCTTATAATGATGAATATGAAAAGAAGTAATAGTATGTGCAAGTTGATGTAGCTTACTGTAATGTCCTATATTCTTGACTTGAATGTGTCTTGTATTGGGCTATACTTCTATGGGGATATGTGTTGGCTTGTGTAAGTGTATGTATGTTTCCTTGTGGCCTTAAGGTGATACATTAAACCAAGTATCACCCGAGGGTTACTTGGGAGGTTAATGAATAAAGGGGAAGATAGTTTACTGTTAAGGGAAAACTAGTTCACTGTAATGTGACTTGAAAGTGTAATAAATTCTATATGTGATCTTATGAAATGTTTGGCCTTTGAATATGTTTATATGAAGTATATGAATGATATAAATTCTATTGAATAAAGGTTTTTATGAAGATTTACTCAAAAAGGAATAAAGTATGATTTCAACAAAATGTCCCTTTTAAATGCATGTTTTTGCATGGTTGTCATACTTAGTACATTCTTGTGCTAACTTTAGTCTTCTCTACTTTTTACACAAAGTGTAGGTTATGGATGCTTAAACTATGTTTTGAATGGTGAAGAACTTGATAGATGATTCCCAATATCAATGAAAGGAATCCTTAAGTTCAAGGATCTCCTACTTATGTCTTTACTATAAAGTGTTTAAATATTGTATAGTGATGTAATGTGTCTTAAGGGTCGTGTCCCTAATGTACTCTTATGTTATATATATATGAAGTAATTTTCTAGCATATGATGTTCTAAGAAAGTTTTAAATTTTCCGCAAAATTTACTATGTCAATGCGATCATTGATAACTATGGGCTTGTTGTGATATGGGTTCCTTCTAAGTGGGGGAGTATGGCTAGATAGATGTGCTAGTTTGTTGCATGTGCATGATGTTTAGGAGTTTGGTTGAAATTGAATTTCATTAACTTCTTGCATTGTGTATTTTATAAAGCTACGAGCATGTTGTAAAAGTTGTTTATATGATGTTACCTTGCATATTAGCATGTCTATATCATGAATTGCCTAAAATTGCATTTTTAGAAAATTGGCCTAAGTCACTGTAGCTTGGCAGGTTCACTGTAAATTTTTTGAAAATTTGACTAATTGACTCTTTGCTCTAAAACTGTTGTTATGTGGTTAGAACTTATGTGTATGAGCATGCTAATGAATATAAAATAAGTTTTTGCTATTTGGAATGAAGAATGTGAGTTTTGTAGCATGATGGGTTATAGAACCTTATTCTAGTTTCTTGTTGTGTTGTGAATCTCTTTACTATGTGAAATTGATGTTTTGTCCTTTATTTTGAGTGAAAAGTGTCATTCGAGGACAAATGTTGTCCAAATGGGGGAGAATATAAGATCCTAAAAATGACATAAGTGAACTACAGCCTAACATTGTGGTCATGATGATCTAAGGTCCTAAATAGGTCTATTATATGGTATTGACGCAGTGTCTAAAATATTAGGTGCATTGGAAGTCAAACGTCAAGGGACGACCAAGACGTTCGACGACTAAGTCACCTAGGTACCTTATATGTGGTGTTATGTGTTTATGTATGATTCATGAGGTTTTATGATCATTAAATGAGTTATTATGATGTATATAGGTAGTGTGTCAATTTTCTAGAAGTTTGGAGGTCAAACGCTCAAGAACGTCTATGACATTCGAAAGATGTGCCTTGAAATGACCTTGTGTGTCTAGGCATGTTTCGTCAAGTTTTTCGTGTTCTTTTTGGGTGAAATTCATGTGAGAGGTCCTAAGCTCGAATACGGTGATGTTTGGGTTGGAAGCGTCCGGGAAAGTATCCCCAATGACCATCCAAGGGTCCTTGAGGAAGGACCCAAAGTTGGTGCCTAGGCTGCCCAAGACAGCCCAAACCACGGAAGGAAGTTGACGCCTCGTGGGTTAGTCGACGCCCCATGGGTGGTGCTCCGTCGATTGGGACTTATCCTAGGGAAGGAGGAACCAAGGACAAGCCTCAGTCCCAGAACAAGTACCAAGGGGCGGTCTGTTTGTCAAGGGACGGCCCGTCGGTGGCATTACTATCATTTGGGACTTAGCCTGGGGAGATAAGCTCCCATTTTCCAGTATTTGAACCCATCGACGGAGGACAAGACGGTTATTGTGTTGACTGACGTCTGGGAAACCGTCGATTGGTCTTTGTCCCTGTGTGCAGTTCACTGCCATGTGAGGGGTGAACTTGTAATTTCACCCCACTTCCAAATAAGAGTATTGGCGGTTACTAAGGGGTGTTTTGGGTATTTTAAGTGTGTATTTAAGTCTTTAACACTTAGAAGATTTCATTCTTCAAAATCAAAACCCCAAAATCCATTAGAAATTCCCTAGGACTCCATTAAAGCTAAAACTCAGGTAAGAGCTTGGATTGGTGATTTGAGTGGATATTCTTCATCAAATTGAAGGATTAACTTCATTGAGGTATGGTTTTTGATCGTTGAAGCTCGTTTCATCAAGGAGCCCAAATTTCAAAGATGTCTTTCTAAAGATGAATTGACCTATTTGTCACATTCGGGTTTACCCCCTAGACGTAACCGGCGTCGGCGTCCTCTTTGAGGACTAAGACAAGCCTCTTAGCCTCGTCATAGCATTCATCGATTAAGAATGTGAAGGAATTTAAAATTTTGTATCTATAACTACTCGGAGGTTTACATAGATCTCTACATACACATAGTCATAATTATATCAAGTATACATAGGCTTGTTCATATACGAAGATTACATAGTCTTCTACTTTTATTTCACACATTTATAAATAGAGAAGTAATACTCATAAAAGCCGTCTCATCTCATAAACCATCTATCAAAGAAAATAAATCTTGGGCATAGCCCTACATCAATACAAGAAGCCACATAGAGGCCATATACAACATCGTCTCAAATGAGTAAATGAGTCAAAACAGAATTATAGTAACTAAGTAACATAGGAGTAAGATGTCGGCAACGCCCTTGGGAGAATGAGGACCTACCACTTGGATGGTTAGATATCCAAGTCTTTCTTTCCAGCAATTCGGAGCAAGATCAACGACACGAACCTAAAATGTTTGGGAAAAGGGAAAGAAATGGGGTTAGTACTCCACATGTACTATGTATGGAACCACATATACAATTACCAATCAAATATACTTACAAAGGGACATCTAAGAAAATCATTATAAAACATGTATACGAGTGAAGCATAGTAAAGCAAAACATACTAAATATACCCTTCATAAAGTCACAAGTGCAATGATCAAGTAAATTCCCATAACTTTTACTTAATCAAGTAACCTATCAAGACTACAATTAGCAATCAACCTTACCTAACATACTCTTCCATTTCATGAAAACATTCTTCTTTAATCAAAAGCAACAACCTTATACTCATAAGCATGTTATTCAATGCACAAAGTCATTTACATTACATCACTACTTTACATACATAATATTGACCTCTCAAAGCTCCCATCAAGGCCAACTAGTGCAAGGCTTAAGTAGAGTCCCATACCCCTACCTAACCTATAGCCAAACCCTTTCAAGTTACTTCAATTAGTCTATATCTTATTCATTCATTTTAGTTTAGGGAAACCTTGCCTTAACCGACATAGACCACATGAGAAAATGTGGAATCCGGTGTCATGAAACCTTACACCGATGGAAGGTGGTCTACCTGCCAAAGTAGAACCTAACGTAAACGTAGCTATCTAGGTGGATCCACTAGCTAGTATCCTATAGTGGCAACATAGTTCAAGAACGAAGAGGTAGATATCCCTATTCATACCATTAGGTAAAGTGGGCCGCTCCTCATGGGAATCCCTTAAATGACATGTCCCATAAACAACGGAGTTAACATCACATGGGCAACTTTAGGATGATTCTTTCCTTCTATGGATAAGTCATCATGTCCCATTGTCAAGTTCGCTCGGTGCTAAGCTAAGTTCCCATTTAGAGAAGTCTTTAATACTTTATTAATCTTCTCAATTAGTTTAGATAGTAGGGTCAAACCCTTGTATATTCATCATCATAGCTCAATATGAATTGTATGAGAAATAATCCTTTCATTAACAATTCATATAGGTGAAGTTAGCCCTTACACATCTCATCACAATAAGGCACATCTTTACATAACAACTTCCCTATATCATGTACTCCTAGGCAACCTCACAACCAACCTAAGCATTTCAATTCAATCATCATACCAACCTATCACCTTAATCAAGGTATACTTCAATACAACCTTATAACTTGATGACAAATAATTCACAATTTGAAGTAAGGATTAGGACAATCAATACTTACCAATACTTCTCCATAGTTCAACAATAAGGGCCTTACCATCAACCCATAGACCAACCCAATTTGGGTCGTCATACAAATGTAATTAAATAGTCAACATAAGAACAAATTTAAGAGAAAGCATTATACCACAAGGCAATACTAAATCAAAGCTTGGTAACATGATATCAAGGTCTATCTTCTTACCCTATATTCAATACTCAAGAAATAGGCATGAAGAACTTCCATTCATTACAATATACTCATGATCAATGCAATAACAACCATTAAAGATGATTTAAACAATAATTAGATCAATAACATCACTCCAACCCAAATTCATATCAATCCCAATACGTAGGGTTAAGGGTTAAGGGTCATCACCCACAATCTAGATCAAACTACATCAATTCATCATAATCAAGTTGCAATACATGATAATCTATTCATTATAACTCAAATAATACCTAAACAACTCAATCATATAATCAAATTCGAAATTGGATGAAACCCATATGAAACTCAACTTTTAGAAAAATCTTTGAAGGAGCCCTTTGAGGAAAGAATCTCAAAGGTGAATTAGATCCCATACCTTAAGGTTTGATGACGTTATGATGGTGAATTTTGTGCTAAATCAGCCCCAATGATCTCCTCAAGTTGTTATCCAATGGAGTCTTCCAATAGAGAGAGAAAGTAGAGAGAAGGAAGAGAGTTTTGTTTTGGAGAATTGTGATTAGGTTAATGAAGGTTGGGTATTTATAGTGGGGTCTTAAGTCACTTAATTTGTCTTCCCTTAACCCCCTAATTACCCCTAAGACACTTAATAAAATAATTAACTGAAACTTAAATCCTTGAAAACACTACAGGCCCTCCAGGACGACTCCCTGCCGACGAGCCGTCGTGGGCGTGACGGACAAGCCCCCTCCGTCCTGCACGTCCGTCGCGTTGGTCAGAGACTGTGCAGGCGGAGGCTTTCTTACCAACAGCTAAGGCTGGTACGACAGTGGCCTCGACACCCCGTCGCGCCTGTGATGCCACGTCATGGCGTCCGTCGTGGCCTACTGTCTCAAGGGTCCTCCTCGAGGGCCCTTAGTCGATCCTCGGGGAGTGAAACCCTGACTTTTCCAACATGAAACCATCCCACACTATGTGTTACACTTACTGTTACAAACTTTTACTAAATTCCGACTCTTTAACTTGGTTAAACGAAAAGGACACTCTAGCCCTCTTATGAACCAACTTACCGGACATTATGAACGTTTTGGTTCCAAAACACTTCAACGACTCCATCTACGCCTAATTTGGCCAGGATCAATGGTTTGGACCTTAAGGAGCCTGTTTATGTCCTACCACATGACTTTGGGATTTCAAAATGTTACATATCCCCCTCTTAGGAACATTCGTCCCCGAATGACACTAAACACTCTTTAAATGAGGGAAAAGACTCAAGACTAGCAGCTCATCAATTTTACAATATCATGAATCACATTATTTTAATAAAACACTTCAAAATTTCAATTTATCATAGATTAGCTCAAAGTTTCCTCATGAGATACTTTCTACTCACAACACACATGAGCTCAATCATTTGGTATACAAGTCGATTAGCACAAGGTTCATTTTATCAATATTCTTAATATAACATCTACAAGGATTCACTATATCACAATACACGACTTGACTCAAACCAAATTTCAAATTTATTTAGGGTCACCTTACAGTGACTTCAATTGTGAAGTCTCAAAAACTAAGATTTTTGAAGAAATTCACCAAAACATCAAGGATTCACAATATCTAGAATAATTATATCATTAGAAAGAATAACTAACCTTAATCATCAAAAAGATGAGGATAGCGGGTTTTCATGTCGGCCTCGGCCTCCCATGTTGCACCCTCAACTAGGTGGTTCTTCCATAACACTTTTACGGAAACCACCTCCTTGTTCCTCAACCTTTTCACTTTCCTATCAAGGATTTGGATAGGAACCTCCTCATAAGAGAGGTTATACTTGACTCCAAGACCTTCAATAGGGAGAATAGTCTCGGGATCCCTGACACACTTCTTCAACATCGAGACATGGAAAACCGGATGCACCGAAGCTAAATCGTTAGGTAGTTTCAAGCGATAGGCAACTTTGCCAACCCTTTCCAAAATCTCATAAGGACCCACATAACGAGGGCTCAACTACCCTTTCTTGCCAAATCTTACAACCCCTTTCATAGGTGAGATTTTTAAATACACCTTGTCACCCTCTTCAAACTCCAAATCTCTTCTCCTATTATCCGCATAGGACATTTGTCGACTATAGGCTGTTTGTAACCTATTTCTAATGATATGCACGTTCTCCAATGTCTTATAAATCAAGTCGAGACCAAAGATCGATGGTTCACCAACTTCAAACCATCCTATAGGAGACCTACACCTCCTACCATACAAGGCTTCATAGGGAGCCATGGAGATGGACGAATGAAAACTATTATTGTATGCAAACTCTACCAACGGCAAGTTCTTATCCCAACTCCCTTTAAAATCAATAATGCAAGCTCTAAGCATATCCTCAAGAGTTTGAATTGTTCGTTCCGCTTGACCCTCCGTTTGAGGATGAAAGGCGGTACTCAATTTCACCTTAGTACCCAAACCTTTTTGGAAAGACTTCCAAAACCTAGAAGTGAATTGTGCACCCCGATCCGAAATGATGGATAACTGAATACCATGGCGACACACAATCTCATCTATGAAGATCTTTGCATAATCATCCACCGAATACGTAGATTTGACGGGAATAAAATGAGCGGACTTAGTCAATCTATCAACAATCACCCATATATAATCATATGACTTTTTAGTCCGAGGAAATCCTACCACAAAGTCCATATTAATGTCTTCCCACTTCCAAGTAGGAATTTGGATCTCTTGTAGTAAGCCACCCGGCTTTTGATGTTCCGCCTTCACTTGTTGGCAATTTGGACACTTAGCAACAAATTCCGCTATGTCCTTCTTCAAACCTTCCCACCAATATATTTCTCGAAGGTCATGATACATCTTAGTAGAACCCGGATGGATGGAATAGTGGGATCCATGGGCTTCATCAAGGATCCGATCCCTCAATCCATCGACATCAGGAACACATAACCTCCCTTGGTACCTCAACACACTATCTCCTCCTAAGGAGAGAGACTCAATCATCTTACCAAGAACAGATTCCTTCAACTCCATCAATAGTTGATCAAGGTGTTGTTTGGACTTTACCTCAACCACCAATGATGATTCACAGCTATGATGAATCGTGGCACCTCCATTTAGAGAACTCTCCAACCACACCCCTAATCTAGCCAAATCATGAACATCCTTCACTATATCTTTCTTGTCTCTTTCTACATGAGACACACTACCCATAGTCATATGGCTTAAAGCATCCGCCACCACATTGGCCTTGCCGGGATGATATAAGACACTCATATCATAATCTTTCAACAATTCCAACCACCTTATTTGTCAGAGATTCAACTCTTTTTGAGTAAACATATATTGAAGACTCTTATGATCGGTGAAAACATCTACATGAACACCATACAAGTAATGTCTCCATATTTTCAAAGCGAACACCACGGCCGCTAACTCAAGGTCATGGGTAGGGTAATTTTTCTCATGCACCTTAAGTTGTCGTGAAGCATAGGCAATCACCTTCCCATTTTGCATAAGCACACACCCCAAACCTATGCGGGATGCATCACAATAAACCACGAACCCAGTAGAACCTTCCGGTAAGGTCAACACCGGAGCGGAAGTAAGCCTGTCTTTCAATAATTGGAAACTCTTCTCGCAGGCCTCCGACCACTCAAACTTTTTATCCTTTTGAGTTAATGAAGTAAATGGAGATGCAATGGATGAAAAACCTTCTACAAATCTTCGATAATAGCCAGCTAGACCCAAGAAACTCCTAATGTCAGTTGGGGTCAAGGGTCTAGGCCAGTTTCTTACCGCATCAGTTTTCCTTAGGTCAACCTCAACTCCCTCACTAGAGATGATGTGCCCAAGAAACGCCACCGACCTCAGCCAAAACTCACACTTGCTATACTTGGCAAACAATTTATGCTCTTTAAGGGTTTGCAATACCACCCTTAGATGACCCATGTGATCAACCTCATTCTTCGAATACACCAAGATATCATCGATAAATACAATAATGAATGCATCAAGGTAACTAGGAAACAGCCTATTCATTAGGTCCATAAATGCCGCCGGAGCATTTGTGAGACCAAAGGACAAAACCACGAACTCATAATGCCCATACCTAGTCCGAAAGGCCGTATTTGGAATATCTTCATTTCTCACCCTAAGCTTGTGATACCCTGACCTCAAGTCAATTTTGGAGAAGTAACTCGCTCCTTGGAGTTGATCAAATAAATCATCAATCCGAGGAAGAGGATACTTATTCTTGACAGTAACCTTGTTGTGTTGGCGGTAGTCAATACATATTCTCAAGGACCCATCCTTATTTTTCACGAATAAAACCGGAGCACCCCACGGAGAAATGCTAGGCCTTATAAAGCCCTTGTCTAGAAAATCTTTAAGTTGTGCCTTCAACTCCTTTTACTCGGCCGGAGCCATTCTATAAGGAGGAATAGAGATAGGGTCTATTTCCGCTAGCAAATCAATATCGAAATCGATTTCCCATTCGGGAGGAATGCCGGGAAGGTCATCAGGAAAGACTTTCGTAAATTCACTCACCACGGGGACCGACTCAATAGGAGGAATTTCGGAAACAACTTCTTGGACTCTCACAATATGATAAAGACATCCCTTTGAGATCATCTTACTCGCTTTTAGACATGATATGAATCGACCTCTAGGAAGAGAATTCCCACCCTTCCACTTAAAAACGGGTTCATTTGGGAAACTAAACCTCACAACTCTCGTCCTACAATCAATAGAAGCGAAGCTAGCATGCAACCAGTCCATACCCAAAATGACATCAAAATCATACATGTCTAGTTCAACTAGATCTACAAGAGAAACTCTATGGGGCATAGAGATAGCACAATTTCTGTAGACTCTTCTTGCTACGACTGACTCACCCACCGGAGTAGACACCAAAATAGGTTCATGCATAATATCGGGTAAAGTAACGAACTTTTTAGCTACTAAGGGAGTAACGAAAGACAAAGTAGCACCCGGATCAAGCAGAGCATACACATCAATAGCAAAGATTTGTAACATACCGGTCACCACATCGGGAGAGGCCTCTTGGTCATCTCTCGAACGAAGAGCATAAAAGTGGTTCTTTTTCGGAGCCTCACTTCCTTGTTTTTGCATATTATTTTCTCGGTTCCTTATGTTAGGGCAGTCCCTAGCCTTGTGATCACTCTTTCCGCAACTAAAGCAATTCCCTGTTCCGATCAAGCATTCACCATAATGTTCCTTTCCGCACTTAGCACAAGTAGGCTTCTCATTAGATGAGTTTCCACCTTTTCCCTTTGCAACTTTTGGTCTAGGGGATTTAGAATCCCTATTTTTGGGAAATTTGGACGGAACTTGATTTGAAAACCTTTTCTTGAATCTAGGCTTGTCTTGAATTCCAAACCTATCTTTAGTAGTTCCACCCTCGAAATATCTTGCCCTTCTTGAATCCTTATCCTTATCCTTCCTTTTTGCTCTAGCCTCCTCAACCCTTTTTGCATGCACCATAAGACGACCAATATTCATGTTATCATGAAGCATAGCTGATTGACATTCTTCTTGCAAATCATCCGACACACCTGTCACGAATCGACTCATCTCGTCTCTAGGATCGGAGACCAAGGAAGGAGCATATTTAGCCAATTGAATGAACTTCAAGGAGTACTCATGAACACTCTTTTCTCCTTGGCGGAGATTGATGAACTCCACCACCTTAGTTTCTCTCATCTCTCTAGGGAAGAACCGATCAAGAAAATCCCTTTTGAACAACTCCCAAGTCACTGGCCCATTTTGAAGTGGCCTATTATCTTTCCATTGCACATGCCATGTCTGAGCCACATCCTTGAGTTGGTATGAGGCCAACTCGGCATTCTCATTAGAAGACTACCCCATAGCACACAAAATCTTATAAACCTCATCAATGAATTCTTGAGGGTCTTCATCAACCTTAGACCCATAGAAAATAGGAGGATTCATTCGGGTGAAGTCCCTAAGTTGGGAAGCCATAGTTTTCTCATGAATTCTAGGTTCCAAATCCCTATTAGCTTGGGCAGTCATGGCTTGGTCTTGCACCGTTGCAGCTTGAGCTTGAGTAGTCATGGCTTGAGCCATTTGAGCAAGAATAGCCCTCATCTAAGCCTCTGCCATAGGTAGAGGATCATCGGGAACCTGATCATCAACAACAATCTCTTCAAGAGGAGGAACTGGATCACCACGAGGAGGGATTCCCGTAGCAGCAATCTCCTCCTCAAGTCTTTTGGCTGCATTCCTTATAGTATTCATCTCCTATAACCAAAACAAAAGGTTTAGGCAAATACATATACGATGTACATTCTAGAGGAACGATATGGATTTCCAACAATGAGAGTGATTCCTAAGCATCAAATAAGTTCCTATTCATAAGTGTGGCGCGCTTCACAATTATGAATACAAACCTATATAACGTGGTTGAGAGAGACGTTATTATCAAGGATATTCAACCTCATGATCTGATACAAAGTTTGTCACCTCCGGGTTTACCCCCTAGACGTAACCGGCGGCGGCGTCCTCTTTGAGGACTAAGACAAGCCTCTTAGCCTCGTCATAGCATTCATCGATTAAAAATGTGAAGGAATTTAAAACTTTGTATCTATAACTACTCGGAGGTTTACATAGACCTCTACATACACATAGTCATATTTATATCAAGTATACATAGACTTGTTCATATACAAAGATTACATAGTCTTCTACTTTTATTTCACACATTTATAAATAAAGAAGTAATAGTCATAAAAGCCGTCTCATCTTATAAACCATCTATCAAAGACAATAAATCTTGGGCATAGCCCTACATCAATACAAGAAGCCACATATAGGCCATATACAACATCGTCTCAAATGAGTAAATGAGTCAAAACAGAATTATAGTAACTAAGTAATATAGGAGTAAGATGTCGGCAATGCCCTCGGGAGAATGAGGACCTACCACTTGGATGGTAAGAGATCCAAGTCTTCCTTTCCAGCAATACGGAGCAAGATCAATGACCCGAACCTAAAATGTTTGGGAAAAGGGAAAGAAATGGGGTTAGTACTCCACATGTACTAAGTATGGAACCACATATACAATTACCAATCAAATATACTTACAAAGGGACATCTAAGAAAATCATTATAAAACATGTATACGAGTGAAGCATAGTAAAGCAAAACATACTAAATATACCCTTCATAAAGTCACAAGTGATCAAGTAAATTCCCATAAATCTTACTTAATCAAGTAACCTATCAAGACTACAATTAGCAATCAACCTTACCTAACATACTCTTCCATTTCATGAAAACATTCTTCTTTAATCAAAAGCAACAACCTTATACTCATAAGTATGTTATTCAATGCACAAAGTCATTTACATTACATCACTACTTTACATACATAATATTGACCTCTCAAAGCTCCCATCAAGGCCAATTAGTGCAAGGCTTAAGTAGAGTCTCATACCCCTACCTAAGCTATAGCCAAACCCTTTCAAGTTACTTCAATTAGTCTATATCTTATTCATTCATTTTAGTTTAGGGAAACCTTGCCTTAACCGACATAGACCACATGAGAAAATGTGGAATCCGGTGTCGTGAAACCTTACACCGATGGAAGGTGGTCTACCGGCCAAAGTAGAACCTAACGTAAACGTAGCTATCTAGGTGGATCTACTAGCTAGTATCCTATAGTGGCAACATAGTTCAAGAACTAAGAGGTAGATATCCCTATTCATACCATTAGGTAAAGTGGGCCGCTCCTCATGGGAATCCCTTAAATGACATGTCCCATAAACAAGGGAGTTAACATCACATGGGCAACTTTAGGATGATTCTTTCCTTCTATGAATAAGTCATCACCTCCCATTGTCAAGTTCGCTCGGTGCTAAGTTAAGTCCCCATTTAGAGAAGTCTTTAATACCTTATTAATCTTCTCAATTAGTTTAGATAGTAGGGTCAAAACCTTGTATATTCATCATCATAGCTCAATAAGAATTGTATGAGAAATAATCCTTTTATTAACAATTCATATATAACAACTTCCCTATATCATGTACTCCTAGGCAACCTCACAACCAACCTAAGCATTTCAATTCAATAATCATACCAACCTATAACCTTAATCAAGTTATACTTCAATACAACCTTATCACTTGATGACAAATAATTCACAATTTGAAGTAAGGATTAGGACAATCAAGACTTACCAATACTCCTCCATAGTTCAACAATAAGGGCCTTACCATCAACCCATAGACCAACCCAATTTGGGTCGTCATACAAATGTAATTCAATAGTCAACATAAGAACTAATTTAAGAGAAAGCATTATACCACAAGGCAATACTAAATCAAAGCTTGGTTAACATGATATCAAAGTCTATTTTCTTACCCTATATTCAATACTCAAGAAATAGGCATGAATAACTTCCATTCATTACAATATACTCATTATAAATGCAATAACAACCATTAAAGATGATTTAAACAATAATTAGATCAATAACATCACTCCAACCCAAATTCATATCAATCCCAATACCTAGGGTTAAGGGTTAGGGGTTATCACCCACAATCTAGATCAAACTACATCAATTCATCATAATCAAATTGCAATACATTATGATCTATTCATTATAACTCAAATATTACCTAAACAACTCAATTCATATAATCAAATTCGAAATTGGATGAAACCCATATGAAACTCAACTTTTAGAAAAATCTTTGAAGGAGCCCTTTGAGGACAGAATCTCAAAGGTGAATTAGATCCCATACCTTAAGGTTTGATGACGTTTTAATGGTGAATTTCGTGCTAAATCAGCCCCCAATGATCTCCCCAAGTTGTTCTCCAATGGAGTCTTCTAATAGAGAGAGAAAGTAGAGAGAAGGAAGAGAGTTTTGTTTTGGAGAATTCTGATTAGGTTAATGAAGGTTGGGTATTTATAGTGGGGTCTTAAGTCACTTAAGTAGTCTTCCCTTAACCCCCTAATTACCCCTAAGACACTTGATAAAATAATTAACTAAAACTTAAATCCCTGAAAACACTACAGGCCCTCAACGACGACTCCCCGCCGACGAGCCGTCGTGGGCGTGACGGACAGGCCCCCCTCCGTCCTGCACGTCCGTCGCGTTGGTCAGAGACTGTGCAGGTGGAGGCTTTATTCCCAGTAGCTAAGGTTGGCACGACGCCCCATCGCGCCTGTGACCCCACGTCATGGCATCCGTCGTGGCCTACTGTCTCAAGGGTCCTCCTCGAAGGCCCTTAGTCGATCCTCGGGGAGTCGTACCCTGAATTTTCCAACATGAAACCATCCCACACTATGTGTTACACTTATTGTTACAAACTTTTACTAAATTCCGACTCTTTAACTTGGTTAAACTAAAAGGACACTCTAGCCCTCTTATGAACCAACTTACCGGACATTATGAACGTTTTGGTTCCAAAACACTTCAACGACTCCATCTACTTCTAATTTGGCCAGGATCAATGGTTTAGACCTTAAGGAGCCTGTTTAAGTCCTACCACATGACTTTGGGATTTCGAAATGTTACACTATTTCATGATCTATCAGAGGTTCTTGCATTAATGGTTTTTAATCATTGTTTAGTGATTGAATTGTGGTTATTAAGGGTATTTTAACTAAATTAACCTATGAACCCATGTAATTTATGAACCCTAGTTTTATTTATGGGTTACTTGATATTGGTTTAATGTTTATGAATTAATGTGTAGTTTCTTATGGGCTTTCTAATGATGTAAGAATTGTATTCAATTGTTATCTAATTAGTCTTACATTGATAAATATATATTGAATTGGCTTAGATTTCATTTAGTATTATAGTTTATGTGTTGAATTGGTGTTCATGGCCATGGGTAAGGGCCTTGTGATATTGAATTGGATGATTTGGCATTGGCTTGAAGTGTTGAGGATGAGGTGGTACGCTGCCCTAATTCCTTTTATTTAATGTTAATTATACTTCAATTATGTTATGATTGGTTTGGTCCACTTATGGTGGTGGTGTTATGTTAATTGATGTGGCTTGTCGGCGTTATTTTAAGTATACTGATGATCATGGCCTTGTCGGCACTACTTGAAGTAATGTGATGATTTGTGTAGTTTATTATATGAAGTATGATCATATCTATCTCTATGTGAAGTAATGTGAAAGTATGTGTTCTATTGATGCCATTTAGGTGATCATGTTATGCAATGACTATGTGTTAAGTGTGTAGTCTTAGAGTTGATACATGGTTATTCCAAACTTGGCTATATGAGTGTATAATGGTTATGCTGATGATGATAGAGTAATAAATAGGTTGACATAATGTTGATAAGGGTCATTCCTAAGTTTCTAAAGAATGTATGCTATATGTGCTAAAGTGAAGTATGTTGTGTCTTGTTTACGAAGAATTGTGTCTCTTACTAGATGCTTGTATGAATATGAATATGACATATCTTGACTTAGGAAGCTAAAGAGTCTTAGTCTTGAATGAATGAATGTTTGGTGAGACCTTGAATGATGATAAGAGGGTCCTTTATGTGAAACCTTTAACCTAGTGGTAAGGTTATGAAACTTGAAGTCGAAAGCCGTAATGGTGTCCTTCATGTAATGAATGATGGACTTAAAGTTTATTGGCTGGAACGATATCATATCAATCCTTAGGAAAGTCATGATGAGCTTCTTGTCTCCATAGGGAGGTAGCCCTAGTGGACCTTTCTTTGGTAGGGTAAATGTAATTGGGTTATGAACCTGATATGAAATCCCTTTGTATGAACCTTAATGTGAATTAATCTATGAGGACTAAGGCTAGCACCGAGTGAGTATGGCAAGGGAAGTAGTTCTAGTTAAAGAATGAGGCTAGAATACAAAGAAACCCTTCATATTCCTTAACCATGTGCCTACATGGGATGTGTCCAAGTTCTACCGTTGGCAAGTAGAACAACCTCATCGGAGTAGGATAGAACTCCGGATTCCATGTTTTGCTACCATGGTCTATGTCGGCTATTGCCTATTCTCATCATGTGGGATGCCTATTAGCATTAGAGAATTTCTATGAGGTTTAGGTGGGTGTATGAGACGCTATCAAGACATTGCACAATAGGCTTTGAAGGTTTTAGTAAGAGTTCCTAGGTCTTCTCCAAGACCATTATTTGAATGTCCTTTATGTGATGTATGTCTAAATGAACTAAGTAATGTAATGACTTAATGATATAAAGCATATGAATGAATGAGTTCCTAATCTAAAGTGACTTAAGAATTCCTTAGTTAAAGTGTGAAGAGGGCATAAAGGATGATCTCTTCATGTCTTACCTATGGAAGTCTTGAGAATGACTCTAGTTAGGGAAGTTAATTTTTATGGTTGACAAGATCTACGCTTAGGAAGTCTTAAGAATTATTTAGGTAACCTTGAAGAGGGTGTATGGGTATTCTCTTCTAGGAGTACTTAACTAAGTCTTTTCATAGCCTTTCTAGGGGAGATTGTCATATTATGTATGTCTTATATGTTGGTGTATTGTGCGTGTGTATGTGTCTCATTACGAGTATCCTTGAGGATTGTTTAGGCACATATAGAGAGGGTGTATGGGCGGCCTCTCTTTATGTGACTTAAGTGAGCCTTATGATTGCTTTAGTGAGAAGACTACATGCTAGAAAGTGTTAAAAAGGGAAGGCAAAGTACTTCACTATTACAGTGAAGCAATTCACAGTACAGTTAATATAGCTTACTAGAAAGTGAGTTTTAAATTGTGATGTTTGGTTTTAATGATTTCTTATGTCATTCTAAGTTGATAAATGTTTTTCTTATGATTATATTATGATATTTAAATGAAAATATGCATATTTCCAATAAATATCCATTTTCATGATTTTTATGCATAATGCCATACTTAGTACATGTGGTTGTACTAATTCCATGCTTTTATCTATCTATATAGTTCTTGGTAGGTGAGGAGCATTTGGGAAGAAGACTTGGATTTAGAAGATCGTTCAAGTGAAGTTTAATTATGTCCTCATTTGACTCGAGGACATATATTTCTTTTATATTTCTTATTGAAGTATTGTAATAGACTTAATAGTACTATGTTTTCTATTTTGTATGGGCCATGACCCAAGTACTCTTGTGTCTTAAGATGATGAGATTGAGACTTAGTATTTCCGATTACTTTTATATTAAAGAGTTTTTAAAGACTATGATATTGTTTTGTGAAAAGTTTTAATTCCGCACTACTTTTCATTATGTATATGCGATGAATGATATGAAGAGCTTGTATGAGATCTCCGAGAGGTCGAGTAAGACGGTTGCAAATACAAGATTTTTACCTAACTTCTAGGCGTGGTCTTGGTATGTGACAAAATTTTACGCGCAAAGTCCATAAATATGGCCTTATCCATGTATGTCTGCTGAAATTAGTCGGCTAAAATTTGACTTATTGACCTCGTGTTTGTTTATTCATCATCAAGGTTAGCTTTACAGTTCACCGGGATATTACCTGAATCTGCTGCAGAGTACTTAGGCTCGATCGTTCTTGCCTCTCTCCCTTACTTGAATTCCAAAAAAAAAAATACGCAACTGGTCTTTTATTCTCATCTTGCCGGTTTAATATTGTTTTTCTTTTGGAAACATTTGGTACAAGGTTGTAAACTTCTTTCACACTGTCATTGCATTTATTTTTTTTATGTGATAAGAAGTGTTTTAGCCCATTCATTGCCCGTTATTCATTTGTCACTAGTTTATATTCGATCGGCAGCTGTTGATTATGCTGAATAGTAGTATTTGTCTTCTTATGAAAGTGAGTTGTTCTTTGAAGTTTCATTGTTCCCAAATTTTCTGCAACCTGTTTAAGTCCATTTTTTAAAGGGAATTCTCTCGCTCATTCTCTAATCTATTTTCTATTCGATGTTTCTAATTTTAAATATATGTAGATTTTTTTACTTCCAGAGCGTGTTTAAGTTTGTTCAATGTTGCCAAAACGTATAAAATCTTGGAAGTTTGAGTCTATCATAGTCATCTATCATGTCTGGATTCACGTCATGACGTACTGTTTTCTTGATGATCAGTATTACTTTATAGTATCATGAGTATTGCTTTCATTTTGTTCAAATTAGCAATGTGATCTTGGTCTATCATCTACGTTATCTCTCTAAAGAGTCTAATAGTGTTTGTCATTATTTGCTCCCTTCCTTTATCTCTTCAAAGACGTCTGATGTTTTAAGATTTGGAATTTTGGTGGTAGTTTGTTTGGTCAGTTGGAGACAATCGCATGTCATGTTTTCCTTTCTTTAAGACTATGTGTGTTGAGCGTTGTTTTTGCAGTGATGCATAACTTTATTGCCTCTATTCTAGATAAAATTCACTAAGGTTGAATGAATTGTCTGAATGCTAATTCTAAAGCTCCCTTTTTGTTTAAATAACAATAATTGTCATGATTTAATTCGTTTATGCCCTCTGTTAAGTGATCCACATTTTGTTCATTCACTGATGCCATTTTGCCTTATATTCAAAAGTTTGGAATAACTTATTGTTTATTGATGCTTTAATAAATTATTGTATGATATTCTTATTTTATTATTTTTTTTGTTTTCATGTAAAACAAGTTCGAGTCCAATTGGACTCCATTTTTTCTTGATTCTTGGGAGCCGTAAGGGCTCAAACTTCGCCTCCTTGAGTCAAATCTATAAAAACCGACGTACAGGTCCTGAAGCCGAGAAGTTGAAGAATTTTGGGCCAAGAAGCCCAAAATTATTTTCTAAATATTGTATTTTGTTATCGTTGGGACTAAGACCATGTTGTCTTTTCTTTTCCATATTATTATTTATTATGGTATGATTAGTTTAGGACATGTTCAAATGTGCCTAAGGCCCCAAAACAAAAGGGGGTCCAAATATCGGTCCAGGCGGACAAAAAACGAATTTGTACCCAACTCTCTCTCTCTCTCCATGTCTTTCTCTCTCCCTCTCTTTGTTGTTTTATGTGTTTTATATATTTCCCATTAGTTCTAAGGTTGAAAAATTCGAATGCCCCACAAGACGCTATTTGTTTTAACAGTTCAACTAAATCAAGTATGACTAAATGAGTTTAACTAAGAAAATTTGCAAAGTCTAATAATGCCCTTAGAAGATAGACTAGTGTTTCACTTTGAACAAATTCTAAATAAATCTTCAATTCAAACTAATTTTAAGTTAGACCTTTAGTCAAATAAGTTAGTTTTTGGATAATTGCGAGTTAGCAAATATTTTAGGTGCCGTAACAACCTTCCTAAAATATAAATAAGAATCCCCGAACCCCCTTAAGGTTTTCAATCAGGTTTTCTATTTAAATCTTTTTAAAACTAAGTTTTCTTGATTTTTCTTAAAAAATTTAAGTGGAGACTCTAAAAAAGTCAAAAACTCATAAATATCACTTTTCCTTTTCTGAAAAAAACAAGCTACATCTCATACTTTGGTGGATATATACTTTGAATGCATAGTAGTAGACAGTAGTGCATATGAGAACTATCCTTTCATTACACACTATGACCTATACTACTTGTAGTCATGCATGAGGTGTAAGTTTGTGTACATTGGTCAACATGATAAAATAATGGCTATCAACATAATATTGAGGCAGCCACCTTCTTAAGACCATAATACAAATTTATGCATAGACCACGCACCACATTATAGCATAGGAGACAAGACATCTTTAACATTGCATCTAAGACTCCTAGCATTGGCTAAGATCACACTCATGTACGGGTACATAGTTAGGGGTCATTCATCATTATCACTTCATAAATGGCAGCACATAGACCACACCTAACCCTAATAACTTCATTCAAATGTAGAAGACACCATTAACACCTAGCACATGATACTAGATTTAAAGACTAGGCATATGCTTCACATTCTGATCATCATAACCACACTTCATAATTAATAAACTGTCTTTCAAGGCCATGATCAGAACATATAAAGAATGACAAGAAAGTAAACAGTGCCACTATAAGCGGACCATACCACAAAATGCCATTCACGACCAATTATATACAAAGTAAAAGGAATATGGCAATCATTCAAATTCTCCATGCTTTGATCATCATTGATAAATTACCAATAATTCAACACTAATTCGAGTAGAAAACAGTAGCAACAGACAATTAAACATAATAGAATCATAATTCAATCACTAAAGAATAAAGATAACAATGTCCACGTTATAGGCTAAATTGAGAAGTTTGGAGGATCATGGGTTCTTCATGAAATTGGATTGAAAATCATGCGTAAAATAGTATCTAATCGACAATTCATCATAAGCATGATTTTGAAATCGTTTTGAGAAGGAACCCATGGCTCGATTGAAAGGTAGAGAGTTTGATCATGAAATATCATTGAAAAACCTTTGAATGAACTCCTTAGATGAATGAATATCTAAGGATGAAGGATCACCATATCTCATTATATGAGAAATCCACGAAAACTTGATGAAGAAACCATGAAAATCAAATCCCCAAGTTTTTCTTGAGATTCATCTCAAATGGAGGTTTCTAAAGAGGATTTGTTCTGAGAGGAATGACTTTGAAAAAGGATTTTAATATTTTTATCCAACTTAATAAACCTAATAATAGATAAAATAACTGACTAGGGTCTATTAAGGACGTGGGTGAATTTCACATTCACCCGTTAAGTGTAAGGACCAAAAAAAATGAATTAGGTCCAAATAAGGCATAACATGTAGTGCCATGATCTTATGAGGTCATAAAATGATCAAGTGTGGTATTTAAAGGAAGTATATAGAGTTTGAGAGAGTTTGGACGTGAAATGTTCAAGAACACCCGGTGACGTTTGAATGTTAACCATAGGAGGTGCTAGCGTGCCTTAGTATGTTTCATGAAGTTTTATGTACTGTTTGGAGCTCAATTTAATAGGGAGGGTCCCTAAAATCTAGACAGATGTAATTAGGGTGGAAAGTTCCGGGCACGACTCCCCAAGGTCCCATCAAAAGGACCTCAAGGAGGATCCCAACCATGGCCTAGACACTGCCTGGGCAGTTTCAATCGACGAGGCAATCGACGCCTCGTAGGTTGGTCGATGCCCCGTGGATAGAAAGCGTAGATTGATACATCATCTCCTGAGAAAAGGGAACCTTGGATCAGTCTCTCACCAATACGACAGACCTGCAGGATGGACCGTCGTCCCACCAACGGTCCATCGATGGCCAACCGTCGATGAAACCTGCAATCTCGCAGTTCGTTGTTAAGTGAAGGCTTGAATTGGGAAATTCACCCCACATCCAAATAAATGCATGGGCAGTTATTTAAGGTAGTTTTAGGTGTTTTCTGACTATTTAAAAGATAAAAGACCCCCTTAGACTCTAGACTCCAAATAAAAACCTCTCTCTCACATTAGAAATCTAAAGAACACCATTTGAGAAGAAGAAGAATTGGGACCAACAACTTAGAACGATTTCTCCAAGGATTCAATCTAAGATTAAGGCTCTAATATAAGGTATGTGAAGCTTATTCATTCATGGATTCTTCCATCCATGAAGCCCTCCGTAGTTTCCTTCAATTGTGAATCCAAAGAACCCCAATCAAGAGAGGGTTGTGATTGCATTTTGGGTAGAATTTGATTGTGATCCCAATGTAGTTGGTAGAATTCAATGATGTTCATATGAAGATAATATACTGTGTTTGTGTAGTTTTCATGGTGAATTATGATAATTGAGTTTGAGGGTGATCATAGTGATCTTAGGCCATTAGAGACTTGATGAAGGTTTTGTGTTTATTCTTATTAACTTGATTACATTCTATATTAATTGATCGTGATTGAATCATCTAAGAATAAATTGGACTAGGTTTGATGAATTGGGAATGGTCTTGATTGAATTGAAACCTAATGTATGAACTATGGCTATATTCACCTAGTATTGAAGAATGTGAGAAGAAAGCTAAGGCAAGAAGACTCTATAATCTACATATTAATGAAGATATAATGAATTGATGAATAATGAAACTTATGATGGTTGTGTTTGTTGTAGATTTAGGATTATTGATTTAATGTAATAGAATTCACTTGAGCATGGAGAGATTGTCTAGGACATCCCTCCATGAGAGAAGGTTGAGAAAGGCTTGACAAGTAAATCTTGGAGTATATGCTTGACTCCAAGTGTATATGCAAAGTGAGACGGATAGTTTATCAAGGGTCCGGACTCCAAGTAGAAAGGAAGAGCCACACCAAGTAGTTGTGATGACTATTCCATTAGGTCTCATGAGGCGGGAGTCCTTCACGTAGTAGAGTAAAGGTATCCTAGTAGAGATATCCATACCCTATGAACTTAGACATTCTTGAGAAGCATATCGTAGTGTTTATAAGCAATGAATGAACTTAGACATGCCCAAGGGGTATCTCCTAGTGTTCATAGTGTGTGAATGAACTTAGACATGCCCAAGGGGTATCTCGTAGTGTTCATGATTATTAAGGGATCAAGGCATACCTTAACAAGTATCTCATAGGATCAATATGATTCAGGAACTTAGACATACTTAAAAAGGTATCTCATAGTGTTCAAAAGATAAATATAGGGGCAAAGCTCCAAACTAAGAAGTTATAGAAAAGGATCAAAAATTAGTACCTTGCATGAATGGTGTTATGGGGCATCATAAGTGCATGGCACAAGGTATAACCTAGGGTCATTAATGAAGAAGAGATTGAAGATAGCACTGGACTAGAGTTTCCTTTCCTAGTAAAGTAGGCTAAAGACGAGTGTATCTTAATAAAGGAAGTTAAGAGGTTGTAAGTCTATGGAGGGTGAATTTGTTAAGGATGACTTTAAGATAGGCTTAGTATATAGAGTAGTATGGTCTGCCTCATGTATATTGCACAAGCATGTTTTGAGTAAATCATAAGAGTATAGTACTTTTTAGTATGAAGTAAGGCTACTAAAGACTTGATGAAATAAGATATGGTGACTTAAAGACATGCTTAGTATGTGAGGTAGTATGGGATGCTTCATATGCATTGCACACGTATGTTTTTAGTTGACTTAGGGGAATAGTGATCATAGGACATGATGGACTTAGGTCTTAACTATGAAAGAGGACTATGATCAAGAATGACCAAAGAGATGTACTTAGCTTTGGTAGTAGTATGGGATGCTATCTTATGCTTCCACTAGTATACTTGGAGGTAGCTTGTGAAATAATTCACTTTAGTAAGAAGGACAAGTAAGTGAGTATGAACTCTTATGTACTTTATGATGCTTTAATATTATTATGATATACATGAAATGCTTATGTCTTTATCTCTTATTATTATGTCTCTTATTGACCAACCATTGAGATATCTTATGTTTGGAGTGATAGTTTCAATACTTAGTACATATCGTACTAACTCATATTGCCTACATGTTGTCCATGTAGGGTCTTGAGGATATTGATTGGCTATCAAGGGTAGAGTTTCAAGGCTTCCAAGGAGAGGAGAATGTGAGTCCTCATAGCATCCGAGGACATCACTACTATGTTGTCTTTTATATTGTTTTCATGTTTTAGACTTTTATGGGTCGTGACCCAAAACTATTGTATTCATGATTTCATAGATGGTTTTTGAGATATATGTTAGATGTTTTATGAAATGACTTCCACATTATGTTTTGAAACAAAAGTTTTAATTTCACACTACTTTTTGTATATATGCAATGAATGATGTCTAAGGGCTTGTACAAGACCTCTGAGAGATCAAGTATGCCATGTTTGGAACTAAGAATTCCCTAACTTCTAGGGTGTACATGTGGGTCCTGACATTATGAGACAACACGCCGCAGCAAAGTTGCAAGCTTCTACCTACGTGCAGACTGACGCATCGTCGTTTGAACAACGGTGTCATAATGCACTTCCATAGTTGGTGATTGAGACTTCCATTTTGGGTGTTGAGCTCACACGTCTAAGTGTTGAGCAATGCCCCCAATCAATAGGGTGTAGACTGAGGTACGATTCGTTATTTCTGCTCATCTATTGACATTGCCAAGGTGATACGCTCAAATTACACTTCTTTACAGAAGTATAAGCGGTTGTATCAAGTAAATAACCCAACAAGTAGGTTGGGGTCGATCCCACGAGGAAAATGGTTTCGACATAACTTCAATATACAATTACTTCTATTTAGTCAAGTCCTTTTCAAAAACAATCAATTAATGGGGGGGGGGGGGTTATGAAATAAAAATGTTTGATTAGTTCTAAGTTAAACAAGTATCAAGATTGAAACTTTGGTGTTTATCAAGTTGTGAGAGAAACTAGGGTGTAAGTGTTCTCCATAGGTTCATAACGCGGTAATCCTAGCTATAACAATTCTTTCCTAGTGTCTTGCATGTAAAATGATAAGTTATGTATCTCTAAATTCTTGGTCCGGCATTTAGAGAATTTCACCTCGTACCATGGCCCAGCTACATGTGTCTAAGTTACTAAACATTTCCTTTACTTCATATTAAGCATCATATTCGATGTATGGCTTAGTTACTACGTCGCACCAATCAAAACTAGCCTATTAGATAGTATCCACTAAATCTATGTTAATAATTTCTTTCCTATTAACCACCCCCTTTGCCCTACAAGTAGAAATAGGGCAAGTTCTAACGCATGCACTCGTTAAAAAGACTTCTAAACGAATGAATTATCAATACATGCAAGAACCTATTCTAGAATTGGTATTTATATAGTTTTACCATGTTAATCACCCATGGTTCCCACAACCCTAGTTATGGATTTAGTTACCCATGCCTAGAAATACACAATTCATGGTTGTTAAATAATAATTCATGTACTTACTTTGACAAGTGTATAGAAAATCCAGAAATAATACTTGAAATAGCAAAATTCACTTGATAATCGATTCCGAAAACTTGAATAAATTTTCAAATTGCAAAGTCAAATCTCCAAGAACAAAAGGATGAAAAATAATAAAAAGTCTCACCCCAAAAATGAGGTTTTACACCCTACTTATAAAAACATTGTCCTAACATAAAAGGAAAGCAATTAAGGAAAGTTTGTCCAAAAAACGCGGTTTCAATCGACGACCCCAATGACGGTCCGTCGATCAAACGACGGACCGTCGACTGCCTCCGTCGGTCAATACTTAGCATCTTTTCAAAACATGCACGTTGCATCTTCTCTGATCCAATCGATGGACCAGCAACACGGTCCGTCGATTTACTTACGGTCTGTCGATTCCTCCGTTGTTCCATACTTCAACTTTTCTTCAACATCGGGTACTGGAGCAATCTCTGATATCATCAGTGATTTTCCAGGATGGTCCGTCGATCAATCCACGGATCGTCGATCCTTTTGTTGTCCCACACTTGGTCAGAATTCCCCGAGTTGCTTCCAGTTGCTTGAACCTCCAGTCGACGATCACCACCTACGGTCCGTCGATGGCTTCGTGGGTCACTTATACACTGATTTTTGCATTTTTGCTTTGGACAACTTTCCTGTAAATCACAGATAAAAATACATTAAAACTACTATAATAAGTCCCTAGACACACATTAAACTTAACAAAAAAGCCTTGAAAGTACCGTGAAACCATGGTACATCAACACCCTCAACTTAAATTCGTTGTTTGTCCTCAAGCGACGCACTATGACTCAACACAACATCTTGTACACAAGTATCCTGTTTTAAGCTTTCTGCAATTATATGGCTATCAATCCCGAATTATTTTGGTAAACTTACATAAATATACTATCATAAAAAAATATTTGCCATTTATAGCAATAATATTTCTTTTTCACTTGACCACTTTTAATTCATTTATAATACAAGTTTAATTCATATTATAAATAATAATTTTTTATTCAAATATAATACAAATTTTAATGATAGATAATTCATTTATCACACATTTTAATACACTTATAATATAACGTATCAAATTTTTACCAAACAAACATAATCTATGTTAAAAAAGAATTATAATTCACACATAATTCATATTTATTGCATACATAATTCACTTTTAATACATATTGCAGATTTAACATAGTATTGCTATAAATGGTAATAAATCAATAGTATTTCTAAAATCAGTAATTATTTATTAAAATGTACCAATTTATGTAATTTTTCCAAATATTTTCATTGCTTTAATGCATGCTTTTACTCTCAGGCTCACTAAGCTCATTCATGTGGATCAGACCATGAAAGAGACTCACCATGCACCGACACCTCTCCTCTTTTATCTCTCACCAAGGTACCAACTTTCCAATATTGCAACTAGTGCCCTCACTTCAAAACCAATATCCTCCTTTTTCACACAGTGATTTCAAATTTGAGTATAAGGATCATAAACCAACACTCACGCTCAGAACAACTTCACACCTAATTGGTACTTGTCGCCATAGGCTTGCCCTTCTTTTCACTGCTTTTAGTTCACCAAATTAGACTCTTAAGAACACGATAGGACTTTATTGGCTTGTAACGTAGGCTCAGGATCAGGTATAGTACATATGGATACATTTTAGTGACTTGTTTCCCTCCTTGACATTACAACGAATTGTCGTACCTCTTTCATTGTCTATTATGCCTTACTTTTCTTTTCTTATCATCTTTGCCTTGTTTTCTCCTTTCTTTCCCTTTTGTGGAACTGACTATTACTTCTTTTTCTTGAACACTCTTTTTCTCTCTAATCTCTTTCTTTCTTTTTTCTTTCTCTACTCAATTGATAATTTTGACTAAGTCACTTCTTTTGTTAACTTTTTGTTTTCCACATTACTCTTTTCATCCCCACTTTTTGGGACATTACTCGTAATAGCCACCCTCAACTAATGGCTTTGCCATGAGTCAAGGTACACAATACCCAAGGTAGGGTCAGGGCCAAGACGAGGTCAGTTTCTGCATTAGCCACCTTCAACTTATACTTTTGGCCTAAGTTGAAGTTCACATATCCAAGGAGGGACCCGAGCCAACACATTATACCCAGGGAAGACAATTTGGTGTAGAAAAGAGAGGTCTATTCAAATCTCAAAATATTTGGATCAAAAGGGGATCGATTTCATTTAGTTTTCTTTTATTTAGGCTAAAGATTGGCTAATTTGAACAAGGTCCTATGATCCTTTCCTAAATGTCTAAAACAAATTCCTTTTTGCAAGACTAATCGGGCAGGTTCTAGTTAGGTACCAATAGTGGAACAATCAAATTTCCTCACAATCTCTTGACATTTCATTACCGTATCAGATTATCAGACACCTAGTTCGAGTGTTAGATTTGAGGGTCATGCAGTAGTGCATCTCTATGTCATGCTTAGAGCCAACTCGTTCAACATTCATTATACCTAATCATGAAATCATTCCTTTTAGAACGGGATATCACTCATACTTAGCCATCATGCTTCAGATTTCAAATTCATACTTTGTACAAGATACTACACATGTCGGTTAAACAATAAAGTAATCAGTTTCTTGGGGTAAGAGAACACAGGCAAGAAAACCACCAAGAGAGGATCATGAATTGGACTACTCACACTTCACCTAACACTCACTTTCCATTCATTCCACCCCCAACAAAAAACTATGCAACTGTCCCCAACGCATAAGAAATATAAAAACAAGGTGGTAGGTGAAGCAAACCTGAGGCACATAGCGCCAAAGATCAACAAGTAGGCGAGTCCAGTTTCTTGGAACCCGCACCATCAGCAGTAGGGACGCCATCAGTAGTGTCCGCAGCAACATCTGCACCGTCAGTGGTGCTCCTCTCAACAGCCTCCAATCATGAGCTAGATGCCCCAACAGCTAACTCACGGGCCCTCATCTGTCGGGCCTCCTCATCAACCAACGAGGCTCTCCTCGCAGCCTCCATCTCTGATCGCTCCCTCTCCCTAGCCCGAGCACCCTCACCCTCACTGGTGTGGCTAGAACGGTGCCTCTTGGAATGCTCACACGACAGATGATGTGGTGCAATGGTGGTCTGGAACAGTGTAGTGAGAACCGTATCCTCCGCAATCTTCGCAGGTGCGGCCTCAGGCTCGGGTACCCTCACATCAAGTATCGAATCCACATCAGCCTGCATACTTCCCACAGCCTCCTGGAGAGTCGTCAAGTCTATGGTGGGGGCAGGGCGTACTAGAACCCTCAACTCAAAAACATCGAGGCGCTGGTGGACCGCCTGAATCCTCCTCTCCGTCTGCTAAGCAACCTTCTTCTCCATCTGGTCCTCACCCTCGGCAATGGACTTCTGTATCCAAGGCTGGATATGGTGCAGCCATATGGCCATCTGGGCCTCTAGTTTCTGGACTCTAGTAATCAAGACCAGTGCTGTTGATGGTGGTGTAGACCGGGAGGAACTCGGTGCCCTACTTCTGCCTGGGGCAGACTCAACTGGGGTGGTGTCGGTAGGCTCTGAAGCAGCATGATCAGCCACTTGGGCTTGCTCAACCGTATCTTTGAGGTTCTCACCCAACGGCTGCACATCCAAT
The DNA here is from genome assembly GCA_016801875.1 of Solanum sitiens. Lineage (NCBI taxonomy): Eukaryota > Viridiplantae > Streptophyta > Magnoliopsida > Solanales > Solanaceae > Solanum > Solanum sitiens. The sequence goes on from JABWTJ010000343.1 coordinate 642,627, forward strand.
ATAGGCCCTCTATTCGGTGCCGCCTGTTGGCATCATCCTTGATGAGGCCTATGTCCACTATACCGGTAGGAGTACGGAGAACATCTATGTGCCAAATGGGCACTCCTGCAGTCCTGCACAACTGAAAAATCATAGAGGCAAAAGGGTAAGTGGAAGAGGCCTTAAAATCCCTCTTATGGATGACAGACAGCAACAGTCTCGGAAAGTCAATCTCAAACCCGGCGACCATAGCAACTACCAAGACCACTCTATCCCACGTAAGGATGTTATCAACAGCTGTGGGGGACAGGCGATGGCAGACCAAAAGCTTGATAAACTTGGCGGCATACGTGAGTTTGGCCTTCTTGATAAGGCCTTTGGGGTTCAGCACCCAGTCTGCGCCCTCATGGTCTACGAATATCTGTTGGGTAATCCACCTCTTGGTGGTCTCTCTCAGATCCTTGTCGCGCTGGAAATGACCCTTCTTGACCACGTCCCACCTGTAGTCAAACTCGGGATTAAGGGGAACCCTGTTGGCATATGTATCTGCATCGTATATGATTGGCGAATGGCAGGCAAAGTTATATCCACCCGGCAGCCACAGACTCGACCTGAGTGAGTGATGCCTGTTTGACGGGGTTAGACCGCCTATCCAAAGAACCTTGTAGAGTTGCTATATAAGAGGCATAGAACTCTCCCACTAACTCCTCACTGTAGCGTCCTACACTCCTAGCCATCCACTCGAGCTGGTGGTGGGTGAAGAGGTCATGTATAGCAAGGACAGTGTGTAGACTACTTGTAAGAACCCGCCTCTCAACTGTCAGAGTCCGAGTCATCACCCCCTTATCATTGAGAAGCTTGGCATCCCTGTAGATCTGGTGCTGCCCCTCTACGCACCACCGGTTAGGCTGATTAGGAACCGGTGCAGGGTCCTCATGTTGGAGTGTCGGAGTAAACTCCGAACTCTAGGCCTCATTAGACGAGGCATGGTGTGAAAGTGAATCCGGAACAGTGGCTCCCTGTGATCCAGAACCTAAGGCAGCGGCCTCATTCGACTCTGTACAGTGAGACTACTCAGAACTAGAAGCCTTCTCGAAGCCAGACGCTCCCTCTGAAACCGAGGCAGACCCAGACGCTGTACCAATCAGTGTGCGCTCCTCATCAGACTGGGAGGCAGTGACTACGCCGGGTGCCACCTTCTTAGGGGTGCCCCGAGTGGCCCTACCAATTGGTGTCGAGGTCTGGGTGCCTGGTGGCACGTATTCGGGATCACGCTCTTCGACAGACGAGCCAATCATACGGCGTGAAGGTGCCACAAACTTTTAACGACCTCTGGAATAGACAATATCCGACTTGGGGGCCATTGGTACCTGCAAAAAAGAGTTATTAGTCTCATTGTAATCAACCTACACACTCAGTAGAAGCAGAACAAAATCGGGAGACACAGGACACATTATAGTGAAGAACTGCAGACTAAGTAGACGGGCACTATCGACGGCCCATCGATGAATCGACGGTCCGTCGATAGTGTCAGTCGATGGACACTTAGCTAAATTTTAAAAGCCATCTTTGATTAGAACTTTCAGTTAGAAACGACGGTTGTGCAGAACAGCCCGTTGATCAATAGACGAACCTAATCCACTTCCGTCGGCGGACACTTAGAATAATTTTTCTCAAACACACAAAGCATAGTTTCAGACAGTAACGACGGACGTTCAGAATGGCCGGTTGATCAATCGACAAACCGTATTCCACTTCCGTCGTCCCAGAGTTAGGAAAGACAGGGTGCAGCTATCGACTGACCCCATCGACGGTCCGTCGATTAACCGATGGTCCATAGACGGGGTCTCGTGTTGTCGGTCAAAGACAAGTTTTTTTTTTAGACATTCTTTGCACCCCCAAATGGACAATATCAAGCATATATCAACACACTAAACATACAACAACCATCAGCAAGCAAATTCTTCATTCCTAGGGCATCGATTTTGCAAATTTCTATCCTAGATTCTAAGACACTAGCAAGTCCTAAGTCGTAAAACAACCAATCAACATTCAGAGTTCATATAGACAGTTAGCACCCCCAAACTAATCACTTTCTTTCATTCTAAGGGACATGAAACCCAATTTTAATAAGTTAAGCATGTAGAGGTGTCCCGAAGTCAAGACCCATATACAATCTATTCAGATTTTTGGCAATTGAATGTGAATTCACTAAGCAGATGAGAACGACATACCTATACTTTGTAGTGGAGTGAAGATGTGGGTGAACTTGCAACAACAACCGATGAGCCCGCCTTCGAACACCGACCGGAAAATGCTTGGATTGGATGGGGAATTAGGGACTTAGGGTTCTGGGAATTTTGAGAAATGGAGAGAATAAGAGAACAGAAGGGAATTTGGGGTGAGTGAATGTGGGAGTGAATAGGGGAATAAGGGAATAAGGGGAGGGAAGCGGTTGGGGGGAGAATTTGAAAAGGTGTGGGAGGGTAACTGAAAGGTTATGATTTTATACAGCCGGTCGGGTCAGGTCAAAGGTTTTGGGAACTAACAATTCCCCGTCGACGGTCCATCGACTTATCCGTCGATTGTGACCTAACTTAAATGAAATTGAAAAACATAACTAGGATCCACAGACACCATCGACGGTCCGTCGATGGGACGATGGCCCGTCAGTTTGACCGTAGATCAGTGCACCACACCAATTTCTGCAGATTTCTGGTGGTTTGGTCCCTGCACATTGAGCACCCAATAAGGCATTCTTTTTGTTTTTTCTTGACACTTTTTAGACACGGACCCTAAACTACTCTCTAGCCAACAGTCTAAAAGAAATAAAGAAAATTTACACATCACATTGAGTAAAACCAAAAAAATGCAACTATTCCTACCAAGACAAGAAAAACCTAGTGTTGGCTAAAGGATACATATTGTGTTCCTCCCAATCAGTGCTAGATTTAACGTCGCGGCACGACGCAAGAATCTTGATTACTCAAACTTCATGAAGATGGTATACCCAACCACTTCATTCGCATTTTTTGCATGCCCTAGGTAGATTTTAATTCTTTGTCCGTTCACCTTGAACCTTACACCCTCCTTGTTCTCAAACTCAACCGCTCCATGAGGGAAAACTTGATTGGTCAAGAATGGACCAGTCCATTTGGACTTGAGTTTGCCCGGAAACAAGCGCAACCTAGAGTTGAATAAAAGCACCAAATCCCCAACCGCCAATTCACGCTTTTCAATCTTTTGGTCATGGTATTTCTTCATCTTTTCTTTGTAGAGGGATGTAATTTCATACGACTTCAAGCGAAACTCATCAAGCTCATTCAACCCATTTAATCTCTTTTTCTCTGCTTCATTTCAATCAATCTTTAGTTTTTTCATCTCCCACATGGCCTTGTGCTCTAACTGAACCGGCAAGTGACAAGCCTTCACATATACAAGTTAGTATGGATACATACCAATGGGAGTCTTGTATGCTGTCCGGTAGGCCCAAAGATCACCATCAAGCCTCCTTGACCAATCTGTTCTACTAGCATTCACCGTTCTCGCCAGAATTTGCTTGATTTCTCTGTTTGACACCTCAACTTGCCCACTAGTCTGTGGATGGTAAGGAGTGGCTACATTGTGGTGAACCCCATATTTATCCAATAACCTTTTGAACAACTTGTTGCAAAAGTGGGATCCCCCATCACTAATAATGGCCCTAGGGGTGCCAAATCTGGAAAATATGTTCTTTTTCAAGAACGCGGTGATACTATTCCCTTCATTGTTTGCAAGTGTTATGGATTCCACCCATTTTGACACATAATCGACTGCCACAATAATATACTTCATCCCATTAGAACTCACAAAAGGTCCCATAAAATGAATGCCCCAAACATCAAACAACTCAATGACTAGAATGGGATTCAAATGGAGCTCTTGCCTCCTCGAAATACCTCCATCTCGTTGGCACCTATCACATAACTTGGCGAACTCATGAGCATCTTGGTTGATGGTCGGCCAATAGTACCCACACTGCAAAATCTTATGGGCTGTTCGAATACCACTATGATTCCTTCCCACAAGTGAGGAGTGGCATGCCTCCAAAACACTTTGCATATCAACTTCCGGCATACATCAGCGAATAAGCCCATTGGCAAAACTCCGGTATAGGTAAGGCTCATCCCAAAAGAACTTTTTCACATTAGCATAAACTTTTTCCTCTGATGAAAAGACATGTCCGAAGGGACTATATCACTACCTAGATAATTCACAAACTCGGTGAACCATGGGATCAAGTCATGATAAGAGGCCAATACATGCTCATCTGGGAAAGTATCATCAATTTCAGCCTTTTCACCCAACTCTCATATAGCTTCATCCTCTAATCTGGACAAGTGATCGGCAACTTGGTTTTTGGTCCCCTTTCTGTCTTTCAGCTCGAAATCAAACTCTTGCAACAGCAATACCCATCTAATCAACCTTGGTTTCGCATCCTTCTTTGCCATCAAATATCTCAAAGCAGAATGATCAGTATGCACTATGACTCTCGTGCCAAGCAAATACGGGTGAAATTTTTTGAAAGCAAATACCACCGCAAAGAGCTCTTGTTCTATCACAGTATAGTTCTTTTGATCTTCATTAAGGGCCTTACTAGCGTAATGAATAGGGTGAAGGATTTTATCCCTTCTTTGTCCCAATACTACACCAATAGAAACCCCACTAGCATCACACATCACCTCAAATGGTTTGCTCCAATCCGGGGAAATAATAATGGGCGCAGACACAAATCTCCGATAGAAGCCCGCATGCCCAAGAAAACTTCTCACACCCTTTACAGAGATGGGTGGAGAAAGTCTCTGAATAACCTCTACTTTTGCTCGATCAACCTCTATTCTCTTCTCTGAGATGCGATGGCCCAATACAATATCCTTTTTCACCATGAAGTGACATTTCTCCTAATTTAGCACAAGGTTGCAATCTTCACATCTTTTGAGAACTTCGGCCAAGTGACTCAAGCAACTATCAAAAGAGTCTCCAACAACAGAAAAATAATCCATAAACACCTGAATTGTGTCCTCCACCATATCGGAGAATATCGACATCATACATCTATGAAAAGTAGCCGGTGCATTACACAATCCAAAAGGCATCCTCTTGAATGCGAAAGTCCCATAAGGGCAAGTAAAGGTGGTTTTATCTTGATCTTTTGGTGCGATAGAGATTTGATTGTAACCCGAATAGCCATCAAGAAAACAGTACCATCCTTTTCCTGCGAGTATATCTAACATCTGATCCATGAAAGACATAGGAAAATGGTCCTTCTCAGTCCATGCATTCAACTTCCGGTAATCCATACGCACTCTCCATCCGGTCACCGGCCTCATGAGAACAAGCTCATTCTTCTCATTTGGTACCACTATCATTCCGCCCTTTTTGGGCACACACTGAACAGGGCATACCCAACTACTATCTGCGATAGGATAAATGACTACGGCATCCAACCACTTAATAATGTACTTTACCACCTCTTGCATAGCTGAATTCAAACGTCTCTGGTGCTCAATACTTGGCTTATGATCGGGCATGAGTTGGATTTTGTGTGAACAAATAACGGGAGGGATCCAAATAATATCCGCACTAGTCCATGATACGCTCAAACTTACTTCTCAAATAAGAAGTAAAGCGGTCGTATCAAGTAAAGAACCCAACTAATGAGGTTGGGATCGATCCCACAAGGAAAATAGTTCAGACTTAACTTTATTTTATTATCACTATTATTTAGCCAACTGTTTTCCAATAAACCAAAAGACAAAAAGGGGGGGTTTATTTCTAAATTAATGAAAATAATTAACTAAATAAGAATGAACAACTAACAAATTTAACTTTCAGAGTTTAATCAAATTATAAAAGTAACTAGGGTTTTAGTGTTCCCCACAGGTTCCTAACTTGGTAAATCTAACTATAACAGCTCTATCCTGATATCTTGCACGTAAAGTGATAAGTTATGTATCTCTAAATCTTTGGTCCGGCATCTAGAGAATTTCACTCCGCACCTTGGTCCGGCTACGTGTGTTGCTATACTAACCCTTATCTTTACCTCATATTAAACATCGTATTCGGTATTTGACTAAGCTATTAACTCGTACCAACCAATAATAGTCTATTAGATAGTCTACACTAAATCTATGTTGATAATTCTTTTCCTATTATCTACCTCCTTGGTCCGGCAAGTAGCAATAAGGCGAGTTCTAACGTTGGCCACCGTTAAAAAGAATTCTAAACGAAAGAATTATCAATACATGCAAGACACCACTCTAGAATTGTTATTGAAGTTAGATTACTACCTTGTTATTCACCCATGGTTCCCACAACCCTAGCTATGAGGTTTAGTTACCCATGTTCGTAATTACACAATTCATATCGTTAATGGAAGAGTTCATGCACTTACTTTTATGAAAACGAATAATTTCCCAGAATTTAACTTGATTAATCAACGAAATCCACAACAATCAATTCCCGGAAAATATCTTAATTCCCAAAATCGAGAGTTTAATAATATAATTGAAGAACTATAAACTAAAAATTATCCAGAAAGTCTAACCCCAAAAACGAGGTTTTTCCAACTATTTATAAGAAAAACAAAACCTAATCAAATAAGGATTCTATTTACTAAAAATCTGTCCAAACGCGTCTGGGTCGACGGACCACGTGACGGACCGTCATGGACACGACGGACCGTCATAGCCTCCGTCGTCCCATACTTCACATCTTCTCATGTTGCTTTCTTCATTCCCCTCGACGGACAGGTATGACAGACCGTTGCAAGCACGACGGCCCATCGAGGGTCTTCGTTCCAAAACACTTGAACTTTGGAATTTTGGGTACTGGGATTACTCTCTGATCATTACGACGAACATACAGGACGGACCGTCGTAGCTGTAACGGTCCGTCATGGACTTCCGTAATCCCACACTTGTCAGACTTCCCCAACTTTCCTTCAGCAACTTCTCACTTCACTACGGTGCCACCTACGGACCGTCACAGCCGCGACGGACCGTCATAGGTTCCGTAGGTGGTCTCTTCTGCAATTCTTTCTCAAAAACTCCAGCGTTCATCCTTGGACAGATTTTCTGGAAACAAAAAGAAACTTATATCAAAATTAACACAAAAAGGCTCTCGACACAAACTAAACTTAAGGCAAAAGTATTAGAAATACCGTGAAACCACGGTACATCAACACCCTCAACTTAAATTCGTTGTTTGTCCTCAAGCGACGCACTATGACTCACTACAAATTCTTTGTACAAAAGTATCCATATTTTAACTTCCGCAATCATTTGGCTATCAATCTCGATTATTCTCATTATGTTCATGCATGGTCTCACTATTAGGCATTGATTTGTGTAGAATCAAACCATAACCCAGATTTACTACGCAATGATGCCTATCCTCTTCAATTTCTCACCGAGATGCTAATATTTCTGATATTACAACTCCTGTCCTCACTTCAAATAACATCCTCATTTTTCACACAATGATTTTAGTTTGAGTATAAGGATCACGTTTCGACACTCACTCTCAGAACAAATTCACCACTCATTTATACATATTGCCATAGGCTTGCCCTTATTTTCACTACTTCAAGTTCATCATACGCACTTAGGATCACAATAGGACTTTTTTTTTTTAGCTTGTAACATAGGCTCAGGGTCAGGTAGGGTGTATTTAGGTATACTTTAGTGACTTGTTGCCCTCCTTGACATATCGGCTAAGCGAACCATCTTTTTATCATCTTATTTCGCCCTATTACTAAATTTTCTTTTCACTTTGCTGTTTTCCCTTTCTTATCCTTATGTGTAAGTGACTTTTCTCTTTTCTTGTGTTTATTTTGCTTTTTATTCATATATATATATATATATATATTTTTTTTTTAGTCACTTCTATTTTATTCTTTCTTTCTCTTCATTCTTTCAACCCCACTTTCCGGGGTTTTCCTTATAGCAGCCACCCTCAACTCATGATTTTGCCATGAGTCAAGGTTCACAATACCCATGGTTGGGTCAGGGCCAAAACAAGGTTACTTTCTGCATTAGCCACCCTCAACTTATGCTTTTGGCATAAACTGAGGTGCACATGTCCAAGGAGGGACCAGGGCCAACACATTGTTCCCAGAGAAGATCATTTGGGGTGAGAAAGAAAGATCTATTTTAGGCTCAATTCATTTGGATCAAAAAGGGATTAACTTCATTTGGTTTTCTGTTATTTTTAGGCTCAAGATTGACTCTTTCGAACAAAGGCCTATGATCCTTTCCTAAGTGATTGTTTTGACTCACTTTTAGCAGGACTAACCAGGCAAGTTCTAGCTCAGTATTAATGGTGGACATTCGATTTCACCTCACACTCTCTTGACATTCCTTGCAATCCCAGATTATTCGACACCTAGTTCAAATCTTATATTCAGGATCATGCAGTAGTTTGTCTTAATTTCATGATTCAAACCACACAATTTTCACTTACTATGCCTAGTCATGCATTATTTTGATTATCGAGATATCATATTTACTTTAGCCATCATGCTTCAGATTTATGCTATGTACATCAGATGTGACATGCCGGTTCAACAATAAAAGTAATCAGTCTTTTGGGGAAAAAGAACACAGGCAAGAAAACCCCAAAAGAGGATCGTGAACTTGGGCTACTCAGAATTCCCCCAAGTGCTCACTTTCCATTTACCCCACCCCCAACAAAAGATATGCAATTGTCCCCAATGCATAGAAAAGTTAAACTACGTAAAAGGGTAAGTGAAGCAAACCTGAGGCGCTAAGCACCGATGATCAGCAAGCTGGTGGGTCCGGTTCACCTGAACCCACTCCCTGCATAGTCTGGACATCCTCAGTAATGTCCTCAGCATCCACAGCACCATCAGTAGTGCCTCCCACAGAATCTACAATTTTGGAGCTAGACGCCCCGGCAGCTACTTCTACAGCCCTCAACTTACGGGCCTCCTCATCAGAAATCGAGGCTCTCCTCGCAGCCTCCATCTCACGGCGCTCCTTCTTCCTCGCCCTAGCTTCATCCTCCTCTCGACCCCTGCGTCTCTTGACATGCTCTCATGGGGGAGGGGGTGGAACATCAGAAGTGGCAAACAAGGCAGCCATCACGGTGTCATCAGCAGGCGCTGCAGAAGGGGCCTCAGACTCAGGCACCCTTGCCTCTAAAATCATATCAAGATCCGCCCGCAGACTCTCAACCGCAGCCTGGAGGGTCGACATGTCCACCGGAGGGGCTGGTCGGTCTAGTACTCGTAATTCAAATGCGTCTAAGCGCTGGTGTACCTCGACAATCTGCCTCTCTGTGTGCTGTACCATCTTGCGCTCCTCTGCCTCAGCAATAGTCTTCTGCATCCACGGCTGGATGTGATGCAGAAGAGTAGCCATCTGTGCCTCAAGTTTCTGGACCCGAGCAAGTGGGACCAGAGTGGCAGAAGGAGCCGAGCGAGAGGAGCTCGAGGCAGTGCTACTACCCGGGATAGACTCGACCGGAGTAGTGTCAGTGTGTGCAGAAGCAGCACGGGAAGCATCATGAGCATGCTCTACGGTGTCGGCCAGGTTCTCACCAAATGGGGCCACCTCTGGACGGGGCCCTCTGCGTGGGGCCAACTCATTGGCCTCATCCCTGATGAGGACGATGTCAATATTTCCTGGCGGGGTCTTGAGCTGGTCAATGTGCCAAATGGGCACACCTGCTGATCTGCACAAAGAGAAAATCATGCAAGGGAAAGGGTAAGTCGTGGTGACCGTGAAGGCTCTCTCGTGCATGACCGCTTGGAGAAGCCAAGCGAAATCGACCTCGAACCCTGCCATCATTGCAGCCATCAGCACTGCACGATCCCAGGTGACTATGTTATCCACAGCAGTGGGGGAGAGACAATGGCGGACGATCAACCAGAGAAACTTGGCCGTAAAGGTCAAGTTGGCCTTCCTGATGGCCCCCTTCGGCTCCATCACCCAATCCGCAGCCTCTCCATCAATAGATTGGTGCAGTGCCATCCACCTATTGGTGGTCTCTCTCAGTGAAGGCTCGCGTAAGAACCGACCCTCTTTAACAATTTGCCACCGGTAATCAAACTCGGCGGTGAGAGGTGTGCTGGTGGAGTCAGAATCCGTGCCGTACAGATATAGGCGGATGGCTGGTAGGGAGATGTCAACCTGGATGCGGCGTATTCGGACGTGCTCAAGTAGGGCCTGTTTGGCGGGGGCAGACCGCCTATCGATCTGCGAGCGAAGAGTAGCCACATAAGAGGCATAGAACTCGCGGACTAGCTCCTCACTGTAGCGACCCAAAGAACGAGCCGTCCACTCTAGCCGGTGTCTGGTGAAAAGGGTGTGAATATCTGGCATGGTGGGGAGACTTCCCATGAGGACCCGCCTCTCCAGTGTAAGAGTCCGTGTTATGACGCCTTTGTCATTGAGAACCTTGGCGTCTAAGTATACTTTGTATTGCCCGTCAACACACCACCGGTTGGGCTGATCGGCAACCGGGGCAGGGACTCCTGTTGGTGAGCCAGGGTGGAGTCAGTGCTGTCAGCCTCATCATCGGAAGCAGACTGTGTAGTTGTGGCAGGGACAGAGGCTTCTGCAGACCCAGAGGCTTCTTCTGACCACGAAACTCCTAAGGAGCCAGATGCTCCTTCGTCTTGGGCAGCTGACCCAGAAGGAGTGCCGGTCAGTGTGCGCTCCTCATCAGACTGGGAGGCAGTGACTACGCCGGGCGCCACCTTCTTGGGCGTGACTCGCGGTACACGTGAAGCTCGTGCTGGAGTAGCAGTGCCTGGGGGCACGTATTCTGGATCATGCTCATCATCAGAGCCTATCACTAATCGGGCAGACGGGGCAACAGATTTAGAACGCCCACGTGCGTAAACGCGATCTTGTTTAGGTGCCATGATAGGTAGTACCTGTAACGAATCATCATTAGTACTTGAAGGATGAAACATGACACAAAAAGAAATAAAAAATTGAGACAATAATATACAGAAACTCAAACCAGTGATAACAGCTCTGAAGTAGCAGTAGGGCACGACGGACCTGGTGACGGCCCATCGTGCGTATGACGGACCGTCATGCAGTCCGTCATATAATACTTGGCAATATAAAGTATCAAAGGGAAAGTCTCAAACCGATACGACGGTTAAGCAGGACGGACCGTCGTGGGTATGACGGTCCGTCATATGTGTCCGTCAGTGGACACTTAGAAAAAGAGTTGAGACCCTTAGGACAGGGGTCTCTGACCGATACGACGGTTATGCAGGACGGACCGTCGTGGGTATGACGGTCCGTCATATGTGTCCGTCAGTGGACACTTAGAAAAAGAGTTGATACCCTTAGGACAGGGGTCTCTGACCGATACGACGGTTGTGCAGGACGAACCGTCATGGGTTTGATGGTCCGTCATATGTTTCCGTCAGTGGACACTTAGAAAAAGAGTTGAGACCCTTAGGACAGGGGTCTCTGACCGTCACGACGGTTTTGCAGGACGGACCGTCGTGGGTATGACGGTCCGTCACATGTGTCCGTCAGTGGACACTTGGAAAAAGTGTTGAGACCCTTAGGACAGGGGTCTCTGACCGTCACAACGGTTGTGCAGGATGGACCGTCGTGGGTATGACGGTCCGTCACATGTGTCCATCAGTGGACACTTAGAAAAAGTGTTGAGACCCTTAGGATAGGGGTCTCTGACCGTCACAACGGTTGTGCAGGACGGACCGTCGTGGGTATGACGGTCCGTCACATGTGTCCGTCAGTGGACACTTAGAAAAAGTGTTGAGACCCTTAGGATAGGGGTCTCTGACCGTCACGACGGTTGTGCAGGACGGACCGTCGTGGGTATGACGGTCCGTCATCGGGTTGTCGTGCTGTCAAACAGAGACAGAATTGAGGGGTGCCAAATTTACCCCATGTGAGTCAAAACGACAACCCAACAATGTTCTAATACAGATTAGAACCCTAATGGACAAGTTTAAAGCCCTATCAAATTAGCAAGTTTAAAGCCCTAATTTCTCTAGTATTGTCCAGGCATTTTGTGGAATTAAAGACCTAAGTTATAGGGAAGAACAGTAAAACAACCAAAAATAGTAAAGGGTAGAGTTTCAGGAATACATACCTTGGAAGAGGAGACAACAGTGCACAATTTATGGCACTCAAGTTAGAAGACTAAGACTCACTGCAGCAGATTCCGACCAAGAGGGAAAATTTTGGGATGAAAAATGGGAGAAGATGGGGAATTTGGGAAGAGAGTGAAGTTGGAAGGGGATAAAATGGAGGGAAGATTAAATGAAACTTATAATGAAGGGGGGGGGGGTTTAAAACGTTTTAAACTTTTAAAATTCTTTAGACGGGTCGGGTCGGGTAGCCGGGTAATGGTGTGACGAAACCCCGATGACGGTCCGTCGAAGTTGTGACGGTCCGTCATATGGTCCGTCGCATGTGCCCTAATTCTTCAAAAATACAAGAGAGCGTACCTGGCACGACGGAGTCATGCGACGATCCGTCACAGGCGTGACGGTCCGTCGATGTATCCGTCAGTGACTGATGTAGAGTAACTTGTCTGCAGAACTTCCTGTAGATGTGCTACCTAAAAATTTACAACCCATTAATAGAAAATGCTACCGTTACTAGAAAGAAAAAAACTATAACAGTGGTTAGATGATAACTATTGGGTTGCCTCCCAACCAGCGCCTGATTTAACGTCGCGACACGACTGAGGACACTTGATTACTCAGACTTCATCAAGATGATATGCCTCAACCACCTCATTTGCCGATTCCGCATGACCAATATAGATTTTGAGACGTTGTCCGTTCACCTTAAACCGCACACCTTCCTTGTTTTCCAACTCAACCGCTCCATGAGGGAATAATTGGGTGATCAAGAAAGGTCCAGTCCATTTAGACTTGAGCTTGCCCGGAAAGAAGCGCAATCTAGAGTTGAATAAAAGCACCGAATCCCCAATCATAAACTCTCGTTTCTCGATTTTTAGGTCATGGTACTTCTTCATCTTCTCTTTGTAGAGGGCTGAGCTTTCATAAGCCTTAAGGCGAAATTCATCGAGTTCATTTAACCCATTTAATCGTTGTTCTGCAGCTTCGTTCCAGTCCATTTTTAGCTTCTTCATAGCCCACATGGCTTTATGCTCTAATTCAACCGGAAGATGACATGCTTTCCCATATACTAGTTGGTATGGGGACATACCTATGGGAGTCTTATACGCTATCCGGTAAGCCCAAAGAGCATCATCAAGCCTCCTTGACCAATCTGTTCTACTAGCGTTCACTCTTTTCGACAAAATCTGTTTGATTTCCCTATTTGATACTTCAACTTGCCCACTAGTTTGAGGATGGTAAGGAGTGGCCACATTATGGCGAACCCCATATTTCTCCAATAAACCCTTGAACAATTTTGTTGCAAAAGTGGGATCCCCCATCACTAATAATTGCCCGTGGGGTACCAAATCGAGAAAATATATTCTTTTTCAAGAATGCAGTGACACTCTTCCCTTCATTGTTTGCGAGGGCGATAGCTTCCACCCACTTGGATACATACTCCACTACTACAAAAATATACTTCATTCCATGAGAACTCACAAACGGACCCATAAAGTCAATACCCCAAACATCAAATAACTAAATTACAAGAATGGGTTTTAGAGGGAGCTCTTGCTTTCTTGAAATGCCGCCATCTCTTTGACATCTATCACATGCTTTGGCGAACTCATGAGCATCTTGATGAATAGTTGGCCAATAGTAACCACTTTGTAAGATCTTGTGAGCAGTCCGGACACCACTATGATGTCCACCAAAGGGTGAGGAATGGCATGCCTCTAAAATACTCAACATCTCAACTTCTGGCACACAACGCTGAATAAGCCCGTCAGCACAACTCCTGTATAAGTATGGTTCATCCCAAAAGAATTTCTTCACATCGTACATGAACTTTTTCCTTTGATGAAAAGACAAGTCCGATGGAACAAGGTCACTAGCTAGGTAGTTCGCAAAATCTGCAAACCACGAAATCAGGTCTTGTGAGGAAGCCAATACATGCTCATCGGGGAACGTGTCATCAATATCAGTCTTATCCCCCAACTCTCTCATAGCTTCATCTTCTAAACGGGACAAGTGATTAGCAACTTGATTTTCGGTCCCTTTTCTATCCCTTACCTCAAAGTCAAATTCTTGCAGTAGTAATACCCAACGAATTAACCTTGGTTTCGCATCGTTCTTCACTATCAAATATCTCAGGGCTGAATGGTCAGTATGCACTATGACTCGAGTACCTAGCAAATAGGAGCGAAATTTTTCAAAAGCAAATACTACGGCAAGGAGCTCTTGTTCAGTGACTGTATAGTTCTTCTGAGCTTCATTGAGGGCTTTACTAGCATAGTGAATGGGATGAAGGATTTTGTCCCTTCTTTGTCCCAATACCACACCAAGGGCAACCCCACTCGCATCACACATTACCTCAAATGGACTGTTCCAATCTGGAGAAATAATGATAGGTGCAGATACCAGTTTTTCTTTGAGATCGCCGAATGCTTTCAGACAGGATTCATCAAAAGAAAACTTACAATCTTTCTCCAACAGTTTGCACAATGGATGTGCAATTTTCGAGAAATCTTTGATGAATCTCCTGTAAAACCCTGCATGCCCAAGAAAGCTTCTCACACCTTTTACAGAGATAGGTGGAGGAAGTTTCTCTATCACCTCGACTTTGGCTCGATCAACTTCTATGCCCTTTTCTGAAATACGATGGCCCAAAACAATACCTTGTTTGACCATGAAGTGGCATTTTTCCCAATTGAGAACTAAATTGTAGTCTTCACATCTCTTAAGAACCTCAGACAAATGGCTCAAACATTGCTCGAAAGATTCACCAACCACTGAAAAATCATCCATAAAGACCTCAATAGTATCTTCCACCATGTCGGAGAATATAGACATCATACATCTCTGAAATGTGGCGGGTGCATTGCACAACCCAAACGGCATTCTCTTGAACGCAAAGGTCCCATATGGACAGGTAAAAGTGGTCTTCTCTTGATCTTCTGGTGCAATAGAGATCTGATTATACCCTGAATAACCATCAAGAAAATAGTACCACCCTTTTGCGGCGAGTCTATCCAACATCTGATCCATGAAGGGCATGGGAAAATGGTCCTTTTTGGAACATGCATTTAATTTCCGGTAATCCATACACACCCTCCATCCAGTCACCGGCCTCATTGGAACCAGTTCATTTTTTTCATTGGGGACCACAGTCATTCCCCCTTTCTTAGGTACACACTGAACAGGGCATACCCAACTACTATCGGCGATTGAATAAATTACTCCTGCATCCAACCACTTTATGATTTCCTTCTTCACGACCTCTTGCATAGGTGGATTTAAGCGTCTTTGGTGCTCAATACTTGGCTTATGATCGGGCATGAGTTGGATTTTATGAGAACAAATACCAGGAGGGATCCCAATAATGTCCGCAATGGTCCACCCAATAGCTCTTTTGAACCTTTTTAGCACTTTGACCAAACTCTCAACTTGTTGTTCATTTAGATCTGATGCAATGATTACCGGTAATGTGTCACCGTTTCCTAAGAATTCATACCTTAGATGAGGTGGGAGAGCTTTTAGTTCTAGCTTTGGAACCTCCTCTATGGATGGTTTAGTGGGTGGAGACTCGCGATTCTTCATGTCTAGCTCATATTTCTTCGGTTTAAACCAAACATTACCACGATCAAGAGCAGCGACTAATGACATATATTCTTCAATGCCTTCATTATCAAGATTCATTATCACTGCCGCCAGTGCTTCTACACCTAGCCGTTCTTCTATTTGTGTCTTAGATGATTCACCAACTTTGTAGGATATGGCAGATACCGATTGGAGCTCACCACTCTGCCGCATGGACCTACAAATGTTGAAAGTCACTTCTTCATTGTTCAACCGAAATTTCATCTGCCCTTTTTCTATATCAACTAAAGCTCTACCCGTAGCAAGGAATGGCCTCCCAAGAATAATAGGCACCTCAAAATCGACTTCACAATCAAGAATGACAAAATCTGCTGGAAATATGAACGACTCCACTTTTACTAGCACATCATGGAGTATCCCTATAGGCCTTTTTACTGTTCGATCGGCCATCAGTAGCCGCATCGCAGTGGGATTTGGGTCACCCAAACCCAACTTCTTGTAAATCGAGAGGGGCATGAGATTTATGCTTGCCCCCAGATCACATAATGCTTTCGCAAAATGTAATAACCCGATTGTACAAGGAATAGTAAATGCACCCGGATCTTCTTTCTTTTGCACTAAAGACCTTGTAGCAATAGCACTACAATGCTGCATTCTGTCATCATCCTCAAAAGTGACCGATCTTTTCTTTGTAACCAAATCTTTCATAAACTTGGCATAACCGGGCATTTGTTCAAGAGCTTCTACCAAAGGAACATTGATAGAAAGTTGCTTCAACATTGTTATAAAACGCCGATATTTGCCATCCTCGGTCTTTTTCACTAATCTTTGAGGAAAGGGGGGTGGAGGTCTAGGCATGGGAGTTACCTTTTTAGGCACTTCAGCAACTTTCTCAGTGTTATCTTCTACTTCTTCACTAACCTCTACCACTTCATCATTATCTTTCGTCACCTTTTCCACAATAGACGGCATAGGTGGGTCAATAGTTTGTTTATCACCACGAGTAGTAATTGCCATACAGTGTCCATCATTTTTTGGATTTTGGACAGTGTTGCTAGGAAGAGTGCCCGGTTGCCGTGTGTTCATAGTTGCAGATAATTGAGCCATTTGCAATTCAAGCTGCTTTATTGATATGGCATGTGTATCAACTTTCTGTCCAATACCTGCTACATCACTCCTTAACTCTTTGGTGTGCTTATCACTAGCATCGAACCTCCTCATCATCTTGTGCAACATATCCTCAACTCGCGCCATACTACCTCCACCATCCCTAGGAGCAACTTCACGATTTTGAGGAGGAACATAGGGCCCACTCCTCTCATTTCTGTTACCATAGTTACCCCTGTTGAAGTTGTTGTCGCGGTTGTAATTTCCATCACGAATATAATTACCCTCGCGGTTGTAGTTACCATAGTTCCGACCTTGATTTCCTTGACCTTGGCGCCAATTCTCCTGATTGGAGCCTTGGGTATTTGGTCGGAAACCCCCCGTCTGATCATTTACTGCATAAGAATCTTCCTCATAATAATATTCATTAGTTGGTGGTGGTGGTTTAGACAAGTAGTTCACTGCGTTTATCTTTTCTGCACCCCAGTGACATGTTTTAACACTAACCCAAGCTCAGTTCTCATTTGTGCCATCTCTTCACGAATCTCATCTGTGGCTGGATTGTGTGTGGATTGCACTGCAAAAGTATTTCTCCCAGTATCTGTCTTCCTAGTACTCCATGCTTTATTATTCCGGGAGATTTTCTCTAATTTTTCGGCAATTTCAGCATAGGGACACTCCCCATAAGAACCACCTGATATAGTATCCAATACCGCTTTATTATTATCATCTTGTCCCCGGTAGAAGTATCCTTTCAGTGACTCATCATCTATGCGGTGATTGGGGACACTTCGCAGAAATGAAGTGAACCTATCCCAAGAACTACTAACTGACTCTCCTGGTAGTGCCACAAAGTTGTTAACTCTGTCTTTGTGATTTAGTTTCTTGGAGACCGGATAGTAACGTGCTAAGAAAACGTCCCTCAGTTGGTTCCAAGTGAAAATTGAGTTATAAGGGATCTCAGTGAACCAAATGGCAGCCTCTCCCGTCAGTGAGAGAGGAAATACTCTTAGCCCTATTACATCTAAATTCAAATCAGGCCTCCCTACACAGCTTTTACACACTGCCCTCACCTTAGCTATATGGGCATGTGGGTCCTCAGACGGTAGTCCTGAAAACAAACCTCTAGCCGTGAGCATTTGCATTAGACTACTAGTGACTACAAAGGTGTGACCTTCTGGTAGAGGGGGCAAGACAAGTGGCCCATTAGAATCTGCAATATTGTCATACCCTCTGTAGTATTCTTGAGGACTTGGAGCGGGATTATGTCCCCTTTGTGCACCTTGATCAGGATCATCAGGTAATAATCGACCATGAGCATCAACCGGAGCTGGGATGTTAAGGTTTGGATCATCATCATTTATACCCAAGTTTCGATTCATTTTGCGTAGTGTACGCTCTAACTCGTGATCGTAGGGAAACAAGGGTTCTCTTCCTCTCCGTGTATTTGGCATACAGGGACGTCAAACCTGGCAAAATCAAAAACACCAGAAAAAGTAAAATCAGGAAAATATTGACTAAATTTTAGTAATAAATTTAAGTTAATCTAAAAGCTACTTTCCCCGGCAGCAGCACCAAAATTTGATATGCTCAAACTTACTTTTCAGATAAGAAGTAAAGCGGTCGTATCAAGTAAAGAACCCAACTAATGAAGTTGGGATCGATCCCACAAGGAAAATAGTTCAGACTTAACTTTATTTTATTATTACTATTATTTAGCCAACTGTTTTCCAATAAACCAAAAGACAAAAAGGGGGGTTTTATTTCTAAATTAATGAAAATAATTAACTAAATAAGAATGAACAACTAACAAATTTAACTTTCAGAGTTTAATCAAATTATAAAAGTAACTAGGGTTTTAGTGTTCCCCACAGGTTCCTAACTTGGTAAATCTAACTATAACAGCTCTATCCTGATATCTTGCACGTAAAGTGATAAGTTATGTATCTCTAAATCCTTGGTCCGGCATCTAGAGAATTTCACTCCGCACCTTGGTCCGGCTACGTGTGTTGCTATACTAACCCTTATCTTTACCTCATATTAAACATCGTATTCGGTATTTGACTAAGCTATTAACTCGTACCAACCAATACCAGTCTATTAGATAGTCTACACTAAATCTATGTTGATAATTCTTTTTATATTATCTACCTCCTTGGTCCGGCAAGTAGCAATAAGGCGAGTTCTAACGTTGGCCACCGTTAAAAAGAATTCTAAACGAAAGAATTATCAATACATGCAAGACACCACTCTAGAATTGTTATTGAAGTTAGATTACTACCTTGTTATTCACCCATGGTTCCCACAACCCTAGCTATGAGGTTTAGTTACCCATGTTCGTAATTACACAATTCATATCGTTAATGGAAGAGTTCATGCACTTACTTTTATGAAAACGAATAATTTCCCAGAATTTAACTTGATTAATCAACGAAATCCACAACAATCAATTCCCGGAAAATATCTTAATTCCCAAAATCGAGAGTTTAATAATATAAGTGAAGAACTATAAACTAAAAATTATCCAGAAAGTCTAACCCCAAAAATGAGGTTTTTCCAACTATTTATAAGAAAAACAAAACCTAATCAAATAAGGATTCTATTTACTAAAAATCTGTCCAAACGCATCTGGGTCGACGGACCACGTGACGGACCGTCATGGACACGACGGACCGTCATAGCCTCCGTCATCCCATACTTCACATCTTCTCATGTTGCTTTCTTCATTCCCCTCGACGGACAGGTATGACGTACCGTTGCAAGCACGACGGCCCGTCGAGGGTCTTCGTTCCAAAACACTTGAACTTTGGAATTTTGGGTACTGGGATTACTCTCTGATCATTACGACGAACATGCAGGACGGACCGTCGTAGCTGTGACGGTCCGTCATGGACTTCCGTAATCCCACACTTGTCAGACTTCCCCAACTTTCCTTCAGCAACTTCTCACTTCACTACGGTGCCACCTACGGACCGTCACAGCCGCGACGGACCGTCATAGGTTCCGTAGGTGGTCTCTTCTGCAATTCTTTCTCAAAAACTCCTGCGTTCATCCTTGGACAGATTTTCTGCAAACAAAAAGAAACTTATATCAAAATCAACACAAAAAGGCTCTCGACACACACTAAACTTAAGGCAAAAGTATTAGAAATACCGTGAAACCACGGTACATCAGTCCACGAAATAGCTCTCTTGAACCTCTTCAACACTTCTACCAAACACTCTACTTGTTGAGTATTTAGATCCAACGTAATAATTACCGGCAAAGTGTCATATTTTCCCAAGAATACATACCTTAGATGAGGCGGTAGAGCCTTAAGCTCTAATTTTGGAGCCTCTTCAATAGATGGTTTCGCCGGTGGAGACTCGCGATGTTTCATGTCTAACTCCAATTTCTTTGGTTTGAACAAAAAATCACCTTGATCAAGTGCCGCAACCAATGACCCATACACTTCAATACCATCACTCTCAAAATTCATGATCACTGCCGCTAGTGCCTCAACACCAAGACGCTCTTCGATTTGAACCTCAGACGTACTCTCAACCCTGTAAGATATAACAGATACCGTTTGGAGCTCACCACTCTGCTTCATGGACCTACAAATGTTAAAAGTTGCCTCTTCATTAGTTAACCGGAACTTCATCTGCCCTTTTTCCATATCAACCAAAGCGCGACCAGTCGCAAGGAATGGTATCCCAAGAATAATGGACACCTCGAAATCCACCTCACAATCAAGAATCACAAAGTTGACCGGAAATATAAATTATTCCACCTTCACTAATACATCATGGAGTATCCTTATAGGCCTCTTCACCGTTCGATCGGCCATGAGATTTATGATTGCACCTAGATCACAAAGTGCTTTAGCAAAGTGTAACAACCCAATGGTACATCGAATAGTGAAAGTACCCGGATATTCTTTCTTTTGCACAAGAGACCTTGTAGCAATAGCACTACAATGCTGCATTTGTTCATCATTCTCGAAACATACCGATCTCTTCTTCTTAACCATATCCTTCATAAACTTGGCATAACCGGGCATTTGTTCAAGTCCTTCTATCAAAGGGACATTGATGGAAAGTTGTTTCGACATAGTAATAAAATACCTGTATTAAACTTCCTCAGTTTTCTTCACCAATCTTTGAGGGAATGGTGGTGGTTGTCTAGGCACAGGGACCACCTTTTGGGGCATCTCTACTTCTTTCACCGCTTCATTTACCAACTCACCACTAGCTTCTACTACCTCATCATCTCTTCTCACCTCATCTTCTACGCCAAACGGCATAGGTGGATCAATGGTTTGCTTACCCCCTTGAGTCGTGACTGCCATACAATGTCCATTATTTTTCAGATTTTGGACGGTATTGCTCGGAAGAGTACCCTGTTGACAAGGGTTCACAGTAGTAGACAATTGGGCCATTTGCAACTCAAGATGCTTGATTGAGACTGCATTTGCATCCACCTTTTGCCCAATATTAGCCAATCACCTCTCAACTCCTTAGCGTGCTCATCACTAGCATCAAACCTCATCATCATCTTTTGCAACATATATTCAACTTGTGCCATACTACCTCCACTATACCTAGGAGCAACTTCCCAATTTTGAGGTGGAATATAGGGCCCACTTCGATCGTTTCTGTTACTAGAGTTACCCCGGTTGAAGTTGTTGTCGCGGTTGTAGTTTCATTCTCGAACATAATGGCCTTCTATATTGTAATTACCATAGTTCCGACCTTGATTTCCTTGACCTTGGCGCCAATTCTCCTGATTGGAGCCTTGGGAGTTAGGTCGGAAACTCACCGTCTGCTCATTCACTGTATAAGAATCTTCTTCATAGTAGTACTCATCAACCGGTGGTGGTGGTTTAGTCAAGTAGTTCACTGCATTTACCTTCTCTGCACCTCCAGTGACATGCTTCAAAACAAACCCGAGCTCGGTTCTCATATGAGCCATCTCTTCACGAATCTCATCGGCGGCCAGATTGTGTGTAGCTTGAACTGCAAAGGTGTTTCTCCCAGTGTCTGACTTTCTAGTGATCCAAGCCTTATTGTTTCGGGAAATTTTCTCCAACTTTTTTGCGATCTCTGCATATATGCATTCACCATAAGAACCACCCACAATATTATCAAGAAATGTCTTATTATTATCATCTTGCCCCCGATAGAAGTACTCTTTCAACGACTCATCATCATTGTGGTGGTTTGGGACACTTCTCACAAATGAGGTGAACCTATCCCAAGAGCTACTTACCGACTCCCCGGGCAATGCCACAAAGTTGTTCACTTTATCTTTGTGGTTAAGCTTTTTAGACACCGGGTAATACCGTGCTAGGAACACATCCCTCAACTACTCCCAAGTATAAATCGAATTATAGGTCAACTTAGTAAGCCAAATTGCAGCCTCTCCCGTCAGTGAAAGAGGGAACCCCCTTAATCCGATGACATCCATGTCCAAGTCTGGCCTCCCTACACAACTCTACACACCGCCTCAATTTGGCGATGTGAGCATGTGTATTCTCAGATGGTAGCCCCCAAAACAAACCTCTAGCAGTGAGCATCTGCATCAAGCTACTAGTTACCACGAATGTAAGACCCTGTGGTAGAGAAGGTAGGACAAGAGGCCCATCAGAATTGGTGATGTTAACATTGCCCCTATAATAATCTTGAGGATGTGGGACGAAAGGTTGCCTCCTCAAAGCACCATCACCAGGGTTCTCCACTATCACTCTGTTGTGAACATCAACCGGCGGAGGGAGTTGACGGTTGATCCATCACCTAGATTTTCCAGATTCTGTTGCTCATTCATTCTGCGGAGTGTCGATTAAGTTCAGCATCAAATGGGACAATTGGTTCCCCTCGGCTCCGTGTACTTGGCATACACTAAAGTAAGACCTGAGAGAGACAAAAACAAAAAGAAACGTAAAATTAGGAAATTGTTGACTAAAATTTTGTAATGTGCTTAAAGTTAATCTAAAAGCCAAGATTCCCCGGCAGCGGTGTCAAAATTTAATAAGATCAAATTACACTTCTTTACAGAAGTATAAGCGGTCGTACCAAGTAAAGAACCCAACAAGTAGGTTGGGTCGATCGCACGAGGAAAATGGTTTGGACTTAAATTCAATATACAATTACTTCTATTTAGTCAAGTCCTTTCCGAAAACAATCAATTAAAGGGTGGGGGGGTGGTTTTGTGAAACAAAAATGTTTGATTAATTCTAAGTTAAACAAGTAGCAAGATTGAAACTTTGGTGTTTATCAAGTTTTGAGAGAAACTAGGGTGTAAGTGTTCCCCATTGGTTAATAACGCGTTAATCCTAGCTATAACAATTCTTTCCTAGTGTCTTGCATGTAAAGTGATAAGTTATGTATCTCTAAATCCTTGGTCCGGCATTTAGAGAATTTCACCCCGTACCTTGGTCCACCTACGTGAGTCTAAGTTACTAAACCTTACCTTTACTTCATATTAAGCATCATATTCGATGTATGTCTTAGTTACTACTTCGCACCAATCGAAACTAGCCTATTAGATAGTATTCACTAAATCTATGTTGATAATTCCTTTCCTATTAACCACCCACTTTGTCCGGCAAGTAGAAATAGGACAAGTTCTAACGCGTGCACTTGTTAAAAAGACTTTTAAATGAAAGAATTATCAATACATGCAAGAACCTATTCTAGAATTGGTATTTAGCTAGTTTTACCTTGTTAATCACCCATGGTTCCCACAACCCTAGTTGTGGATTTAGTTACGCATGCCTAGAAATACACAATTCATGGTTGTTAAACAATAATTCATGTACTTACTTTGACAAGTTTGAAGAAAATCCAGAAATAACACTTGAAATAGCAAATTCTCTTGATTATCGATTCCGGAAACTTGAATAAATTGTCAAATTATAAAGTCAAATCTCCAAAAACAAAAGGATGAAAAATAATAAAAAGTCTCACCCCAAAAACAAGGTTTTACACCCTATTTATAAAAACATTGTCCTAACATAAAAGGAAAGCAATTAAGTAAAGTTTGTCCAAAAAACCCGGCTTCAATCGAGGACCCCACTGACGGTCCATCGATCAAATGACGGACCATCGACTGCCTCAGTCGGTCCATACTTTGCATCTTTTCAAAACCTGCATGTTGCATCTTCTCAGATCCAGTCGGGACTAACAACACGGTCCGTCGATTTACTTACGGTCCATCGATGCCTCCGTTGTTCCATACTTCAAATTTTCTTCTAAATCGGGTACTGGAGCAGTCTCTCATCTCATCAATGATTTGCCAGGACGGTCTGTATATCAATCAACGGACCATCGATCCTTCCGTAGCCCCACACTTGGTCAGAATTCCCCGAGTTGCTTCCAGATGCTTAAACCTCCAGTCGACGATCACCACCTACGGTCCATTGATGGAACGACGGGTCATCTATGGCTTCGTAGGTCACATATGCACTGATTTCTGCATTTTTGCTTTGGACAACTTTCCGGCAAAAGACAGATAAAAACACATTAACATTACTACAAAAAGGCCCTAGACACACACTAAACTTAAGGAAAAAGCCTTGAAAGTACCGTAAAACCACGGTACATCAGAAGGCACTGTCTAAGAAGCGTTTGGGTCATCCGCAAGGACCCATTGGGTGGTCCATCGAGAGTCATGCCCAGACTATTCGAACCTAATTACGATCAAAAACATGTTAAGGCCCTTCCCTATCAATTGGAGCATCAAAAAATATGTAAAACATACCAGGGCACACTAGAATACATATTGGACGTTTGATCTCCGCACCACTTAAAATCAAGTATACATATTGTAAAACACTTAATTAAGATATTATTAACCTTTTTAGGCACATGTGAGGATCTAGAAACCTTAGTTCATTTTGAGGGTCCTAGTATCCACTACTTGGGAACATTCGTCCTCGAATGAGACATGGAACATTTTAAAACACTTTAAAGGACTCAATGAACCATAGAGAAGATCACAACATTCAACACATCATCACATAAAAGTCAATACACTAAAATTAAAAGGAACACCAACATCAAACCACTTTGAACTCAATGCAACACAAGCAAGTAAAACCTTTATTCACTCACTCATTAATGCATCAAACACGTAGACTCTTGTGATGTTCATAGGAGGAACATCCTTCTCCTAATCATAAAATGGTCTTTACATCTTAGTTAATTAAGAGCTCATTATGCAACAACCTTTAAGTCACACTTAGGAAGAATCATTACTCAAGAAGCAAACAAGTAACTCATACTCAATGCACATAGATCATAAGTGAGGTAGATAAACAAATATCCTCATCTTTTAGACATAATACCATTAAGGACATACTTAACATTACCATGTTTAGTTATGTGTAAGGAGGAACGTCCTTTTCCTCAACATACTCATGTGTAATCATAGGTTCACACACAACCAATGCACAAAGGTCAATTTACTTTAATGAGAAATTCTCAAATTTTAACCAAAGCATGCTCATACTTCCTTCCTAATGAAGTCAAAATGGTAAATCACATCACAACAATAATAAGTCATTTCACATAATTCCATTTTCTAGCATAACTCTATTCTTCATAAGCATGCATCAACTAGGGAAATTCTTGAAATTTATAGGCACACATCAAGGACATTAGCTAAAAATACCATCACTTCTCAAGAGTGAGACTACATTATCACTTCCCAAGTCATAAAAAGTCACACATTTTTAGAGACTTGTCATTTTCCATTTAAAGGAGACAATTGTGAGGTAAAAACACCACACCATAAAGAGTGACATCAAACATGCTCCTTACATTATCTCATGAAGTTAAATGCACAACTAACATATCAAGATGCACAATCAACATGAGGAAACATGAATTTGATAAAAATCCTTTTTGATGCAACGAAAATTTTCAAAACATGCATAACGTAATGTCAATTAAAACATAAATAACATATGGAGAACATGCAACTTATACTTCAATGCAAGACTCCCTCAATAAACAAGCTACAAGGAACTCTTTGGTTTACAGCTTAAGTAAGAATAGAAAGACAAGATAACGATATCTACCACCTTACTACTCACATCATCATCCCCCACTTAGGGTACACCCATTTAAGGGCAACTTGTATCAACCTTAAGAGAGCCTTAGCTTACCAATCTTAATAACTAAGCACATCATACCTCTCATGGGATCTAAGCTCATGTACACCCTTTATTAACATCACCTAAAATGGATTCTCAACCTAGAGAAGTTCAAGGGAACTCAACATAGGAACATCAAAGTTACTCTAAACCTTACCATCTAGGCACATTATCCCCCACTAGGGGTAAGCCTAATAACATCATGCCTTTAAACACCAAGGTCAAGTCAAGTAAAGACCAAACCTACATACTCCTCATATAAGAAGGTTTAACATCCTTGAGGGTTCTCACTCCTAATCTCAAATCAAGGAGCCTACTAACTCAATCATCAAGAGGTACTACTCCAATAATAATCATTCCTCTAAGATCAAAACTTAAAGGAAAATCCATAACAATCAAGCTAGGTCATACTACCTAACCACATAATGCCTTAACTACACCATGAATACCAAGGGTCATGAAAACCCTAGGGTAAACAATAGAGGGGACTTGTCCATAAAGGCCTCTTTCTCTTCTTTCAACACTAGGGCACGGTAACTTCTAAGTCATTTCAACCCACATCATCACCATTGGAGGAAACTTACAACCAACCACACCTAGGTACAACCCAAGCACTTCCTCAAATGTTCATACTAAATATCAATCTTAATAGACATCTAACCACTTTAAGGTAGGTAAACATCAATTCTCTCCTCCTCTTTAAGGTTTAAGAAATACATATTACCCTCTAGATCAACCTTACGGCAAAACATAATTAAAACCTATGGAACAAAAACCCTTTTCTTTCCCTTTTTCCCCACTCTTAGAATAGGTTCAAAAGAGAACTAGCCACCTAGTCTTAAGGATTCTCCCATTAACTAGCATACTCCACAATTAACTTACAAGGTAAGCACACTACCTCCACTTCTAGGGTCAAGCCTACACAAAATACTCCAATCCATACAAGGCAACTATGAAGAATCACACATAAAAGACAACATTTGAATCATTACATATATACAAAGGCAACATGCATCTTTAGCTATTTACCACTTTTCTCCAAAGCATTTCAAGCCTAAACCACAACATTACACTATAATCATACCAAAACGATATATCAACTTATCCTTCCAAATGGACTCCATTAAACTATAACAACTCTTACAAAGCGATAGCCATACTATAACAAAATTTTGACAGAACATGTCATTTCACATAAAATCACATATATAGACATAAATGGCATCACATCAACATACTTCAAAGTTCACCTTCACACATAATCATCAAGCCATAAACCAAAGTAAGCATCAAAACTCACCTTTTCTCCCTAAAAAATTGAGATATCATCTCATCCATACAATCACATCTAAAATACCATTGGACAAGAAAATATAAGAGATAAAGATCATATAGAGTTAAGTTATATGGCACGACATGAGAATAGTGAAGAAGGGAAGCTCTATCTTCATATAGCCTCTCGCTCATATATGTGTCGCGACTCACCACCGATGAACAAAACTCTACTAGATGTGGCAGTATGAGACTTTGGACCCTAAAACCACTTTTATAACCTCATGCTCTAATACCACGTTTGTGACAACGGGGGAGCACCCCCTAGAAGTAACATGGCGTACTTGGCCTCTCTGAGGTCTTATACAAGCCCATAGTTATTCATCACATTATCATAGTAAGTTTAGAGAAAAATTTAAAACTTTTATAGCACATCATATGCTAGAAACATCACTTCATATATATATATATATATATATATATATATATATATATATATATATATATATATATATAAATATAAGTTAATACATAGTTAGACTCTAAGTCTCTTTTGCCATCTTAGACTCAACATCAATAGAATAGAATAAGGACACGACCTTAACAACATAGCAAAATAATCTAATCTATAACATATACTTTGAATAAACCATAACATAGGAAATACTTGAATCATACGGATCCCTTTCCTTGAACTTGGGGAAAGTTATTCATGCCCTTCACTTTAAGAGACATCCTCTAGTCATCACAACCTACACTTTTTGTAAGAAGATGAAAAGAATGGTGTTAGTATAAGAATGCACTAAGTATGGCAACCATGCAAAAACATGTATTTAAAGAGGACATTTAGTTAGCATCTATGCATCATGCCTTCTAGTATATCTTCATAAAACTTTGATACAATAAGTACAACATTTCTTATATATTTCACATAGGCATGGATACTATTCGTGACATCATATAAAGCCACATACTTCATTTAAATCACATTTAGCATTTCATAACACTATCTTTCTTTCACTTTTCTTAAGTCCTTAACCCTCTAGTAATACTTGGTGCAATGTATGAATAGTGTCCCATTCAACCATCCACACTCAAGCATCACCTTAAGGCCACCAAGGTAACATTCATACAATCTTCATTAAGATAGATACATAGTTACACATAAGCATATCATATCATGAGTCACATACTTATCATATGAACCAACATACTTCATGAACCACATATAAGACTCATTCCAAGACAACATGCAAGTCAACACTACTAATATCATCATAAGAGTCAATAGTCAACAATAAAATACTTGGACTTCATTTCATAGAAACATCACAAGACCTTACTCATAAACCCAATCTAAGCCTAGTAGTGCAATGTACAAGTGAAGCCCATAACCTCACACATACTAAGTAAACTCACAAAGAGACCACAAGAATAATTTAATTCATACATCAACATGACAACTATAGTCAACTATATGCATACTAAGTAAGACCTTGATCATATGGAAACTAAGACAAACATCATGCACATAAAGTGAGACCTCATCATATAGACACCATAGGACTCATACTATGCATATTATCATAACAATTGGTCAATATCATAATGTCATGCATGAGATATATATACATATACGTACACATATAGAACACCTTCCTAGAACGCCCTTCAAGAGCTACTTGTAAAATGCATAGGTTTGTTCATTACTCTCACCTACACTAGGCAACTTCACTTAGGTCATCCTAGTTACGGGTCATCACATTACTTCCTATGTCCATTTTACTTTAGGGAAATCCTATCCTTAACCGACAATAAGAACATGTGAGCTAAACATGGAATCCGGTGTTGTGGAACCTCACATCAAAAAGAGGTGATCTACTTGCCAAGGTAGAACATTAACATCATTCTAGCATATTAGGTGAATTAAATTGCTAGGTCTTATTAGGGCAACATAGTTATGGAACTAGGAGATATGTATTGGACCCTCTAAATGCCCATTAGTATTGGAGTCCTTATCACATGAGAAACCATGGGATGCATCTCCCTCCAAGGGAAGTCAACACATCATGTGGTACCAAAGGTTGCATCACCCTCCAAGGGGAGTCAATGCCTCTCATTGGAGCCATAGTATGAGTCTCCCTTAGGGGAGTCAACACCTCTCATTGTCAAGTTCACTCGGTGCTAAGCTAAGTTCCCTTTATTGAAAAGCATGTATTAACTTTACTTCATAAAAGTAGGCTTTAGGAGATTAACTCCTTGTATGCATAGCTCATAGGTTATACATGAGAATGTCCTTTCATCAACCTAAATTATGTGAGAAAACCTTTCACAAGGACATAGCATACTCAAGCTCAACCTACTTTAGAGCAGAATTTAGAAACCCTTTCAAAAGACCCTACTTTAATAGATTATCATGCACGATTCCTAGATATGTTTTCATGTGTTTGTCCATTTTAATATATGAGGAAAACTTTCACATGCCACATTTAGACACTACACATATGCATACTTCATTATATCATATACTTTCATGTTCATAGCTTAATCATACATTCATATTCATGTACATATAGTAATGACCTAGGAACTATTCTATCCAGGTAGACATGTGAAATGTATAGGCAAGTCTCATACCCTTGCCTAGACTAGTAAACCTATAAAGTTATCCTAGTTAAGATACATCTCATACTTTCATGGACATATACTTTACATGCATAGTAGTATACATTAGTGCATATGAGAAATATCATTTCATTAGACACTTTGAATCTATACTACTCATAGTCATGCATGAGGTATGAGTGTGTGTACATTGGTCAACATGATCACATAATGGCTATCAACATAATATTGAGGGAACCACCCTCTTAAGACCACAATACACATTCATACATAGACCACACACCACATTATAGCATAGTAGACAAGACATCTTTAACATTGCATCTAAAACTCCTAACATTAGCTAAGATCACACATTCATGTAGGGGTACATAGGTAGGGGTCATTCAACATTAGCACTTCATCAATGGCAGCACATATACCATACCTAACTCTAAAAACTTCATTCAAATGTTGAAGACGCCATCAACACCTAGTACATGATACTATATTGAAAGACTAGCCATATACCTCACATTGTGATCATCATAACCACACTTCATAATTAATAAACTTTACTTCAAGGACATGATCAACACATAAAAATAATGACAAGAAACTAAACACCGCCACCATAAGTGTACCATACCACACAATGCCATTCAAGGCCAATGCCATTACTAATTCTATACAAAGTAGAAGGAATAGGTCAATCTTACCGATTCTCCATGCTTTGATCATCATTGATCAATTACCAATAGTTCAACATTAATTCGAGTAGAAAACAATCATAATATATAATTCAACATAATAGAATCATAATTCAATCACTAAAGAATCAAGATCACAATGCCCACATTATAGGCTAAACTGAGAAAAATTCGGAGGATCATGGGTTCTTCATGAAATTGTATTCCCTTAAAATAGTAGCTAATATACAATTCATCATAAGCATTCTTTTGAAATCATTATTAGAAGGAACCCATGCCTAGATTGAAAGGTAGAGAGTTTGATCATGAAATCACCTTGAAAAACCTTTGAAGGATCTCCTTAAATGAATGGATAATTAAGACGAAGGATCACCATACCTCTTTAGATGAGAAAGCCACGAAAACATGATGAAGAAACCATGAAAATTCAATCTCCAAGATACTCTTGAGCTTCATCTCCAATGGAGGTTTCTAGAGGGGATTTTTTTTAGAGTGAAACTCTAATTTTTGAATAATGACTTAGAATAGGGGTTTTGATACTTTTAACCATCTTAATAAACCTAAAAATAGATAAAATAACTTACTAGAGTCTATTAAGGACGTTGAGTGAATTTCTCATTCACTCTTTAAGTAGACTGCAACAAAGTTTTAGGCTTCCACCAATATGCTGACTCACGAACCGTCGTTTGAATGACGGTGCCTTACTGCACTACCATAGTTGGTGACTGAGACCTCTATTTTTGGGGCTGATCTCACACGTCTAAGTGTTGAGAAATGCCCCCAATCGATGGGGCGTAGACGGAGGTACGGTCCGTCGTTTCTTAGTCGTCGATTGACACTGCCAAGGCAGTGTCTAGGCAGTGTTTGGGTCCTCCTCAAGGACCCCTTGGGTGGTCCTTGGGGATTTGTGCTCATACGTTTCGAACCTAATTACGATCATAAACATGTTAAGGTCCTTCACTATAAATTTGAGCATCAAACAACATGTAAAATATTCCAAGGCACCCTAGAACACACTAGCACGTCTCAAGGCTATCTTTCGAACGTCTTGGACGTTTGACATCCAAACCACCTCAAATGAATTATAAATAATTTAAAACACGTAATTAACATATTATTAACCTTTTTAGTCACATGTTAGGCTCTAGATACCTTTGTTCGTTTTGAGGGTCCTTATATTTCTTATCAGAATCATACATGAGACACTCATACTTTGCCTTACAAGGATATGATAACAAGTCATTAACCAACCCTAGAGTACTTCAATTAGGCATAAATAGTGACATGATTCAATCAACTATATCGTTAGAATCTTTAATTAATTCAATATACTTCATGATCAATCAAACCCAATTAACATTAAATCACTTTTGAAATTTGGGGGTAAACATGGGTTCATAGGTTAAATCAAATTAATTAATCATTAATTCATTATTCTACTCATAATTTATTAAATAAAAGCGTTTAAAAACGTTTTGGAATTGAACTAATGCATAGATTTAAAACTAGGGTTTTGGGGGAACTTTGGAGACTTGAAATCATCTTTGAAATTGGCTTCTTCAAAGAAACTAAGTTAAGGATGAAGTCTAACGTACCTTTTAGGGATGAACTCCACAAATCATGAATTAAAATGGTGAGTTCTTCAGCTTAAAAGCTTGAATCCTGCTCCTCTTATGGAGGTTTGTGGAGAGAGAACTTTTGGAGGGGAGGGGAGGTTTCTAATTTGTGATTTGAATAAAATACTCGAAAAAAGAGATTAATATTTTAAAGACTCTTAACATACATTAATAAACTAATAATAACCGTCCATTAATTCAACTAACTAAAATAGGAATTTACCAAATTACCCTAAACTTGGCTGATATTTTAACATCAAACAGGTGCCATCCACGAAAGGTCGTGGTAGGGTCACGCTTCATAGTTTTGAGTCATGGTTTGTGTATGCAACATGATTTTTGGGGATTTGACCAACAAAGTCCATCCACTGGGCATAAATTGACCTACGGGGCAAGGTTCCCATCCGTGTGTCGACAACTTTTTCGTTCTTTGGGGTTCTGGGGTAAGGATTTAGGGTCCTCCTCAAGGATGCCTTGGGTGTTCCTTGGGGGGGGGGGATTGTACCTTGACGTCTAACCCCCAAACCCCTCAACCTAAGCTCGGGACATCAAACAAAAACACAAAACCACAAATCAAACTCAAAACTAAACTCGTTAGGCTTTAGTTTCACTTACTCGTTTTACCAGTCGTTACATAAGGTGTGAAGGAATGTGTGTAACATCCCCGCCTTGAGATCACTATCTTGAGGTTTTACAAGATGCCGAATGCTTATTATATTTCCCCCTTCTTAGCTACCTTTTTATTTAACTTTTATCTTCTTTCGTGCATTATGAAATATAAAAACTAACACTCCCATTTTTTAAATCCAATTTCAACAATCACTTTCTTCAAGGATTAGACTTCCCATCTTCTAAACTCAAATATCTCATAACTAGAACGGTGGGTAGCATAGGGGAGACTAAGATTTTTGTATAAAGTTATTTATTTTGTCATTATATTGATCCATGGCAGCTATTGAGGAACACAATTCATATGAAATATTGGACTACTGAATACGATAACAAATCGAATAAAGCTTCTTAAGTATGGTATCCTCAGAAACTAAATCCTCAAGGTACAGATATTGCAAGCACTCTTTAAAATTTATGTCGTCGCATGATTTGAGAGGATTTGTGCTGGGAGGAAAACATTCGGCTTGAAGGTTAATATCATTGCATTTTGGGATACTGAAAATGGACAGAGGATGTCCTAAGCAAAAATGGGCAACATTTAAACAACAATAATGTTCGTGATGTTGTATTTGCTTCTCTTTTTAATTATGATTGGAATTACAATATTAAACAAGCCTTTTGTGAGGCTTGGTTTCCCCGAACAAATGCATTACTTACATCTACTAGAGAAGCCCCCATATATCTTTGAGATTTGCATATTCTTGGTGGCTTTCATATTAGCCAATTCCCTTACAAAGAAGTGATACGTAATGCCACAAAACGTATAGGTTTCAATGATAAGAGGGAAAAATTTATTCCTTGAACTTTGTAGTGTATGTTTGTCTTTCATCATCTGAAAGAGAAAAATAGTTGTAGTATAGGGGTCTCGTTTAGTAAATAATTAAAATTTGGTGCAAGAAAGATCTCAAATATGAACTATATCCCCCAAGAAGAAGAAGTCTTGATGCTAGTCATCTACACATAATCCAACAGGTGAGATACCAACCGATATAAAAACATGGTTAAGTGATCAAGATACGATATATTTCTAAGCTTGAAGCGAAATACAAAAAACATGAGACTTACCTGGTTTCCTTTTGGTCATGTTAGTATTTGAATCTGAAGAAGGAAATTTCAGTCAGCCAGAAACGTTCAAGATATTAATCTTAATGGCGAGTGGTCAAAGGATTAGCTTTGTAGTTTCGATTTCTATGAGCATCTATCATGGTTAAAATAAAGTTTCAATTTCTTCACCATTACACTGTATCAGAGTTTGTTTTCCCATTCATTGTGTTTATGGTTGTCTTGCTTATTATCTCAATACATATTATTTGCTTACTAGTGGGTCTTCTCTACAACAAAAGGTGGTATATTATAAGGAAAGTGTGATAACACTCAACTTCACCTCATCCAATACTAGGTATAGATGATCGTAATCTAGTATAGAGTTAGGGTCCATCTCACAGGATGTGATACAAGTTATAATTAAAGTAAGAAGTTATAAATCTATTCTAAACAATTGTAGTAATGGAAATTATCAAAAATATTCAATTTAAATCTAAGAGGTAGACAATAAGTGTCCAATGGGGGACTAAGATTTGTCAATTCAGAACTATAGAAACACAAATGGGGAAATCAAGTAGATAAGCAACACTTGAGGATGTGATCGTTTAAATGCCAATTTATCTATATGGGTGGTTATTAATTACAAATGATTGTTAAATCTTAGTGGGTAGGCTAGACTTTAGATGTAATATCAATCGCTCGATCAACTACAATAAATCAAGTCAATTCTCTCAAACCTTAAACAGTATGAACAACCGACAACCTCGATTTACCCACTCTCTTTATCTAGGTAGGCAGGATCAAATTAAGTTTTAACTATCTATAGTTTAACCCAAAATAGACAAACTAATACAATCATCAATGGTTATCGTAATTCTAAACACTCTTTTTCAAGCAAACATAGAATCCTAAACTAGAATTCCATTTTTCAACTAGAGTTCATAAATTAAACCTCAATTACCCATCAAACACACTTCAAAAACAATAGTTAACTTTGTAATCACTAATACCCATAAGATAATTGAGACAATTAATCACATAATCACAAACCAAAGACTTGGGTTCTTAGAAACACATCATCAAAAGTAATATATTAATACAAATTACGTTCTCATAATCTGGGTATTGAATTCCATGTCCTTTTAATGATCTAAAATGCTAAATATCAACAACCAACTCAAAATCTACTGGAAATCTCCTTAAATAAAATAACAACGTTTTAGTGAAAGCTTTGAGTGTTAGAGTCATAGGATTACCCTGATCTCTTTTTAAAAATCAATTTATATGCTTTCAGAATTTGGCTTTTGAGGTCATTTGTCAAGATAAGTTATGTGTTGCCTAACATGTGGGTGACTCGCCAAACATCCATATACTTTTCGTTTTTATCTTGAATTCTCACAACTTACATGTTGTAACATTGGGCAGTCTAGATCGATGTCAGCGACGGGTTTGGTGATGCATCATTTTCTCTTGTTGATCGTCATTTTTGCTTGAACTTTCATTGGTGATCCTGTAACATTCGGCGGATTTAGTTTCCTTTTTTGATCCAATAGGCGTATTGTCGATAAGTACAATACTTCTCTCAATTTATCTCATACAAGGCTTAGTGTGTTGTAACTTTAGGCAAGCATAGAGGCGACTCGGTGAACTATGGAGTGGCTTTGGTGATATTTATCTTTGTGGTTCTTTTCTCATTTGCCCATTAATGTCATTTCCGTGCTCTATTGTTTTTCTAGCTACAAATCAATAGATACGCATCAGTTTAGAGCATAAGCTAGGCATATAAGGTCATTAAACTATAATATTCAGGCTCTAAATGAGTCAAAATTATACACTCATCAACACTCCCAACTTAAAATGTTGCTTATTCTCAAGTTTAACCCAAGCTCAATCTGTTCAAGAAAAATGTGTACAAAAAGTGCTACTCAAGACTCAACATGAATGCACCCAAAGGCTCAAAATACACATACAATCTTCAATTGTGCACTCTAAGTTTCAAATTGTGACTTACAATCATCAAATAGAGCTCAAGCTCACAATGCTTGTTTCAAATTCAAGTTCAATCTTAACACAAACATTCAAATACCCTCACAACAATAATGACTCTAGCTGACACAAAGAGTATCGAAAATTACAATTTCAAAATGAAATACAACACTCAGATTCCAAATGATGAACACATACCGTTGCCATATTCCATATTTAACTTACTCATCCTTGCCTCGCTTCAGATCAGCACCAACATGACACTACCCAAAGGATTTCCCTTATTTTCTAATAAACATTATTTTCAACTCACTCAAGGTCACAAAGGTCTTTCAAGGCTTGTAATGGGATTGACTGTAAAGGTATGATCATATTTGTGTAGTGACTTCTACTGTCAAGAAGTATGGCCTTCAATTCAGTTTTTCTCCTTATCTTTGACGTTTAAACATTGTTACAATCCTCCCTATTACTTATTTTAGCATGACTCATTGGATACCCCATTTCTTTTGCTCCTTTCACAAGCTTTATTTCAAAAACTCTTCTCTTTTTTAGGCTTTTATAATTATTCTTTTTCTTCTATCACCCCTTATTCTTTTTCATCATAATCCTTTAAAGACAACTTTTTCATAGTTTTTTATTCTCCTTTTTATTCGCCACACGCCACTTAAGCTTTTGACGTAAGTTGCCTATTCCAATGAATCAATACTTCTTGAAGGTTAAAGGTGATGGAATAAACAAGTTAAAGTTGTTCAAGTTTCTTCCAAAAAAAAGGATAGGCTTAAAAGGTGCCAAGCAAGGTTCACACTCTAAGAAGGTGGCGATAAAGTTGTATAATATCAATTTTTAGTTCACTCTTCACAAATTTTTCATAAGATCATTTAAATCGCTTGCTTCTATCAATCAATTGGACTAATGGGGCAACTTATAGGTCTCATCAAGAAAAATATTCAAGGCAAACTCACCACACATGGAATTCAACACATTAATTAAACAAGACTCTATAATTTTCAGCTAGCGTGCCGCGATCATCACAAGAGATCAACTTAAGAACCGACAAGTAACAAAGAGATGTTAAGATTTCATATATGACTTATGTAATGTCACGATGGGGGAGCACCCCCTAGAAGTAACCGGCGTATTCTTTCTTGAAGAGGCCTTAGACTAGCCCTTAGCATACATCATAGCCTATCATTGGTAGAAAAAATGCGGAAAATTAAGTTTTTTGCATAGTGAAGTGTACTTAGACTTCTCACATATCATATATGGAGTTTACATGTACTTCTCATTTAGCATAGTCAATTCATTTCAGTAGTCAAATACTTCATCTCACATATAAACTATCTAAAGAGAATTACAAAGGTTTGGGCATAGCTCTTACACAAGTACAATATGCCACATATAGGCTTACAACAATAATATAAAGAATAAGGAAAAACAAGTGTCTTTAGAAATAAGCAATAATAATAAGATAGAACAAGTGGCACCATCCTACTTTGAGGACTCACCAACAACTTGGGGAAAAGTCCAAGGCTTCTTGCAAATTCCCTCAAAACACCTCAACGGCCCGAACCTACATATTTGTAGAACCATAAGGAATATGTGATAGTACAACCACTTGTTCTAAGTATGGATATATGTAAATAAACCATTTGAAGACATGCACGAAAGGGACCATTTCTTTGGAAACATGCTAAGTCATTTGGAAAGCCTTTATGCACGTGCAAGAGCATATACAAGTCAACAACCACAACAACCTCAAGACATGTTCATATAAGCATTAAAAACATTATCATAAAGTCATATAAACATTTCATGATCAAGAGTTTATATCATCAAAGAATATAAGACCCTTACCAACAATCCCATCCCAATCCTACAAGTGCAATGCTTATGTGAAGCCCCATAGCCCCAGATAATCAAGTAAACTAGAAAAGAGATCATAAGTAATGCCTTACATAATATAAAATAACATAATGTGTAGTCATCATCATATATCAACTTAGACTAATATCATGTTCAGAAAATGAAATGAACATCATATAAGAGCAACATCATATAGGACCAACATTATACATTTCATTATAACATAAGTAAATAAGAACATAAGGACATACGAACAACCTCCTAGGACTCCCCTCAAGGCCAACTTATGCGATGTATAGGTAAAGTCACATACCCTTACTTACACTAATTATATCCCCATAAGTTACCCTAATTAGTCTCTACCTTTATTAATTCCATTCATTAATTTTACTTTCGGGAACAATCACCTTAACCTACAATAGAACACGTGAGCTAAACATTGAATCTGGTGTCATGAAATCCTACACCGAAATAAGGTGCTCTACTTGCCACGGTAGAACCAAAATATGAACATATCATTGTGTAACACCTCTAAAACAATTTAGGTGTAACTAGAGCCTAACACTTGTTCTTGATGTTTACAAGTAATAAAATGGGTTATAATGAGGTTCGGAGGCAGTGGTGAAAGTTTCATGATGTTTGGTGGTAAAACGTCATAGAATGTCCATGACGTTCGAAATGTTTGCCTTGAAACGACCTTATGTGTCTTCACATGTTTCATAGAGTTTTACGTGTTCGTTTTGAATGAAATTGATGTGAGAGGTCCTAAACTAGTATAAAATCATATTCAAGTTGGAAACGTCCAGGAAAAAGTCCCCAAGGACCAACCAAGGGTCCTTGAGAAAGGACGTATCTTGGTGGCCAAAACTTTCTACTGCAGTCCCACCTGCGAAGGCAATCGATGACCATTAGGCTGGTCGACGCCCCGTAGGTGGAGGGCGTCAATGGGGACTTATCCTGGGAGATTGGCCTTCCAGAGGCCTGTCTCTTACCGAAACCACGAACCATCATGACAGCCCATTGGTTTGGGGACGCCCCATCGATGGGCAAGCGTAGGTACGTCTACAATTTAGTCTACTTCAGTGTAAAGTGAAGGGGTCAATTAGTAAATTCACCCCACATCCAAATAAAAAAAAGGGACGTATCCTAAGGGTATTTGGGTATTATAAATAGTTTTATATGTCTTAAACACCTAGCTGAATTCATTATTCCTAAATAAAACCCAAATTCTCTAATTAATTCTCTAGAACTCCATTGGAACCAAAACTCAAGATAGAGACTGGATTGAAGATATTTTTGGTGATTCTTCATAAATTCTTCATCAAATTCGTTATCTAGCATAAATAAAGGTATGACCTTCATCTTTCAATCTCTTTTCTTCAAGGAGCCAAACATCAAATTGATTTCTAAAGTCTTTCAAAGATGAACTTGTCCAATATTGTAATCTATCCATCGTTTTTTGCATAAAATATTTTGATTCATGGTATATTGATTGAATTGTTGTTAATTATATGATTTTTAACCTAAAACTTCTATGAGCCCAGGTATTCATGTAACCCTAGATTTGACTACTTTGTGGGTGATTTGATTATGTCTTAATGCTATTGAATTCTTATGTAGTTTGATTAGGGCTATTGAATTATGAATGAAACATGCTAGATTGTTATTTGGATGCCCTAATTTTATAAATTCATGTTGTATTATACTTGATTAATTATGTATGTGATTACTCGGTTGAATTGTCAACTATGGCCATTGGTAAGGGCCTTGGTATATCGTGTTGGATGAACTGGCTATGGATTGAAGTTTTGAGGTTGGATTCATTGTATGTTGATCTAACTTTCTCTATATTGTGTAGTATGGTTCTTAGATAGTAATGATGTTTGGTATGGTCCACTTTGGGTAGCGGTGCTTATGTGCTATATTTATGAATGATGTGGCTTCGTTGGCATTACTTCAAGTATTATGGCTTTATCATGTTATAACTTGATTTCATGGATAGTATGAATGTAATGATGACTTATGTGTTTATGTGGAGTCAAAGCATGAGTTCTTCTAGTTGATGATGTGTGTCTCTAGTAGACTATGTTGTAGTCATTATGTGGGTTACTTGATGTTGAAGTATGATATTTCTTGATAGATTATATGATATTTCTGATACTTAAATTTATGATATTATAGTTGTGAATATGTGACCTATAGATGATGCTGGTTATGCCTATGCGCTTCTACAATGATATCCTATAAGTGAAATATGTGTGTGTCTTGCTTTGGTAGACTTGTGTCCCTTACTTGATACATGTACAATGTGAATATGAGTTCTTGACTTAGTATGCTAAAGTTCCTTAGTCTTATATATGTGATTGACATGTGACCTTGAACAGTGTTAAGAAGGTCCTTTATGTGGAACCTTCAACCTAGTTGGAAGGTTATGCTATCCTTGAAGTTGAAATCCATAATGGTATCCTTCTTGTGTGAATGATGGACGTAGGTTTGATTAGCTGGAACGACATGAAATCATCCATAGAAAAGTCATTGACCTATCCTTTTGACCATTGTAGGTAGCTTTAGTGGACCCTCTTTAGAAAGGTATAATGTCATTGGGTTGTGAACTAGATATGAAACCTCTTCATGTACCCATTTATTAAAATACACTATGAGAACAAAGGCTAGCACCGAGTGAGTATGGTTTGGGAAGTAGCTCTAGTTAAGGATAAGGCTAGAGTATAAAGAAACCCTTCATATTCCTTAATTATGTGCCTACATGGGAAGTGTCCTAGTTCTACCATTGGCCCGTAGAACAAACCTCCAATGAAGTAGGTTTATGAGTCCGGATTCCATGCATAGCTAGTATGGTCTATGTCGGTAATATCCTATTCTCATCATATGGGATACCTAATAGTATTGGAGAAGTTCTATGAAGTTTAGGTGGTGGTATGGGACTCTATCTAGGCATTGCACGATTAGGCTTTGAAGATGTTAGTGAGTGAGTCCCTAGGTCTTCTCCAAGACCATTACTTTATGTCCTTATGTGATCGAATGTCTCTTAATGAACTAGTGAATATAATGATTTAAGTTGTAAAGTATGTTAATGACTAAGTACTTACCTGGAGTAGTTTATGGATTGCTTAGTTAAGGTATGAAGGGGGCATAGGAATGGTCACTTCATGTCTTACCGAGGAAAGTATTAAGATTCACTCTATATATGGAAAGTAAATTGAATATGTAGACATGATCTAAACATAGGTATTCTTAAGGATTATTTAGGTAAGGTTAGGGAGGGTGTATGGGTGTTCTCTTCTTGCATTACTTAAGTAAGTCTTTTGATAACCTTCGGAAAGATGATGATATATATATATATATATATATATAATATATGCTATTTTGTGAATTGAGAGTGATATATCTTTTGTAGTCTAAAGGGTCTCTTAGGTTTGTGTGAAGGGATTGTATGGGTGGTCGCTTCATAACTCACTCAAGTGAACCTTAGAATCACCTTTGATAGGAGGATCTCATGTTTATGTGTTTTGTAGGCGTTATAGTATTATCTTGTGATGTGTGAATTATAGGTAAAGTTACAGTGAAGTCACTGTGCATTCATTGGAAGGTTATTATTATAATGTTCTTATGAAGTGGATATAAATTGTAATGTGTTCTAATGATAATGTTTGGTGCTTAAATGTTATTCTTCTGCTTATGATATGATGTTTTAATCAAAAAGAGCATAGTTCTCATAAATGTCCGTTCTCATGATTTTATGCATTAAGTCATACTTAGTACGTGTGTTTGTACTAATTGCATACATTTAATTATATCTAAAGGTGTAGGTGGAAGGTGTGAAGCATCTTGAAGCAAAGCTTGGAAAATAGGATTTTTTCAAGCAAGTTCAAGTATTTCCTCACTTGAATCGAGGGCATAACTATCTTTAGGTTTCTTTTAATTCAAAGTATTTAATAGACAGTTTCTATATTCGTATTGTATGGGCCGTGTCTACAGTATTCTTGAGTCTAAGATTGGCATATGTTGAGACATAGTGTTTTATATGATTTTTAATATAAAAGATGTTTTAAGATATTTCGAGTGAAAAGTTTAAATTCTGCACTACTTTTCATACATATATGGAATGAATGATGTCAAAGAGATTGTACAAGACCTCCGAGAGGCCAAGTATGCCATATCGCACTCTGAGAGTGCCATAGCTTCTACGGTGTGCTCTTGGGGTGTGGCAAGCTTGGTATCAGAGCATAGGTTATGAAAGTGGTCTTAGGAATCAAAAAGTCTCATAAAGTCACGTCTACTAGAGTCCTGATCATCGGTGTGAGTCACATCACATCTATGAGCGAGAGGCTATAGGACGATAGAGTTTCACTTTCTTCATCAATCTTGTGTCGTGCCGTAGAGTAAAAGTTATGAGTGTCTTTCTTAAAGTTTTTATTTGTGTTTATAGGTGATTAATACTAGAAGGATGGCCTCTAGAAGGTTGGAAGAAGGAAGGGTTAATGAGGAAATTCCTCCTCAAGTTGAGCAACTTGAGCAAGTTCTTCAAGGTTCTCAAGGGGCTCAAGGTGTTCAAGTCCCTATTGGAGGTCAAGGTAATGAGGTTCCATTGGTTACCCTGGAAATGTCTAATGGGGAGATTAGAGAGGCTTTACTTGCTTTAGCCCGAGCCATGACTACCCATATGAATAGAGGTATTGAACCTAGGGGTAATATGGTGGAGAGTACTATGACCTATAGATTGAGAGACTTTGTGAGGATGAATCCTTCTATCTTTCTTTGCTCTATGGTTGGAGAAGATCCCCATGAGTTTTTAGATGTGGTGTATAAGGTGCTGAGTGCCATGGGGTGACTTCTAGGGAGAAGGCGGAGTTGGCTTCGTACCAATTGAGGGAGGTTGCTCAAGTGTGGTACACTCAACAGAAAGATAATAGGTCGGTTGAGTCGGGTCCTATAGAATGGGAAGAGTTTAAGGAGGCTTTGTTAGGAAAGTACTTTCCCCGTGAGAGGATGGAGGTGAAGGTTGATGACTTAATTAATCTCAAACAAGGTTATATGGGTGTTGAGGATTATTCCTTGAAGTTCACTATGTTGTCTAGGTATGCTCCATCCTTGGTGTCTAACCCTAGGGATGAGAAGAGTAGGTTTGTGAACGGTGTTGCTGACCTTGTGAAAGAAGAGTGTCGTACGACCATGCTTCATGGTGACATGAACTTATCTAGACTCATGGGGTATGCTCAATCCATAGAGGAGTCTAAGCTTAGTAGGATTTCTAGAAACTTGAAGAGTAGTGGACTAACTGATCAAAACCAACCTATCTTCAAGAATAGGTCTCAAATTCATGATGAACGTAGAGATCCTAAGGTCAAACTTGAGATGGGTAGTGGTTCTGAAAATGGTAAGCCTACTTGGGCTACTTGTGGGAACAAGCACTATGGGAAATGTCTAGTTGGTACCGGGAATTACTTTGGTTGTGGTAAATATGGACATAAGGTAAGGGATTGTCCTACTATTGCGTCTAGAGGAAAGAAAGGTAAGAATGTTCCTTCAAGTGTTCCGGGTGATGATGTTCCAAGGAAGAATCTCTTCTATGCACTCCGGGCTAGAGGATCAAAGCCGAATGATGAAGATGATGTTGGTAAGTTATAACTTCTTTCTTTTAGTAGTGATGAGTTCCTTCTAAGTGGGGGAGTATGGTGAGTAGTGGAGTTTTGATTGATTGTCTCATTTATTCTATTCAACTCAAGCTTGAGAGTCAGAACGTCATAGTAGCATGTTGAATTGTTGCATTGTCTTTAGGAGTCTTGTTGGAATTGAATTTCATTGATTCCTTGCATTTTGCATTTCATGAAGTTATTATTATATTGTAAATTGAGTTTATATGATTTTGTCTTTCATATTATAATGTTTTCATCATTAATTGCTTAATAGTTGCATTTTTAAAATTTTGAAGCATGTTTACTGTGTTACTAATTTTGGCTAAATTGACTTTTTGTTGAAAATTGTTGTAGTGTATATAATTGATGTATATAAGAATGATAATGTATGTAGAAGGTTTTCCTCCCATTTAAAATGAAGTATGTGAGACTTATTTGCATGACGAGTCGTAGATTAGTTTCTATCTTCTTGTGTTTTGAGTCTCTTAAAGTATGTGAAATTGGTATTCTTCCTAATTTTGTATTGTGTATGGTGTTGTATGGTTAGGTGCTACTAGTTTTGAGTTTCTTATCTCTTGATAGTGTTTAAAAAGAAGCAAGTGTCATTCGAGGAAAAATGTTGTCCAAGTGGGGGAAATTGTAACACATCTAAAATGACTTAGGTGTAACTAAAGTCTAACGCTTGTGTATCTGTGTTTCGAAGTCCTAAAATGGGTTATAATGAGGTTAAGAGGCCGTGGTTAAAGTTTCATGAAGTTTGGAGGTCAAACATCCATGACGTTCGAAAGGTTTGCCTTGAAACGACTTTGTGTGTCTTAGCATGTTTCGTCGAGTTTTACGTGTTTGT
Organism: Solanum sitiens; assembly: GCA_016801875.1. NCBI lineage: Eukaryota > Viridiplantae > Streptophyta > Magnoliopsida > Solanales > Solanaceae > Solanum > Solanum sitiens. The sequence goes on from JABWTJ010000343.1 coordinate 686,844, forward strand.
TTTTGATGAAATTGATGTGAGAGGTCCTAAACTAGTATACGATCATATTTTAGTTGAAAACGTCCAGGAAAAATTCCCCAAGGACCAACCAACGGTCCTTGAGATAGGACCTATCTTGGTGGCCAAAACTGCCTAAGGTAGTCCCACCTACGGAGGCAATCGACACCCAGTAGGCTGGTTGACGCCCCATAGGTTGAGGGCGTCGATGGGGACATAGGCGTGGGAGCTTGTCCTTCCAAAGGCCAGCCACTGAACAAAACCACGGACTAGCAGGACGATCCATTGGTAGGCTGACACCCCGTCGATGGGCAAGCATAGGTGAGTCTGCAATTTCGCCTGCTTCACTGTAAAGTGAAGGGGTAAATTGGTAAATTCACTCCACGTCCAAATAAATAAAAGGATGGTTTCCTAAGAGTATTTTGGGTATTATAAATTATTTTATATGTCTTAAACACCTAGATGAATTCATTATTCCTAATCAAAACCCAAATTCTCTAAGAAATTCTCTAAAACTCCATTGGAGCCAAAACACAAGATAGAACTTGAATTGAAGATTTCTTTGGTGATTCTTCATCAATTCTTCATCAAATTTGTGGTCTAGCATCAATTAAGGTATGACCTTCATCCTTGAATCTCTTTTCTTCAAGGAGCCAAACTTCAAATTGATTTCTAAAGTCTTTCAAAGATGAACTTGTCCAATTTTGTAATCCATTCAGGGGTTCTTGCATAAAATGTTTTGAATCATTGTATATTGATTGAATTGTTGTTAATTGGATGATTTTTAACCTAAAAACTCTATGAAACCATGTAGTTCATGTAACACTAGATTTGACTACTATGTAGGTGATTTGATTATGTCTTAATGCTATTGAATTATGAATGAATCATGCTATAATTGTTGGCATGCTACCCTAATTTGATAAATTCATGTTGTATTATCCTTGATTCATTATGTAAGGTGATTATTGGGTTGAATTGTCAACTATGGCCATTGGTAAGGGCCTTGGTATATTCTATTTGATGAATTGGCTATGGATTGAAGTTGTGAGGTTGGATTCATGGTATGTTGATCTAGCTTTATCTATATTGTGTAGTATAGTTCTTAGATAGAAATGATGTTTGGTATGGTCCACTTATGGTGGAGGTGCTTATGTGCTATATTTGTGAATGTTGTGGCCTCGTTGGCATTACTTCAAGTATTATGGTTTTATCATGTTATAACTTGATTATGTGGATAGTATGAATGTCATGATGACTTATGTGTTTATGTGGATTCAGACCATGAGTTCTTCTAGTTGATGATGTGTGTCTCTAGTAGACTATGGTGCAGTCATTTTGTGGATTACTTGATGTTGAAGTATGATGTTTCTTGATATATTATATGATATTTGTTATACTTAAATTGATGATATTAGAGTATTGATTAGGGTGATCTATAGATGATGTTGGTTATGCGTATGTGCTTCTAGAATGATAATGTTATATGTGAAGTATGTGTTTGTCTTTCTTTGGTAGACTTGTGTCCCTTACTTGATACATGTACAATGTGAATATGAGTTCTTGACTTAGTATGCTAAAGCTCCTTAGTCTTATATGAGTGATTGACATGTGACCTTGACAATTGTTAAGAAGGTCCTTTATGTGGAACCTTCAACCTAGTTGAAAAGTTATGATATCCTTGAAGTTAAAAGTCGTAATGGTATCCTACTTGTGTGAATGGTGGACTTAGGGTTAATTGTCTGGAACAACATGAAATCATCCTTAGTAAAGTCATTGATCTATCTTATTAACCATTGTAGGTAGACTTAGTGGACCCTCTTTGGTAAGGTGTAATGTGATTCGGTTGTGAACTTGATACGGAACCTCTTCATGTACTCCTTTAATGAAATACTCTATGAGAACAAAGGCTAGCACCGAGTGAGTATGGTTTAGGAAGTAGCTCTAGTTAAGGATGAGGCTAGAGTACAAAGAAACCTTTCATATTCCTTAACCATGTGCCTACATAAGAAGTGTCCTAGTTCTACCATTGGCCCGTAGAACAAACCTTCAACAGAGTAGGTTCATGACTCTGGATTTCATGCATAGGTAGTATGGTGTATGTTGGTTGTTTCCTATTCTCATCATATGGGATACCTACTAGTATCGGAGAAGTTTTATGAAGTTTAGGTTGTGGTATGGGATGCTATCTAGACATTGCACGATTAGGCTTTGATAATATTAGTGAGTGAGTCCCTAGGTCTTCTTCAAAACCATTACTTGAATGTCCTTATGTGATGAATTTCTCTTAATGAACTAGTAAAGATAATGATTTAAGTTGGAAAGTATAATAACGACTAAGTACTTACCTAGAGTAGTTTAAGGGTTGATTAGCTAAGGTATTAAGGGGGCATAGGAATGGTCACTTCATGTATTACCTAGGGAAGTCTTAAGAATGACTCTAGATAGGGAAAGTAAATTGAATAAGTAGACATGATCTAAACTTTGGTAGTCTTAAGGATTAATTAGGTAATCTTGGAGAGGGTGTATGGACGTTCTCTTCTTGTATTACTCAAGTAAGTCTTTTGATAACCTTTGAGAAGAGAATGTTATATATATATATATATATACATATATATATATATATATATTATATTATATATATATATATATATATATATGTTATTATGTGAAGTGAGAGTGATCTATCTTAGGTAGTCTAAAGGATCTCTTAGGTGTGTGTGAAGGGATTGTATGGGTGGTCGCTTCATAACTCATGCAAGTGAACCTTAGAATCACCTTTGATAGGAGGATCTCATTTTTATGTGTTTTGTAGGCGTTATAGATGCTATTTTGTGATGTGTGAATCATAGGTAAAGTTATAGTGAAGTCACTGTGCATTCACTGTAAGGTTACTGTAATGTTCTTATTAATTGGATATAAATTGTAATGTGTTCTAATGATAATTTTTTGTTCTTAAATGTGATTCTTATGCTTATGATATGATTTTTTTAATGAAAAAGAGTGTTTCTCATAAATCTCCGTTCTCATGATTTTATGCATTAAGTCATACTTAGTATATGTGTTTGTACTAATTCCATACATTTTATAATATCTAAAGGTGTAGGTAGAAGGTGCGAAGCGTCTTGAAGCAAAGCTTGGAAACTAGGATTCTTTCAAGCAAGTTGAAGTATGTCCTCACTTGACTCGAGGGCATAACTATCTTTAGATTTCTTTTAATTCAAAGTATTTTAATAGACTAAGTTTCTATATTTGTATTGTATGGACCGTATCCCATGTATTCTTCAGTATAAGATTGACATATGTTGAGACTTGGTGTTTTCTAGGACTTTTAATATGAAAGATGTTTGAAGATATTTCGCGTGAAAAGTTTTAATTCTGCAGTACTTTTCATACATGTATGCAACAAATGATGTCAAAGGGCTTGTACAAGACCTCCGAGAAGTCAAGTACGCCATGTCGCACTCCGAGAGTGCCATAGCTTCTAGGGTGTGCTCTAAGGGTGTGACACATTCTAGGTGAATTCACTAGCTAGTATTCCTATGGGGTAAACATACTTGAGGAACTAATAGATTTGCTAGAAACTCATGCATGCACATTTCCATGGTAGTCTCCACCTCAGGAGAACATTAGTGAACCTACCTTCCCTCTTGGGAAGGGACACCTCTCATATCTAGTTCGCTCGGTGCTAATCTAAAGTCCCTTTATGAAATGCCTTTAAGTCATTCTTAATCATTAATTCTTAATATAAGCCATAGGAGACTAACCCCTTGTAGAATCATGATCATATCTCTTAGGGTTTAGATGAGAACTTCCTTTCATCACAACCCATCATTAGTGAGATCAACACATCATATTTACAAAAATAAGGTACATACGAGAATCACCCTTCAACCTTGCATCATCATACCCTTACCATGATCTCACATTCAACATATTCATAACATGTCATCATGTTCATCGTATCATTATCTTTCTATTCTATTCACATAGTCATACTACAATTGAATATCATCATCAAGAATAGACCAACATAATTAAAGTAGAAGAATCATAATCTCAATGACCTTACCAATGTCTTCCAAGAATATTTTTCAAGATATTAACCTCAATTCATCACAATTATCCAATGATCCGCTCATCATCATCATAACACAGTGAATTAAACAATAACATAATCAATTTTAACAATCCTAATCATCTACAAGTCCAATTCATAGCTAGGGTTAGGGAAAAGGGTTTATCCATGAATTCATTCAAGAAGTATATCCGATCCCGACAATACATGACATTAGGTAGTCCATGAATGAAATAACATAGTTAACACAAGTCTAACAATCAATACAATCATCAATTCCAATCAATTCATAAGCAAGATCCAATATTTGGGGAAATTGGGGAAAGTACATTGGTCACACGAAATTCCAATTAATCAACATCAATTACTCAACAATATACACTTAATTAGTCATAGTTAATCATAATTCGTCATAATTAATCATCAATTTTGAATTTAGAAGAAAATCCATTTGTAGAGAAAACCCCTTGGAATTGGGTGATTTAGACATCAACTTTGAATGGACCTATTGGGCAAAGGAATACCAAGTGTAAAAGAATCCATACCTTATGCAGACTTTAGCCACAAATTTGAGTAGAAACTTGGGGAATTTGGTCGTCTTCTTCAAGCTTCAACGCTTCTTAAATGGAGGTTGGGTAGAGAGAGAAAGTAGATAGCAGGGAGAGCATTTGGGTCTTGATTTGGGGATTTTATTTTGAGTGAGTGGAAGTGAGTAAAGCTGATTAAAAATTAATATATAACCCTACCCTAAAATAACCAAAATACACCTCACTTAAGTTGACCTTTTTGTGAAGTCAAACTTGAATTCTAATTTCAACTATTTCATCAGGAAGCAAGTCCGCGTCGCGGAGCTGTTCCTGCAAGTATTTTAAAATTAATTTTTGAGACAGTGGAGTTCGTAAAGTGTCCTCAACGCGGACCAAGATTTTGGTCCATGGTGAACCATGTCCGCGACACGGACTGGTTTCTTCGCAGTGCAATTTATTGTTTCCTTGGGCTGCTTGTTTGGCCAAAGGTGGGGTCCCTTCAAGGACCCCTAGGGCAGTCCTTGGGGGGTCGGACATGGACTTTTTTACCATTTGGACATTATTTTACCTTTAAAGTATTTTTACAAGTTTTAGACTCCATACAACACTTCCAAACCTTCACAAGACCTAAGGACGTTTACTAGTTCAATTGCACTAGATTCCGGACGTCATGGTCATCCTTTAACGTTTAGGCTATATCCTTTCCTAATTGAGTTTATTACATTAGTCTAGGTCTATAAGCATCATTTTAACTATTATTTAATAGGTGAGGCTCTAGTCTAAGTTGTGGAACTTCCTGAGTTTTACATGTAACTCAATTTTCTTCATCGGGGTTGTACATTCATATAATTTAATCAAGAGCACTATTCAAGTCATCGATATTGATCACAACCGACACTCGAGATAAAAGAAAAATAACCATGATCTCAGAGGGTTACAAACCTCCACCCCACAAAAAATACCTAACATTGTCCTCAATGAAAAATGAAAGATAAAGACAAAATGATAAAGGAAAAAGTACTTAAATGAAGGGACATGGTTAGGATAATTCTTCACTATAAGTCCCATCAACGAAGCTTGTTAGACGATGTCGAACAAATTAGCGGACCGCCAAATTTTCTATGGCTCACCAAAAATTACCGAACAGTATACTTGCAAATGTGACCAAAGGGTGATCGAGGTGCATCTTGGCCGAACCCCATTGGCGTACCTCCGAACAAAGTAGCAGTATCGCCTAAGTTTCCAGAACACTGTTATATTTGCGACTGACCAAAAGGCGGTGAGAATCTGGATCACCGAACCTCATTGGCGCATTGTTGATCACTCTAGTAGCTTGTCCAAATATTCGAGGATGATAGTCCTCCTAGCAGGTGCAAAAGGTAAACTGAATAACGATCGTAGACCCACTCAGTGGTCCGCTGAAATGGTCTTACCATCGCATAATCACATGTCCCTTCACATCTAGCACACATTATTGGGAAAAAAAACTACAACTTGGGTTGCCTCCAAAGAAGTGCCTTATTTAACATCGTCGCACAACGTGGTAATTCATTCAACTTATAGGATATGGTTGTGAGGTAATTCATACTTTCTTGATACCCCTCCATGCTTTTGGAATGGTATGGAATGTTTCACAATGTCATGCGCGTCTCAGTAGAGTAATGGCCAATAGCAACCATTTTAAGTACTTCCGTTGTTGTTCGCTCTCTGCTATGATGTCTACAAACTGGAGAAGCATGACACACATTGAGAACTTTATTAACCTTCTCTTTCGGTACATATCGTTGAATTATATGGTCTGCACATTCTATGAATTGATATGGTTCATCCAATAAAATATTTCATTACATCGAACAAGAACCACTTTCATTGATAAAAGTAGAAACCCTCGAGAATTATTCAACACACTACATAGTTTGCAAGATCAACATACGAAGGGGTGTTGCTTTGGGTTACCCTCATTTGCAAGATTAAAATACCAAGGGGTGTTGCTTTCAGTTACCCTCATCACAGTTTCATCTTGAAGTTCGCCCACAATGTCTCTTTCTTTTGGGTAAATGACCTTGGTTTCTAACTGCGACAAATGATCTGCCACTTGATTTTAACACCGCTTTCGATATTTTACTTCAAAATCAAACTCTTGCGAACAAGACCAACCTAATCAATCTTAGATTTGATTTTTTTTGCCATTAAATACCACAGCGTTGCATGATTAGTGTGAACTATCACTTTAGTGCCAAGCAAGTACGCCCTAAACTTTTAATAAGTATATACAACAACAAGTAGTTCTTTTTCAGTAATAGTGTAGTTATGGTGTGCTCTATTTAGAGACTTGATGGCGTAATAATTTGGATAAAATATTTTGATGTGATTTTGACCTAAGATAGGTCCTACAACATTACAACTTGCACAACACACCACCTAAAATGGTTCGCACCAATCTGGGCTAATGATCACTAGGGTAGAGATTAGCTTTTCTTGGAAACACTCACTGGCTTTTTAGCAAGCATCATGAAAAATAGACTTTGCATCTTTCTCCTATAGCTTGTAGAATGGGTGTTAAATTTTTGAAACTCTTTGATGAATCTCCGAAAGAACCTTACATGACCAAAGACACTCTGGATACCTTTTACACAAATGGCGTGGCAACTTTTTGAGCAACCAACATTTTATCATACCCTTGAACTTCACTATCATCGTTATTTGAATGGACAATGATGAGTCCACAATTTGGACTCATTTAGGGCTTTATTTGGATAGATTTTGTCATGAATCGGAGCTACACCCTAGAAATGACACAACGAACATGACCTCAAAGGGGTCTCATACAAGACCATAACATTTCATCATGACATAAAGCATAGAATAATGAGTAAAAATTACAACATTTACAATCGAAGTCAAACTTCTCTTTTCATAACCAAAAGTAAGAAACTAGACTTGTCTCATACACCATTAAAAACATAGGAATAAAAAGTTTGGGACTTAGCCCTTATATCAATAGAAAAGTATCAATATAAGGTATACAATGGAAACTAAGAAATTGTAATCCATAATCCAACTTGAGGACTCACCATAAGTTAAAGATAAGAAATCAAGTCTTCTAACAGAGAGATCTAGTGCACCTCAACGGACGAAACCTATACTCACCGTAGATGTAAGAGAAATGGTTTAGCACATAAAGTAATAATTATGTAAACATGCATAAAAGGCATAATATATGCTAAAAAGGACATTTTAGCAGAAAGCATGCATTTATTAAATTTGGAAACCATTTATGCATACAAAAACATAATAGAAGACATAATATCATATTCACATATATGTTCATATCATAGTAGAACCATAATTTAGCAACCTCAAAAGTATAATTTTTCAATGTATATGTTGGCATCTCATAATACCAACTATACTAAATACTCCTTTTAATGTCACTTTAGTAACCCATAACATCTTTAGACCTTATCATAATCAATAGTCACAAGTAGAACAATAATCATTTATATTACTTGAACATAAGGAAAGTCATACATTGACAACAATTAACTCAACATACATACATACCTTCATATCTTACCATAGAATAAGGAACCAACCCATAACCCCTTTCAAAGACTATGTGTGAATGTAAAAGTGAAGTCTCATACCCTCACTCCTATTAAGTAAAACTCATCATGAAATCATAAGTATAGTCCACGTCATATTAATTATCTTATTAGATAGGGAGAATAACATTAACCAACTATAACATGTGAGCTAGATGGAATCCGATTTCATATAACACCACAACAAGAAAAATGTCCTAATCGCCTAATGTAGAACTAGACATATAGATCTATAAGGTGGATCTACTAGCTAAGACCTATTCGTTCACATAGTTATGGGTTAAGGAGATCGCTTCTAGGAACTTGACCTATTGTATTAGCGGGAGAGTTTCCATTTCATGAAAACATATGTAGAAGACCCGACCTATTATATTAGTGAGAAGGTCTCTACCTCACTTTCCATATACGCATGGTTCTAAGCATTATTCCCTAATTTATTCATAGATAAGGTGAATTTCAATTACATATATGAAGGATTACTTTACCTGTTACGACCAAAGAACCGTAGAAGTAACACGGCGTGCTTGAACTCTCGGAGGTCTTATACAAGCCCTTAGACATCTTTCATCGCATTGTCATAAAATTAGAGGAAAATTTAGAACTTTTTTCATGCAATCACAAAATACTAAAAAAGCATTCCATTTTAATAAACCATAAGTACATAGTTAAGACACTAAGTCTCGTGTTGTCATCTTAGACACAACTCCAATATAATACGGACAAGACCCTTAACAATACAAAAGAATAATCTATACTATTAAATGAATTTAAATAACTCTTGACATGAAGGCCCTTGAATAATGCAGGACACACTTGAACATGGGAATAGTAATCCTAGCTCCTCGTTCTAGGAAAGATTATCTAGCCATAACCACTTATACATTGTGTAAAAAGATGAAGAAGAGTGGTATTAGTACAAGAATGCACTAAGTATGATAACCATGCAAAAACATTATTTAAAGAGGATATTTTGTTAGACGTCATGCATCATGCCCTTTAGAGAAACTTCATTAACATCTGATACAATATACACAATATCATTCACATACATTATATTAGACAAGGATATCATCCACAACAACACATAAAGTGATTTATCACATTTAAGACACATTCCATACCTCCATATCATTACCTTTCCTTTTTACCGTAAATCCTTTACCTAAAGAAACCATTAAGTAATACTTAGTACAATGCATGAATAGTGTTCCATTCTACTATCCATACCAAAGTATCACCTTAAGGTCACCAAAGTGAACATTATACAACTTTCATAAATTAAAGTATATGCAGTCATAAGGACAACATATGCATTTCACCTTAGACATAATACTAACATACTTCATATACTTCCTATAATAACTCATTCGTTTATCACCTCAATAAAACCATAGTCAACATTGCATATTTACAGTTCATTTCATCAACACACCATAGACCTTACTCATAACCTCAATCAAAGTCTACTAGTGTAATGTATATGTTAAGCACCATAACCTCACACATACAAAGTAAACTCATAAGGAGAACACAAGCATTAACCTTTTTAATTCATACATCATTATCACAAGTATAGCCAACAACATGCATACTAAGTAAGACCTTCATCATGTAAGCCCAATAAGTCCAACACTATGCATATCATTATAACAATTATGCTAACACCATAATGTCATGCATAATATATATATATATATATATATATATATGTATAAATCCTTTACCTAAAGAAACCATTAAGTAATACTTAGTACAATGCATGAATAGTGTTCCATTCTACTATCCATACCAAAGTATCACCTTAAGGTCACCAAAGTGAACATTATACAACTTTCATAAATTAAAGTATATGCAGTCATAAGGACAACATATGCATTTCACCTTAGACATAATACTAACATACTTCATATACTTCCTATAATAACTCATTCGTTTATCACCTCAATAAAACCATAGTCAACATTGCATATTTATAGTTCATTTCATCAACACACCATAGACCTTACTCATAACCTCAATCAAAGTCTACTGGTGTAATGTATATGTTAAGCCCCATATACTCACACATACAAAGTAAACTCATAAGGAGTACACAAGCATTGACCTTTTTAATTCATACATCATTATCACAAGTATAGCCAACAACATGCATACTAAGTAAGACCTTCATCATGTAAGCCCAATAAGTCCAACACTATGCATATCATTATAACAATTATGCTAACACCATAATGTCATGCATAATATATATATATATATAAATCCTTTACCTAAAGAAACCATTAAGTAATACTTAGTACAATGCATGAATAGTGTTCCATTCTACTATCCATACCAAAGTATCACCTTAAGGTCACCAAAGTGAACATTATACAACTTTCATAAATTAAAGTATATGCAGTCATAAGGACAACATATGCATTTCACCTTAGACATAATACTAACATACTTCATATACTTCCTATAATAACTCATTCGTTTATCACCTCAATAAAACCATAGTCAACATTGCATATTTACAGTTCATTTCATCAACACACCATAGACCTTACTCATAACCTCAATCAAAGTCTACTAGTGTAATGTATATGTTAAGCCCCATAACCTCACACATACAAAGTAAACTCATAAGGAGAACACAAGCATTGACCTTTTTAATTCATACATCATTATCACAAGTATAGCCAACAACATGCATACTAAGTAAGACCTTCATCATGTAAGCCCAATAAGTCCAACACTATGCATATCATTATAACAATTATGCTAACACCATAATGTCATGCATAATATATATATATATATATAAATCCTTTACCTAAAGAAACCATTAAGTAATACTTAGTACAATGCATGAATAGTGTTCCATTCTACTATCCATACCAAAGTATCACCTTAAGGTCACCAAAGTGAACATTATACAACTTTCATAAATTAAAGTATATGCAGTCATAAGGACAACATATGCATTTCACCTTAGACATAATACTAACATACTTCATATACTTCCTATAATAACTCATTCGTTTATCACCTCAATAAAACCATAGTCAACATTGCATATTTACAGTTCATTTCATCAACACACCATAGACCTTACTCATAACCTCAATCAAAGTCTACTAGTGTAATGTATATGTTAAGCCCATAACCTCACACATACAAAGTACTCATAAGGAGAACACAAGCACCTTAACCATCAATCAATAGTCATACTAAGGTGTAATGTATATGTATAATGCCCCATATACTCACACATACAAAGTAAACTCATAAGGAGAACACAAGCATTGACCTTTTTAATTCATACATCATTATCACAAGTATAGCCAACAACATGCATACTAAGTAAGACCTTCATCATGTAAGACCAATAAGTCCAACACTATGCATATCATTATAACAATTATGCTAACACCATAATGTCATGCATAATATATATATATATATATAAATCCTTTACCTAAAGAAACCATTAAGTAATACTTAGTACAATGCATGAATAGTGTTCCATTCTACTATCCATACCAAAGTATCACCTTAAGGTCACCAAAGTGAACATTATACAACTTTCATAAATTAAAGTATATGCAGTCATAAGGACAACATATGCATTTCACCTTAGACATAATACTAACATACTTCATATACTTCCTATAATAACTCATTCGTTTATCACCTCAATAAAACCATAGTCAACATTGTATATTTATAGTTCATTTCATCAACACACCATAGACCTTACTCATAACCTCAATCAAAGTCTACTGGTGTAATGTATATGTTAAGCCCCATAACCTCACACATACAAAGTAAACTCATAAGGAGAACACAAGCATTGACCTTTTTAATTCATACATCATTATCACAAGTATAGCCAACAACATGTATACTAAGTAAGACCTTCATCATGTAAGCCCAATAAGTCCAACACTATGCATATCATTATAACAATTATGTTAACACCATAATGTCATGCATAATATATATATATATATATATATAGAACACACCCTAGAATTCCCTTGAAGAGCTACTTGTGCAATGTATAGGTAAAGTGACATTGCCTTACCCACACTAAGCAACATTTCTTAGGAAGTCCTAGTTAGTGTTAATCATATTACTTTCATCGTTCATTTTACATTCGGGAAAGTTTGCCTTAACTAACATTAGACCATGTGAGCTAAACATGGAATCCAGTGTCAACCCCTCACACCAAAAGGAGGGCATCCTACTTGCCAAGGTAGGACATATATATGATAATAGCATTTAGGTGGATCCACTTGCTAAGGTTCCTATGGGGGCACCTAGTTAAGGAAATAGAAGGCTTTTACTAGAAACCATCTTTATGCTAACTAGTATTGTAGTTTCAACCTCATGAGAACATCGGGCAAACCTCCCTTCCTTTGTGAAGGAACCTCTCATTATGAAGTTTACTCGGTGCTAAACTAAATTCCCTTTTTGAAGATCCTATAAGTCTTTATTAACATTAGTTCATAAGATAGGTCTTAGGAGATTTACCCCTTATATAACATGTACATAGCTAATTGATTGTTTGATGAGAATATCCTTTTATCAAAACCAACATCATGTGAGAATGTCCTTTCACATAATCATAACATCCATAACATAGTCTAGTATAGAATACAATTGAGGAAACCTGACTCTCATTCACTGGATTATCATTTACACCCTTCATTCATACATACATATGTATGTGTACATATATAAGAAATCCTTTCACATAAACACCTTTAGACAACTCATTTTTGTACTTAAATAATCATATATTTTCCATGCGTAATAAGATATAAAGGTGCATATCAGAATTATCCTTTCAATTGACACCATGAACATATCATCCTCCTAGTTATGCATGAGATGTGCATGTGTACATATTGGTTATCATTATGACATGATAGCAACAAAAATGTTATTGAGGAAAACACCCTTCAAAAGATGACAACACATATACAATATCTCTCAAGTGATGAACAACTCACATATAGAGCATTTAGGGACTATAGACCACACACCCACATTACATCATAGGAGACAAGAACACATTTAACATTTAAATAGAAGACTCCTAACATGCACAAAATCACACTTTCATACAGGGTTACATAGGTAGGGGTAATTCTACAATAGTACTTATCACAATAAAGCATGTAAGCCATACCTTACCCTAACATCATCATTCACATTATACTTGACATTATCAATATACCTTAATATTGATATTAGCATTTAGGACTACACAAATAACCTTCGTAGTCATGATAATTATAATGAAATTCATTTTATATATATTTCCCTCAAGGCCATGATCACAACATGTATAGATAGACAAGAACTAAACACCGCCACCATAAGTGGACCAAACCATATAACATTATTTCCAATACTATAAACAAGTAGTTAGGTAAACATACTGATTCTCCAAGACATGATCATCATAGATCAATCCTAAACAATTCATAATAAATTTATATAGATATCAATAGAATTCAAAGATACATCGCAATCTAAACATAATTTAATTAACATCTAATCAAGATCACAAAAAACCACTTTATAGACGAAATTGAGAGATTAGTGAGATCATGTGTTCTTCAAGGAATTACATTGAAAATAACCTTAAAACATTAAACTAACAGCAATTGATCATTACAATGACTTTGAAAACCATTTGACATGAACCCATATTTAGATTGGAAATTTAGTAATTTGATCTTAGAAACACATTAGAAAATCTTTGATATAACTCTTTTGACAAAAGTTTATCCAAGGACCAAGGGTTACCACACCTTAATACAAGAAAAGCCCACAAAATTAGGAGAAAAAATCAGTTGTAAATCCATCCCCTAGCTTGGTCTTGATCTTGGTCTCCAATGGAGTTCTAGAGAGAATTTTATTTCAGAGGGAAAGGTTTAATTTGAAGAATGAATTGTATATGGAATTTCAATGTTTTAACCAACTTAAAATACCCTAAAATATGTCCGTCCCCCCTCTAATTGGAACGTGCGGTGAATTTCTCAATTCACGCCTCACTTGGCTAAGACATTGAAGTAAACTGCATGTGCCATCGACGGGCACCATTGACGGAGCGTCAAGTGGATGATGACTCGTCCTGGTGCTCTGTCGTCTTGGTCAAAGACTCCTTCATTTGGGGAATAATCTCCCACAACTAAGTATGTATCCACGCTCCTTTTTACGAGGCGTCTTTTGGTTGAAGGAGCGTCAAATGCAGTCGTCAATGACACTTCTTTGGAATCCTCTTGCAAAACCTTTCGGTCCTTCTCAAGAACCCTTAGGGTGGTCCTTTGAGAGTCGCTCCTGGACGTTGCAACCCTAATAATCACCATATAGATACTAGGGTACCCTCTAATCATTTTATACTCCAAACAACACTTTAACACAAGTAAAACATAAAAGGCACACTAGCACACAAATGACTAGTTTCCGGACGTGTTGGTCCTTCTTCGACGTTTGACCTCAAACTTTATCAAACAAACCATTACAAGTTGTGACATACCTTATAAACAAGTCATTAACTCTTAAAAAACGTTTTAGGCTCTAGATTATCCTAGTTCATTTTGAGAAGTTTAACATTACCCTTCATTCAACTGAACTCATAACATAACTCATTGATTCAATAAAGTGAGAACTACCTTTCAAGCATAGAATCATCATATTCATGTTAGAGATCCTATCAAATTATGTTCATAGTGTTTTCATGAGAATAGCCTTTCAATCAACACAATATCAGTAGCATCATCCTATAAAATTCATACATAACCATGTGTAGGGGTAAGGGAAACTTGTAACACCTCAAAGACGACTTAGGTGAAACTAGATCCTATAACTTGTGCCTTAAGGTTTTGAAGTATTAAATGGGTTATAACGATGCTAGGAGGCAATGTTCAAATTTTGGTAAAGTTTGGAGGTCAAACGTCCAAGAACGTCCATGACGTTAGAAAATTTTTCCTTGAAACATCCTAGTGTGCATTAGTATGTTTCGTGAAGTTTTACGTGTTCGTTTTGGATAAAATTGATGTGAGAGGTGCTAAACATGTGTATGACTATATTTGGGTTGGAAACGTCCGGGAAAAACTCCCCACGGACCAACCAAAGGGTCCTTGAGGAGGACCCAACTAAAGATCCAAAACTGTCAAAGCTAGCCCCTCCAACAGAGGCAATCGACGCCTAGTAGGATGGTGGACACCCCGTAGGTGGAGGGCGTAGGTTGAGACCTTGACTAGGGATCTTAAGCTCCCATTTTTCAGAATCTTTCCCAAACAAATGTTACCAGCATGGTTCGTCGATGGGACGAAGCCTCGTGGGTGCTGGTCCGTCGATGGCACCTGCAATTTCTGCAGGTGTCTCGGCAAGCCGAAGGTTATTTTGGGGTTTTCACCTAACCTTCCTAAAATTAGTTGGACGGTTTACTAAGTTCATTTTAGGTATTTCAAGTAACGTTATAAGTCTAGAACTCCTATTCAAATCATTATTCAAAATCAAAACCCCAAGACCTCTAAAGAACTCTCAAGAACACCATTGGAGCTTGAAGGGAGATTGGAGCTTGAAGCTTGGTTTCTCCATCAATTCTTCTCAATTTTCATCGTCTAGCATCAATTAAGGTATGGTTTTCATCCTTGAATATCTTTTCTTCAAGGAGCCAATGTCAAAAATAGTTTTCCAAAGCTTTCTCAAAAGATGAACTTCTAACTTGTGATATAGCCATGGGTTCTTGCATAAAATATTTTGAATCATTGTATATTGATTGAATTGATTTTATTTTGATGGTTTTAACCTAAAAACTCTATGAACCCATGCAAATCATGAACTTCCAGTTTTTACTATATTATGGGTGAATTGATCATGTCTTTATACTATTGATTTCTTGTGTAGTTTACTTTGGGCTATTGAATTATGGAATAAGCATGTTAAAATCTTGAGTATGTTGTCTTATATTGATAAATTACTATTTAATTACTTTGTTTTCATTTTATATTATGATTATTAGATTGAATTGGTGATCATGGCCATTGGTAAGGGCCCTTCAGTATTATGTTGGGTGATTCTGCTATGGATTGAAGTTGTTAGAATAATTTAGTGGTATGCTGCCCTAACTCTCTATATATTGTATTGTATAAGTCTTGAATTGTGACGATGATTGGTATGGTCCACTTATAGTAGCGGTGCTCATATGCGATACTTGTGAATAATATGGCCTCGTCGACATTACATTATAAATTGTGAAACAATGTGGCCTCGTCGGCATTACTTTATGTATTATGATATTGTCATGATATGACTTGTCTATGTGATCATTGTGAAGGCTTATGTGAGTTTTGTGTATTTATGAAGTGAAGTATGATTCTCTTAGTTGAATGTAAATGATCATAATAGGCTATAAAGATGTCATATGTGTGAATACTTGCTATTGAAGTGTGAACCTTCTTAAGTGGTTATATGATACTTGTGATGGATTGTATTGATGTTCTACTGTAAGTGTGTAGGGTGACTTGAGAATATGTTGTAATACCTCGAAAGTGACTTAGGTGAAGCTAGAGCCTAACATGGTTGTGATGAAGGTCTAAGGTCCTAAAATGTTCTATAATGTTGTATTGAGTCAGTGTCTAAAGATTTAGGTGCATTGGAAGTCAAACGTCAAGGGACGACCAAGACGTTCAACGACTAAGTCACCTATGTGCCGCATGTGTGGTTATGTGCCTAATTGTGTGTTTCATGAGCTTATGAGGTTCTTATATGAGTTATTATAGTTTTTATAGGCAGTGTGTTGAGTTTCATGAGGTTTCGAGGTGAAACATCCAAGAACGTCCATGACGATAGAAAGATTTGCCTTGAAACCCACCTTGCGTGTCTTGGCATGTTTCGTCGAGTTTTACGTGTTCGTTTTGGATGAAATTGATATGGGAGGTACTAAACTCGTACACAAAAATATTAGGGTTTGAAACGTCAGGGCAAATAGCACCAAGGACCAACCAAGGACCATTTCCTTGAGCCAAGTGCCTAAACAAAGCCCCAATTGACTAAGGGAAACGATGGCTCGTGGGCCAGTCGAAGCCCTGTCGTTGGGAGTTGTGGGTCAAGAATTAGGAGTGGGATAAGTCCAAGTCAAGGACCAGCCTCAGTCCCAAACCACGGACCAAAAATGACGGTTCATTGGTTGGGAAACGGGCCGTCGTTGGTAACCGTCTGTGAGGACTGGTTCCTGCGTAGTTACTGTTAAGTGAAAGGGGTGAAATGGCAATTTCATCCCACATCCAACAAAGACTTTGGCGGTTACATAGGGGTACTTTGGGTATTTTAAACATCTTTATAATACTTAAACACTTAGGAAAATTCATTCTTCAAAATCAAAACCCAAATTCTCTTAGAAATTCTCTAGAACTCTATTGAAGCCAAAACTCAAGGAAGATCTTGGATCGGAGATTTTAGTGGTGATTCTTCATCAATTTCGTGGATTATTATCATTGAGGTATGCTTTTTTATCCTTGAAACTCTATTCATCAACGAGCCAATCTTCAAAGTGATTTTCAAAGTGTTCTTAAAAGATGAGTTTTTTAAATTGAAATTTATCCCTGGGTTCTTGCATTAAAGGTTTTAAAGCATTGACTATTGATTGAATTTTTATTAATTAGATGATTTTAACTCAATTAACCTATGAACCCATGTCATTAATGAAACCTAATTTTTGAATATTTTATAGGTTAAGTGATATTGTCTTAATGCTTATGAATTCTAGTGTAGTCTTCTATGGGGTATTGAATGATGTATAGGTTGTATTACATTGATAAATCAATGTTGAATTGATCTAGATTCATTGAGTATGATAGTTTTTATATTGAATTGATGTCCATGGCTATGGGTAAGGGCCTTATGGTATTGAATTGGACGATTTAGCTATGGATTGAAGTGTTGAGAATGGAATGGTGGTACGCCGCCCTAATTATATTTATTTTATGTTACTTAGAATTGAATTATGTTGTGATTGGTATGGTCCACTTATGGTGGTGATGATATGTGCCTTACTTGCAATTGATGTGGACTTGTCGGCGTTACTGTATGTATTATGATGATGATAGCCTTGTCGGAAAACCACTTGAAGTATAATGATGATTTGTATAGTTGATTATGTGAAGTATGATAATATCTACCTACATGTTAGTAATGTCAAAGTATGTGTTCTTCTATTGATGTTGTTAGGTGATCATGTTAGATCATGACTATGTCTTAGGTGAGTAGTCTTAGAGTTGATGCATGGTTATCTTTACTTGACTATATGAGTCTATGATGGTTATATTGACGATGATATTGTAGTGTATAGTATTACATAAAGATGATAAAGGTCATTCCTAAGTGCTTGAAATAATGATATTGTATATGTAATAAAGTAAAGTATGTTGTGTCTTGTTTTGGTGGACTTGTGTCCCTTACTTGATACATGTATGAATGATATGTGAATATGAGATGTATTGAATAGGTAAGCTCCGTGCACCCTTGTCATGTATGAATGAATGATATGTGATACTTAAATGATGTTAAGAAGGTCATGTACGTGGAACTTTAAAACTAGTGGTAAGGTTATGAACATTAAAGTAAGAAGTCGTAATGGTATCCTTCTTGTAATGAATGGTAGACTTAGGGTTGATTGTCTAGAACGTCATCATATCATCCTTAGGAAAGTCATGATGAGCTATCTTTGTCTCCATTGTAAGGTAGCCCTAGAGGACCTTTTTGGTAGGATGAATGTGATTGGGTTATGAACTAGAAATGGAACCTCTTCATGTGATCCTTTAATGTCAATTACACTATGAGAACGAAGGCTAGAACCGAGTGAATGTGTTAGGGAAGTAGCTTTACATGAGAAGGAGACTAGAGTACAATGCATCTCTACTTGAGAATCAGACTAGAGTGCATAAAAGCCCTTCATATTCCTTAACCATGTGCCTACATGGGATGTGTCCTACTTCTATCCTTGGCAAGTAGAACACCCTCATCGGAGTAGATAAGAACTCCGGATTCCATGTTTAGCTATTATGGTCTATGTCGGTCATGCCCATTCTCATCATATGGGATACCTACTAGCATTAGAGAAGTTCTATGAATTTTAGGTGGTGGTATGGGACGCTATCTAGAGATTGCACAATAGGCTTTGAAGGTGTTAGTTAGAGTCCCTAGGTCTTCTCCAAGACCATTACTTGAATGTACCTATGTGATGAATGTCTCTTAAATGAACTAATGAATGTAATGACTTAAGTTAAGAAATCATGTTAAATGAAGAAGTACTATCTAGAGTAGTTAAGGGTTGTCTAGTTAAGGTGTGAAGGGGGCATAGGAATGGTCACTTTGTATCTTACCTATATAAGTCTTAAGAATGACTCTAGTTAGGGAAGTTGGTTGACTCTGTAGACATGATCCAAACTTAGGTTCTCTTAAGGATTACTTAGGTAATCTTTAAAATGTCAATCATGGACGTTATCTTCCTTATTTACTTAAGTAAGTCTTTTGATAACCTTTGAAGGGAGAATGTCATATTATATGAATGATATTGTATTAAGTGAGAATGATTTTATCTTAGGTAGTCTATAGGATATCTTAAGTGTGTGTGTAAGGGATTTTATGGGCGGTTGCTTCACAACTCACTCAAGTGAACCATAGAATCACCTTTGGTAGGAGGATCTCATGTTCATGTGGTTGGTGTGTTGTAAGTGTGTGTATCTCATTATGGGTGGTCTTAAGGATCATTTAGGTGTGCCTAGAGAGGTTGTAAGGGCGGTCTCTCTTTGTCTTACTTAAGTGAGTCTTAGGATAGTTTTTAGTGAGAGGATTGCATGCTAGAAAGTATTTCCTTGTGAATTTGAGAAACTTCACTGTAACAGTGAAGTTAGTTCACTGTAACTTGGCATGAGTTTACTGTAATGTTGCTAAAAATTTGTATAAATGTCTAAGTGATATCTTATGTGTTTCTAAGGTGTTAAATGTTATTCTTATCCTTATGATATGATATTTAAGTAAAAAAGATGCATATTTTAATTAAATGTCTGTTTTCATGATTTTTATGCATTATCACATACTTAGTAAATGTGGTTGTACTAATTCCATGTTTTTATCTATCTCTAAAGTGATTCATATGTGAAGGTGCTTTTGGAGAGCTAAGCTTGGATTATAGGATCGTTCAAACAAGTTGAAGTATGTCCTTATTTGACTTGAGGGCATAAATGTCTTTTATTTCTTTTAATCAAAATATTGTAATAGACTTAGTAGTACTATATTTCTATTGTGTATGGGTAGTGTCCCAAGGTACTCTTGTGTCGATGATTTGATGAATTGAGACTTAGTATTTCCTATTAGTTTTATATGAAAGGGATTTTAAAGACTATGTAAATATTTGTGAAAAGTTTTAATTCCGCACTACTTTTCATATGTATATATGCGATGAACAATACGAAAGGGTTTGTACAAGACCTCAGAGAGGTCAAGTACGCCGGTTGCAATCCGAGATTTTCCCTAACTTCTAGGGTGTGGTCTCCGGATGTGACAAGCTTGGTATCAGAGCATAGGTTATGAAAGTGATCTTAGGAATCAAAAAGTCTCATCAAGTCATGTCTAGTAGAGTCTTGACCATCGGTGTGAGTGCGACAGATCTAAGGGCGAGAGGATATAGGACGATAGAGTTTCCCTTCTTTTCTAATCCTATGTCGTGTCGTAGAGTAAAAGTTATCAGTACTCTTTTCTTATGGTTTTCCTTGTGTTTCTAGGAAGATGAATACGAGGAGGACACCGGCTAGGAGAGTTGAGGAAAATGATGTGAATGAGGAGATTCCTCCTCAAGATGAGCAAGTTGAGCAAGTTCATCAAGGTGCTAAACGTGATCAAGTCCCTATTGTGGGTGGAGGTAATGATGTTCCGGTGGTTCCCCCGTACATGATCAATGGAGAGATTGAGAGGCTTTACTTTCTATAGCCCGATCATTGACTACCATGTGAATATGGGTCTAGCTCCTAGAGTGAATGTTGTGGAGAGCACTATGACATCTAGATTGAGATATTTTGTGAGGATAAATCCTTCTATCTTTCTTGGCTCCAAGGTGGGAGAGGATCCCCAAGAGTTTCTAGATGGTGTGTACAAGGTGTTGAGTTCCATGGGGGTGACTTCTAGGGAGAAGGCAGAGTTGGATTCGTATCAATTGAGGGAGGTTTCTCAACTATGGTACACTCAATGGAAAGAAAATAGGACGGTTGAGTTGGGTCCTATTGAGTTGGAAGAATTTAAAGAAGCTTGTCTTGGAAAGTACTTTCCCTATGAGAGGAGGGAAGTGAAGGTAGAGGAGTTTATCAATCTCAAGAGAGGCAGTATGAGTGGTGAGAAATACACTATGAAGTTCTCTATGTTGTCTATATATGATCCATCCCTTGTGTCTAACCCTAGGGATGAGATGAGTAAGTTTGTGACAGGTGTCGCCGATCTAGTGAAGGAAGAATGCCATACGGCCATGCTACATGCTGATATGACACCTAGATAGACTCATGGTGTATGCTCAATCAATTGAGGAGTCTAAACTTTGAAGGATCGCTAGAAACTTGAAAAGGAGTGTTTCAAGTGATCAATGTCAACCTAGGTTCAAAAAGAGATCTCAAACTCAAGATGGACCTAGTGCTCCTAAGGTGAAATTTGAGAAAGGATGTGGTTGTCAAAATGGCAAACCAACATGTGTCACTTGTGGAAAGAGACACTATGGAGAATGCCTAAGGAGTACCGGGAGTTTCTTTGGATGTGGTAAAAATGGACACAAAGTGAGAAATTGTCCTACTAGATATGGTAAGCAAGTTGCTCCTAATGTTCCAAAAGATGATCCTCCAAATAAGAGGCGTTTTTATGCACTCCAGACTAGAGGATCAAGCCGGATGATGGTGATGATGATGGTAAGTCCTTGTGTTTCTTTAGAGTATGAGTTCCTTCTAAGTGGTGAGTAAAGGAGTTTTGATTGATTTTCTCATCTCTTCTATTCAACTCAAGATTGAGAGTAGAAAGTCATAGAAGTATATTGCATGTGCATTGTGTTTAGAGGTCTTGTTGAAATTGAATTTCATTAATTCCTTGCATTGTGCATTTCATGAAGTTATGATTATGTTGCAAAATGTGTTTATATGATTTTATCTTGTCTATTAGTATGTTTCCATCATGAATTGCCTAAAAGTTGCATTTTTTAAAAGTTTGCATAATTCACTGTAATGAACTGCCTGCTCACTGTGAGAATTTTGAAAAATTAGCTAATTTATTCTTTGGTCAAAATTTGTTGTAATGTGGTTGTAACTGATGTATATGACCATGATAATGAATATAATATGAGTTTTTGCTATTTGGGATGAAGGATGTGAGTTTCATGGCACGATTTTCTAGTTTCTTGTTGTGTTGTGAGTCTCTTGATTTTGTGGAAATTGATGTTCTCTTAGATGTTTGTTTTGTATAAGGTTTTATATGGTATGTTCATGAGTTGATAATGTAATCTCTATTCTTGGAAGTGTTCGGAGAGTGGCAAGTGTCATTTGAGAACGAATGTTGTCCAAATGGGGGAGATTGTAATACCTCGAAAATGACTTCGGTGAAGCTAGAGCCTAACATGGTTTTCATGAGGTTATAAGGTCCTAAAATGGTCTATAATGTGGTATTGAGGCAGTGTCTAAATATTTAGGTGCATTGGATGTCAAACGTCAAGGGACGACAAAGACGTTCGACGACTAAGTCACCTTTGTGTCTCATGTGTGTTATGTGCATAATTGTGTGTTTCATGATATTATGAGGTTCTTATATGAGTTATTATAGTGTTTATAGGAAGTGTGTTGAGTTTCATGATTGTTGGAGGTCAAATGTCCAAGAACATCCATGACGTTCGAAAGGTTTGCATTGAAAATGACATTGTGTGTATTGGCATGTTTCATTGAGTTTTACGTGTTCGTTTTCGATGAAATTTATATGGGAGGTTATAAAATTGTATACGAACATATTCGGGTTAGAAATGTTTGGGAAAATATCCCCAAGGACCAACCAAGGGCCCGTGAGAAAGAACCCTTTCCTGGAGCCAAGGCAAACTAGACCAGGCTCAAATTGACTGAGGCAAACGACGGATCGTCGGCAAGTCAACGCCCCGTCGATGGGTGTCATGTTTAAGGAAATAGGCGTGGGAGAAGTCCAAGCCAAGGACCAGCCTCAGTCCCAAACCACGGACCAACAGGAAGGTCCGCTGGTTGGGTAACAGGCCGTCGTTGGCAACCGTCTGTGAGGACTCCCATAATATAACCAATTTGAAGTATCTAGGTTTTGCATGGGCTCATATAATAAACATCAATTCAATCAATATTCAATGATTCAAAACCTTTAATGAAAGAACCCATGGATATATTTCAATTTAGAAAACTCATGTTTTGAGAAGTCTTTGAAAAACACTTTGAAGATTAGATCCTTGAAGAAACGAGTTCCAAGGAAGGAAACCATACCATAATTGATGTTGATCCATGAAAATTGATAGAATTTTGTGGACAAATCATCCTTGAAGCTTCAATCTCCCTTGAAGCTTCAATGGAGTTCTAGAGAGCTCTTTAGAGGTTTTGGGTTTTGATTTTTGAAGAATGAAATCATCTAGGTGTTGAGGACTTATAAACCCTCTTAAAATACCTAGAATACCCTTAGGAAACTGCCCAAACTGTTATTTGAACGTTGCATGAATTTACCAATTCACCCTTGCTATTTACAATAAAGCTGCGCAGGTGACACAGACCACCTACGCCAGGCCATTGATGAGTCGTCACCTAGCCAACGGACCGTCATGTTGGTCCGTGGTTTGGGTCAAAGACTGGTACTTGGATGGACATCCTCCTTACGCCTAAGTCTTGAGCAACGCCCCTCACCTACGGGACGTCGACCAGGCTACTGGCCGTCGATTGCCATCTGTAGGTTGGACTGCCTTAGGCAGTTTTGTCCACCTTGATGGGTCCTTCCTCAAGGAATCTTGGTTAGTCCTTGAGGATGTTTTCCCAGACGTTTCCAACCCGAATCTGATCATATATGAGTTTAGGACCTCTAATATCAATTTCATCAAAATTGAACACATAAAACTCAACGAAACATGCTTAGATACACAAGGTCATTTCAAGGCAAACCTTTCGAACGTCATGAACATTCTTGGACGTTTGACCTCCAAACTTCATGAAACTCAACACAAAGCCTATAAACACTATTATAAATCATATAAGGACCTATTAACCTCATGACACACATATAAGCACATAAAAACACATAAGGCATATATAGGTGACTTAGTCGTCGAACGTCTTGGTCGTCCCTTGACGGTTCACTTCCAAATCACCTAAATCTTTAAACACTGCCTCATTACGACATTATAAACTATTTTAGAAACTTAGACCCTCATGATGGTCTAAGGTCATAAAATTCTATATAATATGGTATTGAGGAAGTATATAAGAGTTTAGGTGCATTGGAAGTCAAACATCAAGGGACGACTAAGACGTTCGACAACTAAGTCACCTATGTGCCTCATATGTGGTTCTATGTGTTTATGTGCATTCATGATGTTTTGAACTCCTTAAATGAGTTATTATTGTATATATAGGCAGTATGTCAAGTTTTGAGAAGTTTGGAGGGTAAACGCTCAAGAACGTCCATGACGTTCAAAAGATGTGCCTTTAAATGACCTTGTGTGTCTAGGCATGTTTCGTTGAGTTTTGCGTGTTCTTTTTGGATGAAATTCATGTGATAGGTTATAAACTCATATACCAGCATGTTTGTATTGGAAAAGTCCGGGCAAACATCCCCAAAGGACCATCCAAGGGTCCTTGAGGAAGGACCCAACGTTGGTGTCCAAGATTGCCCAAGACAACCTACCAACGGAAGGCAATCGACGCCCCGTTGATTGGGTCTCGTCGTTTGGGACTTATAATGTGGAAAGGATGGACCAAGGACAAGCCTCAGTCCCAGACCATGGACCAACAGGACGGTCCGTTGGTCAAGGGATGGTTCGTAGGTTGGCTTTCATCAATGGAGTCTGTTCCTGTGTGCAGTTCACTGTAAGTTGAAGGGTGAACTTGTAAATTCATCCAGCTTCCAAATAAAAGTATTGGCGGTTCCTAAGGGGTCTTTTGGGTATCTTATATTTGTTTATAAGTCTTTAACCCTTAAAAGATTGCATTCTTCGAAATCAAAACCCCAAAATCCCTTAGAAATTCCCTAAGACTCCATTAAAGCTAAAACTCAAGGAAGAGCTTGGGTTGGAGATTTGAGTGAAGATTCTTCATCAAATTGGAGTATTAGTTTCATTGAGGTAAGGTTTTTGATCCTTGAAACTCGTTTCATCAAGGATCCCAACTTCCAAAGATGTTTACTAAAGTTTTCAAAAGATGAATTGACCTATTTTATGATCTACCATGGGTTCTTGCATTAAAGGTTTTTAATAATTATTTAGTGATTGAATTGTTGTTATTAAGATGATTTTAACTTAACTAACTTATGAACCCATGTAATTGATGAACCCTTGTTTTTGACTAATTTATGTGTTACTTGATATTGGTCTAATGCCTATGAATTAATGTGTAGTCTCATATGGGCTTTCTAATGATGTAAGAATTGTATTCAATTGATGTCTAATTGGTCTTAGATTGATAAATCTATATTGAATTGACTTATATTCATTGAGTATTATAGTTTATGTATTGAATTGATGGCCATGGCCATGGTAAGGGCCTTATGATATTGAATTGGATGATTTGGCATTGGATTGAAGTGTTGAGGATGAAGTGGTGGTACACTTACCTCTTTATCTTTATTTAATGTTAATTATAATTTAATTATTTTGCTATTGGTTTGGTCCACCTATGGTGGCGGTGTTATGTGAATTGATGTGGCCTTGTCGGCGTTATTTTAAGTATTATGATGATCATGGCCTTGTCGGCACTACTTGAAGTATTATGTTGATGTGTGTAGTTTATTATGTGATGTATGATCATATCTACCTATATGTGAAGTAATGTGAGAGTATGTATCCTTCTATTGATGTTATTTAGGTGATCATGTAAGATAAATAACTATGTGTTGTGTGTAGTCTTAAAGTTGATGCATGATTGTTTCTAATTGACTATATGAGTCTATAATGGTTATATTGATGATGATATAGTAGTGTATAGGGTGAATTACAGATGATAATGGTTGTCCTTATGTGCTTCTAGAATAACATGTAATATGTGCTCAAGTGAAGTATGTTGTGTCTTGTTTAGGTAGACTTGAGTCCCTTACTTGATGCATGTATGAATGTGAATATGTGATGTCTTGATTTATGAAGCTAAAGCATCTGAGTCTTGAATGAATGTTAGGTGAGACCTTGAATGATGATAAGACGGTCCTTTATGTAAATCCTTGAACCTAGTGGTAAGGTTATGAAACTTGAAGTCGAAATCCGTAATGGTATCCTTTATGTAATTAATGATGGACTTAAGGTTGATTGGCTAGAACGGCATCATATCAATCCTTAGGAGTGTCATGATGAGATTCTTGTCGCCTTTGTAAGGCAGTCCCTAGAGGACCTCTTTTGTAGGGTAAATGTAATTGGGTTATGACCTTGATATGGAACCTTTTGTATGAACCTTAATGTGAATTAATCTATGAGAACGAAGGCTAGCACCGAGTGAGTATGGCAAGGGAAGTAGTTCTAGTTAAAGTATGAGGCTAGAATATAAAGTAAGCCCTTCATATTCCTTAACCATGTGTCTACATGAGAGGTGTCCAAGTTCTACCATTGGCAAGTACAAAAACCTCATCGGAGTAGGATAGAACACCGGATTCCATGTTTTGCTACCATGGTCTATGTCAGTTATTGTCTATTCTCATCATATGGGATACCTATTAGCATTAGAGAAGTTCTATGATGTTTAGGTGGTGGTATGGGACGCTATCTAGACATTGCACAATAGGCTTTGAAGGTTTTAGTAAGAGTCCCTAGGTCTTCTCCAAGACCATTACTTGAATGTCCTTTATGTGAAGAGTGTCTCTTAAATTAACTGAATAATGTAATGACTTAAGTAAAGTAAATATGTAAATGAATGAGTACCTAATCTAAAGTGACTTAAGGATTCCTTAGTTACAGTGTGAAGAGGGCATATGGGATGATCTGTTCATGTTTTATCTATGGAACTCTTGAGAATGACTCTAGTTAGGGAAGTTGGTTGATATGTTTGACATGATCTAAGCTTAGGAAGTCTTAAGGATTATTTAGGTAACCTTGAAGAGGGTGTATGGGCGTTCTCTTGTAGGAGTACTTAAGTATGTCTTTTGATAGCCTTGGTAGGGAGATTGTCATATTATGTATGTTATGTATGTTGGTATATGGTAGGTGTGTATGTGTCTCATTATGAGTAATCTTGAGGATCTTTTAGGCACACATAGAGAGGATGTATGGGAGGTCTGTCTTTGTGTGACTTAAGTGAATCTTGGAATAAATTTAGTGAGAAGATTACATGCTATAAAGTGTTAAAAAGGAAAGGCAAGCACTTCACTGTTACAGTGAAGTCACTGTTACAGTGAAGTCACTGTTACAGTGAATATGGGTTACTGTAAAGTGACTCCTAGAAATGTGATATTTGGTTTAAATGATTTCTTATATGTTTCTAAGTTGATAAATGTTGTTCTTATGATTATATTGCGATATTTAAATGAAAGGATGCATATTTCAAATAAATGTCCATTTTTATTATTTTCATGCATTATGCCTACTTAGTACATGTGGTTGTACTAATCCATGCTTTTATCTATCTCTATAGAGGTTGGTTGGTGAGGATCATTTGGGAAGCAAGACTTGGATCATAGCATCGTTCAAGAGAAATTGAAGTATGTCCTCATTTGACTCGAGGACATATATCTCTTTTATGTTTCTTATTGAATTATTGTAATAGATTTAGTAGTAATATATTTTCTAATTCATATGGGTCTTGTCCCAAGTAGTCTTGTGTCTAAGATTGATGAGATTGAGACTTAGTATTTCCTATTACTTTTATATGAAATAGTTTTTAAAGACTATGATATGTTTTGTTAAAAGTTTTAATTCTGCATTACTTTTTCACTATGTATTATGCGATAAATGATATGAAAGGGATTATATATGACCTCCGAGAGGTCGAGTACGCCGGTTACAATCCGAGATTGTGTCCTAAAATCTAGGGTGTGGTCTTGGGATGTGACAAGAATGCCCTTACTTGACCTCTCCAATATTACCTAAATAATTCTTAAGACTACCTCTGTTTTGGATCATGTGTAATGTACCAACCAACTTTCCTATCTAGAGTCTTTCTTAATACCTACCTAGGTAAGATATGAAGTGAACATTCCTAGGCCCCCTTCACACCTTAACTAGACAACCCTTAAACTACTCTAGGTACGTACTTATTTATTTAACATGCTCCCTAACTTAAGTCATAATCTTCTTTAATTAATTTAAGAGACCTTCGTCATATATAAGGACATTCAAGTAATGGGCTTGGATAAAACCTATGGACTCACTCACTAATATCTTCAAAACCTAATCGTGTAATGTCTAGATAGCGTCTCATACCACCACATAAAATTCATAGAGCTTCTCCAATACTAGAGGGTATCCCATATGATGAGAATAGGCAATAACTGACATAGACCATGGTCGCTAAACATCGAATCCAGAGTTGTAACCTATTCTCATGGAGGGTGTTCTACTTGCCAATGGTAGAACTTGGACGCATCCCATGTAGGCACATGGTTAAGGAATATGAAGGGTTACTTTGTACTCTAACCTCATTTCTAACTAGAGCTACTCCTTTTACCATACTCACTCGGTTCTAACCTTTGTCACATAGAGTATTTCAATAAATAAGTACAAGAGGTTCCATATCTAATTCATAACCCAATAACATTCACCTTACTAGAGTGGTCTCCTAGGGTTGCCTTACGATGGTCAATAGAATAGCTTAATGATTTTCCTATGGATGATTTCATGTCGTTCCAGACAATCAATCCCTAAGTCCACCATTCACACAAGGAGGATATCATTACGGCTTTCGACTTCAAGGATATCATAACCTTACAACTAGGTTGAAGGCTCCACCTAATGGACCTTCTTAGCAACATTGAACGTCACATGTCATTCATACATACAAGACTAAGAAGCTCTAGCATCCTAAGTCAAGAACTCATATTTTCATATTACATGTATCAAGTAAGGGACACAAGTCTACAAAAAATAGACACAACATACTTCACATGTAACATATCATTCTAGAAGCACATAAGATACACTAAGCATACTTACTAGTCATCCTACACACTTCTATAATATCATCAATATAACCATCACACGAATGACATAGTCAATTAGGAAGAATCATGCATCAACTCTAAGACTACACACATAAGGACATAGTCATAGTCTAACAAGATCACCTAACAACATCTATAGAAGAAACACATACTTTCACCTAAACCACATGTAGATAGATATGGTCATACTTCATATAATAAACTAGAAAAATCATCATAATATATCAAGTAATGCCGCAGCACCCCATGGAGAAATACTAGGCCTTATGAAACCCTTGTCTAGTAAATCCTTGAGTTGATCCTTCAACTCCTTCGATTCGGCCAAAACAATCCGATAAGGAGAAATTGAAATGGGATTGGTTTCCAGTAGAAAATTGATACCAAAATCAATTTCTCGTTTGGGAGGAATACCGGGAAGGTCATTAGGAAAGACCTCGGAAATTCACTCATTACGGGGACTGACTCAATGGGAGGAATTTCGGAGTCCAAACCTTGAACTCTTACTATGTGATAAAGACAACCCTTTGAGATCATTTTGCATGCTTTTAGACAAGAAATGATACGACCTCTAGGAATATAACTTCCCCCCTTCCACTCAACAACGGGTTCATTTGGAAAATTAAACCTCACCACCCTTGTTCTACAATCAATAGTGGCAAAACAAGAATATAACCATTCCATACCCAAGATGATATTAAAATCAAGCATATCTAGTTCTACTAGATCAACATTAGAAACTCTATTGGGCATCATGATAGGACAATTTCTATATACCCTCTTTACAACAACCGACTCACCCACCGGAGTAGACACTAAAAAGGGTTCATGCAATATATCGGGTAAAATAGCAAACTTTTTAGCCACTAAAGGTGGAAAAAAGGACAAAGTAGCATCGGTATCAAGTAAAGCAGATACATCAATACAAAAGACTTGCAACATACCCGTTACCACATCGGGAGAGGTCTCTTGCTCACCCTAGTATGAAGAGCATAAAAGTGGTTCTTCTTAGAAGCATCACTAGAACCACTTGCTTGAGTTTGGGCACCACCTCTATCTTTCCCCTTAGCATTAGGGCAATCCTTAACCTTGTTTCCACTTTTACCACAACCGAAACAATTGTCCGTCCCCTTAAGGCAATCACCATGATGTCGCTTGCCACACCTTACACAAGATGGATTCCTAGTTGGTGAATTAGTGATCCTTCCCTTTTGAGACTTAGGGTTTGACACCCTATCATCCCTAGCCTTAGGGAACTTGGATGGAACTTGGCTAGAAAACCTCTTCTTGAACTTTGGCTTGTCTTGGATCTTAAGCCTACCCTTAGAGGAACCTCTTTCAAACGACCTTGCCCTTTTTGCATCTTTATTCTTCCTCCTAGCCCTTGCCTCCTCCACTCGTCTAGAATGAACCATAAGATGGGAATATTTATGTTGTCATGGAGCATAGCCGAATGACACTCCTCTTGCAAATCATCCGACACCACCGTCACCAAACGTCTTATTTCATCCCTAGGATCGGAAACCAAAGAAGGAGCATATTTGGACAATTTAGTAAACTTTAAGGAGTATTAAAGCACACTCATACCTCCTTGATGAAGGTTGATGAACTCTACCACCTTAGCCTTCCTCATCTCCCTAGGAAAGAACCGATCAATAAATGCCTTTTTGAAGATCTCCCAAGTCACTGGCCCATCCCTAAGTGTCGTACTGTCTCTCCATTGAACATACCAAATTTGAGCCACGTCATTGCGTTGATATGTGGTTAGCTCGACATTTTCATTAGTAGACAAACCCATAGCAAAGAGTATCTTGTACACTTCATCAATGAACTTTTGGGGGTCTTTTTCAACCTTAGACCCATAGATATTGGGAGGATTTATCCTCGTGAAATCCCTTAGATGGGATGCCATGGTAGTGACTTGTTGAGGATCTCGGGGTGCAACCTCTCGATTAGCTTGGGCCATTATAGCTTGGGCTTGAATAGTTGAGGCTTGGGCTTGAGTAGTAACGCATTAGGCCATTTGGACAAGGATATCCCTCATATAACCCTCCGCCAAAGGTGGAGGATTTGCCGGAGCTTGATCATTAACAACATCTTCTTCAAGAGGAGGAACTTGATCACCATGAGGAGGAACTCCCGCATTAGCGATCTCTTCCTCAAGTCTTCGATCCGCATTCATTCGTATATTCATTTTCTATAACCAAAATACAAGGTTTAGGTGAAACCACATAATAAGTACATTCTAGAGGCACGATATTAGATTTTCAAGAAAGAGAGAGATTCCTAAGCATCACATAGATTCCTATTAATAAGTGTGGCGCGCTTCACAATTGTAAATACGAACCTACATATACGTGGTTGAGAGAGACATCATCATCAAAAATATATTCAACCCATGCTCTGATACGAAGTTTGTCACATCCGGGGAGCAACCCCTAGACGTAACCGGCTTAGTCGTCCTCTTTGAGGATTAATACCAACCACTTAGCATTCGTCATGACATTCATAGGCCAAAAATATGAAAAAATTTAAAACTTTTACTATTTCTACATTAAGGTTTATATAGACATCTACATACACATATATATATAATTATATCGAGTATACATAGACCCTTCGGATATGAAGATTACATAGTCTTCTACTTTTAGTGCACATACATATATAACATAAAATAGAGTCTTAAAGTCGTCTCATCTCATAACCATCTAAAACGATCATAGCAATTTGGGCATAGCCCTACATCAATATAAAGACGCCACATATAGGCTTATACAAATCGTACGCAAACGAAATAGAATGAACGTAAGAGTCTAAAAAGTAAAGCAACTCCATAAGCTAGATATCGGCATCGCCCTCCGGAAGTGAGGACCTACCCACTTGGATGGTAGAGAATATCCAAGTCTTCTTCAAGTCGTCTCGAATGAGCCTTCAACGACCAGAACCTAAAATGTTTGGGAAAAGGAAAGAAAATGGGGTTAGTATGCCACTTGTACTAAGTATGAGACCATATGCACATATAACAACAAAGCATGCTAAAAAGAGATATTTAGTTAAATCATGCCATTTTACCCTTTTAAAGGTTTATGCACAATCAATCAAACTATACCAATCATTTGGAAATGTTCAATAAGTCAAAGCAAGTCACATGCATATTGATACGCTCAAACTTACTTCTCAAATAAGAAGTAAAGCGGTCGTATCAAGTAA
This sequence comes from Solanum sitiens, assembly GCA_016801875.1. Taxonomy (NCBI): domain Eukaryota; kingdom Viridiplantae; phylum Streptophyta; class Magnoliopsida; order Solanales; family Solanaceae; genus Solanum; species Solanum sitiens. The sequence continues at coordinate 719,642 of JABWTJ010000343.1, forward strand.
AGAACCCAACTAATAAGGTTGGAATTGATCCCACGAGGAAAATAGTTCAGACTTAACTTTATTCTATTATTACTACTATTTAGCCAACTATTTTCCAAGAAAACAAAAGACAAAAAGGGGGGGTTTTATTTCTGAATTAAAGAAAATGATTAACTAAATTAAAGTAAACGACTAAAAGATTCAAACTTCGGAGTTTAATCAATTAATAAAAGTAACTAGGGCTTAAGTGTTCCCCACAGGTTCCTAACTTGATAACTATAACTATAACAATTCAATCCTAGTATCTTGCATGTAAAGTGATAAGTTATGTATCTCTAAATCCTTGGTCCGGTATCTAGAAAATTTCACTCCGCACCTTGGTCCGGCTACGTGTGTTGCTTTACTAACCCTTATCTTTACCTCATATTAAGCATTGTATTCGGTATTTGACTAAGTTTTTACCTCGTACCAACCAATACTAGCCTATTAGATAGTCTACACTAAATTTATGTTGATAATTCTTTTCCTATTATCTACCTCCTTGGTCCGGCAAGCAGCATTAAGGCGAGTTCTAACGTTGGCCATCCGTTAAAAAGACTTCTACACGAAAGAATTATCAATACTTGCAAGACACCATTCTAGAATTGTTATTTTAGTCAGAGTTTACCTTGTTATTCACCAATGGTTCCCACAACCCTAGCTATAGATTTTAGTTACCCATGGTCATAATTACACAATTCATATTTTTAATGGAAGAATTCATGTACTTACTTTAATGAGAAAGAATAAAATCCAGAATTTAATTTGATTAATCAACACAAAACACCAACAATCAATTCCAGAAAAAGTGTATCAATTACTGAAATTAATTCTTCAATACTTGAACAAGAGAACTAAAAATTATCAAAAAGTCTAAGCCCAAAAACGAGGTTATTCAAACTATTTGTAATAAAAACAAAACCTAATCAATGAAGGATTCTATTTACTGAAAATCTGTCCAAACGCGTCTGGGTCGACGGACCTTGTGACGGACCGTCATGGACATGACGGACCTTCATGGCCTCCGTCGTCCCTTACTTCACACATTCTTCTGCTGCTTTCTGCATCCCCTCGACGGACAAGTATGACGGACCGTTTCAAGGACGACGGTCCATCGAGGGTCTCCGTTCCAAAACACTTGAACTTCTTGGAATTTGGGTACTGGGACTACTTCTCTGATCATCATGACGAAAAAGCAGGACGGACCATCGTGGCTATGACGGTCCGTCATGGACTTCCGTAATCCCACACTTGGTCAGACTTCCCCATCTTCCATCAGCAGCTTTTCTCCTCACTATGATGCTATCTACGGACCTTCATAAGCTCCGTAGGTGGTCTCTTCTGCATTTCTTGCTCAAAAACTCCCGCGTTTATCTTTGGACAGAGTTCCTGCAAATAAAGAGAAACCTACATAAAAAATCAATACAAAAAGGCTTTAGACACACACTAAACTTAAGAAAAAAGCATTAAAAGTACCGTGAAACCACGGTACATCAACACCCTCAACTTAAATTCGTTGTTTGTCCTCAAGCGATGCACTATGACTCACTACAAAATCTTTGTACAAGAGTATCCATGTTTTAGCTTTCGCAATCATTTGTCTATCAATCCCGATCATTCTCATTACGTTCATGCACTTTATCACTATTAGGCTTGAATCATGTGGAACTAGACCATGACACAGACTAACTACGCACTGACACCTATCCTCTTCAATTTCTCACCGAGGTGCTAATATTTCTGGTATTGCAACTAGTGTCCTCTCTTCAAAACACATCCTCATTTTTCACACAATGATTTCAGTTTGAGTATAAGGATTACTGTTCAACACTCACTCTCAGAACAAATTCACAACTCATTTATACATATTGCCATAAGCTTGCCCTTATTTTCACTGCTTTAAATTTGCCATACAACTCTTAGGATCACAACAGGACTTTCTTAGCTTGTAACATAGGCTTAGGGTCAGGTAGGGTATATTTAGGTATACTTTAGTGACTTGTTGCCCTCCTTGACATATCGGCTAAGCGTACCACCTTTTTATCATTTTATTTCGCCCTATTTCTCAATTTTCTTTTCACCTTGCTGTTTTCCCTTTCTTATCCATATGTGTAAGTAACTTTTCTCTTTTCTTATGTTTACTTTGCTTCATATGTATGCTTTATTCATATATATATAATTTATTTATTTTTTTAGTCACTTCTATTTTTGTTCTTTCTTTCTGTTCATTCTTTCAGCCCCACTTTTCGGGGTTTTCCTTATAACAGTCACCCTCAACTCATGATTTTGCCACGAGTCAAGGTTCACAATACCCATGGTTGGGTCAGGGCCAAAACAAGGTTGCTTTCTACATTAGCAACCCTCAACTTATGCTTTTGGCATAAACTGAGGTGGACATGTCCAAAGAGGGACCAGGGCCAACACGTTCCCAGAGAAGATCATTTGGGGTGAAAAAGAAAGATTTATTTTAAGCTCTATTCATTTGGATCAAAAAGGGATTAACTTCATTTGGTTTTCTGTTATTTTAAGGCTCAAGATTGACTATTTCGAACAAGGGCCTATGATCCTTTCCTAATTGTTTATTTCGGCTTACTTTCAGCAAGACTAACCAGGCAAGTTCTATCTCAGTATCAGTGGTGGATCATTCAAATTTTCCTCACTCACTTGACATCTCATTACACTACCTGATTATCATACACCTAGTTCGAGTCTTAGATTCAGGGTCATGCAGTAGTGCATCTCTATGTCATGCTTAGGGCCACACATTTATCAATTGCTATGCCTAGTCATTGCATCATATTCATTACATCGGGATATCATTTCAGTTTTAGCCATCATGCTTCAGAGTTATACTATGTACACAAGATATAAACATGCCGGTTCAACAATAAAAGTAATCAGTCTCTTGGGGAAAAAGAACACAGGCAAGAAAACCCCAAGAGAGGATCGTGAATTGGGCTACTCAGACTTCACCCTAACATTCACTTTCCATTTACCACACCCCCAACAAAAAAGATATGCAATTGTCCCCAATGAATCAAAAAAACTAAAGTACGTGAATGGTCGGTGAAGCAAACCTGAGGAGCAAAGCGTCGGCGATCAACAAGCTGGTGGGTCCGGTTCTCCGGAACCCACTCCCTCCGTAGTATGGACACCCTCAGTAGTGTCCTCAGCAGCAACATCACTATCAGTAGTGCCTCTCACTGTATCCACAACTCTGGAGCTAGACGCCCCGGCAGCTAACTCTACAGCCCTCAATGTACGGGCCTCCTCGTCAGCAATCGAGGCTCTCTCACAGCCTCCATCTCACGGCGCTCCTTCTTCCTCGCCCTAGCCTCATCCTCATCTCGACCCCTGCGCCTCCTGGAATGCTCTCGTGGGGGAGGTGGTGGATCATCAGAAGTGGCAAATAGAGCAGCCATCACTGTGTTCTCAGCAGGCTCTGCAGAAGGGGCCTCAGACTCAGGCACCCTAGCCTCTAAGATCGTATCAAGATCAGCCCGCAAACTCTCAACCGCAACCTGAATGGTCGACATATCCACCGGAGGTGCTGGTCGGGCTAGCACCCGCAACTCAAAAGCGTCTAAGCGCTGATGAACCTCTACGATCTTCCTCTTTGTGTGTTGTGCCATCTTGCGCTCCATGCGCTTCTCTACCTCAGCAATAGTCCTCTGCATCCAAGGATGGATGTGATGCAGAAGTGTGGCCATCTGCGCCTCGAGTTTCTGGACCCTAGCAAGTGGGACCAGAGTGGCGGAAGGAGCCGAGCGAGAGGTGCTCGGGGCAGTGCAACTACCCGGGATAGACTCGACCGGGGTAGTGTCAGTGGGTGCAGAAGCAGCCTGGGAAGCTGCTTGAGCATGCTCTATAGTATCTGCCAGGTTCTCACAAAGTGGGGCCACCTCCGGGTGGGGCCCTCTACATGGAGCCAACTCATTGGCCTCATCCCTGATGAGGCCGATGTCAACATTGCCCTGCGGGGTCTTGAGCTGATCAATGTGCCAGATGGGCACACCTGCGGACCTGCATAAAGAGAAAACCATGCACGGAAAAGGGTAAGTAGTGGTGACCTTGAAGGCCCTCTCGTGCATGACCGCCTGTAGAAGCCAAGCGAAGTCAACCTCAGACCCTACCATCATCGCTGCTATCAGAACTGCGCGATACCATGTAACTATATTATCTGCAGCAGTGGGGGAGAGGCAGTGGCGGACAATCAACCATAGAAACTTGGCCGTGAAGGTCAAGTTAGCCTTTCCTGATGGCTCCCTTCGGCTCCATGACCCAGTCAGCAGCCTCTCCATCAATGGATAAGTGCTGGGCCATCCACCTCCTGGTGGTCTCTCTCAGTAATGGCTCACGCAAGAACCGGCCCTCTTTAACAATTTACCACCGGTAGTCGAACTCGACGGTGAGAGGGGTACTGGTGGCGTCAACATCCTCGCCGTACAGATACCGGCGGATGGCTGGCAGGGAGATATCGACCTGTATGCCGTGGACTCTGACATGATCAAGTGAGGCCTGTTTGGTGGTAGCAGCCCGCCTGTCGATCTGTGATCGGAGAGTAGCCACATAGGAGGCGTAAAACTCTCGGACCAACTCTTCAGTGTACCGGCCCAAAGCACGAGCCGTCCACTCTAGTCGGTGTCTGGTGAAGGGGTATGGATATCCGGCATGGTGGGAAGACTACCCGTAAGGACCCGTCTCTCCAGTGTAATGGTCCGTGTCATGACGGCCTTATCATTTAGCAGCTTGGCGTCTGAATACACTTGGTATTTCCCGTCGACACACCACCGGTTGGGCTGGTCGGCAACCCGCGCAGGAACTCCAGTCGGTGAGCCTGGGGTGAAATCAGTATTATCAGCCTCATCCGCCGAGGTAGACTGTGCAGTTGTGGCGTGTGCAGAGGCTTCTGCGGACCCGGAGGCTTCCTCCGACCAAGAAACTCCTAAGGAGCCAGACGCTCCTTCGTCTTGGGCAGCTGACCCAGAAGGTGTGTCGGTCAGTGCGCGCTCCTCATCAGACTAGGAGGCAGTGACTACGTCGGACGCCACCTTTTTGGGCGTCGCTCTCGTTGCACGTGCAGCTCATGCTGGAGTGGCAGTGCCTGGGGGCACGTACTCGGGATCATGCTCATCATCCGAGCCTATAACCAGTCGGGCAGAAGGGGCGACAGATTTGGAACGTCCACGTGCGTAAATGCGATCTTGTTTTGGTGCCATGAGAGGTAGTACCTGTAAAGAATCATCATTAGTATTAGAAGGAGCAAACATGACAAGCAAAAATGAGACAAAATACACATAAAATCAAAGCAGTAATGACAGCTCTGTAGTAGCATTGAGGCACGACGGACCAAGTGATGGCCCATCATGAGTATGATGGACTGTCATGGGGTCCGTCATGTAATACTTAACAATATAGACTCTCAGAAGGAAAATCTCTGACTGGTACGACGGTTGAGCAGGATGGACGGTCGTGGGCACGACGGTCCGTCATGGATATCCGTCAGTGGACACTTAGAAATAGTATTGAGACCCTTAGCCCAGGGGTCTCTGACAACCAAGAAGGTTGTGCAGGACGGACCGTCGTGGGTATGACGGTCCGTCAGTGGACACTTAGAAAAAGTATTGAGACCCTTAGCACAGGGGTCTCTGACAACCAAGACGGTTATGCAGGACTGACCATCGTGGGCATGACGGTCCGTCACATGTGTCCGTTGGTGGACACTTAGAGAAAATACATTGTGGGGTGTTGGGACGGACCCTATGACGGTCCGTCGTGGTTACGGCGGTCCATCATCGGGGTCTCGTTCTGTCATTTAGAGACAGAACTGGGGATGCCACAATCAACCCAAGTAATTCAAACCAAAGACCCAACATTTCCCTGCAGCTTTCTAACCCAAATACCTATCAAATTTACAAGGATAAAGCACCAATTTCTCCAGTTTTATCAAGGCAATTCGTAGGACTAATAACCTAGGTCAGACAAGATTTGGTCAAAGATCAAAGACCCATAAAAATAAATATGCTAATAGTAAACTAAAAACAAAAATGAAGAGTAAATGGGTAGAGTGCAGAAGCACATACCTTGGAAGAGGAGAAAACAAAACGGAAGTGAGGCACCCAACTATGAAGATGAGAATCACAGCAGCAGACTCCGACCAAGAAAGGAGATTTGGGGATGGGGAAAATGAGAATGTGGGGATTTTGGGAAGGGAAGGAAGTTGAAAAAAAAGGATATGGGAGAAAGAGGGAAAGGAACAGTTGAATGAAGGGGTGGGGAGTTTAAAAAGGTTAAAAACTTTTAAAATTCCCCAGCCGGGTCGGGTTGGGTTGCTGGATAATAAAGCGACGAGACCCCGACGACGGTCCGTCACATCTGTGACGGTCCATCATAGGTTCCGTCGCATGTGCCCTAATTTTTCAAAGCAATAAAGAACGTACCTGGCACGACGGAGTCATGCGACGGTCCGTCACATGCGTGACGGTCCGTTGATGTATCCGTTAGTGAATGTGGCAGAGTAATTTTCTGCAGAACTTCCTGGAGATGTGCTACCTGAAAATTTAAAACCCATTAGTAGAAAATGCTACCATTACTAGAAAGAAAACTATAATTTGGTTAGATGATACATATTGGGTTTCCTCACAACCAACGGCTGATTTAACGTCGCGGCACGACTGAGGACACTCGATTACTCAGACTTCATCAAGATGGTATGCCTCAATCACCTCATTCGCCGATTCTGCATGCCCTATATAGATTTTTAGACTTTGTCCATTCACCTTAAATCGCACACCTTCCTTGTTTTCCAACTCAACCGCACCATGAGGGAATAGTTGGGTGATCAAGTAAGGGCCAGTCCATTTGGACTTGAGCTTGCCCGGAAACAAACGCAACCTAGAGTTGAATAAAAGCACCGAATCCCCAACCATAAACTCTCGTTTCTCAATTTTTAGGTCATGGTACTTCTTCATCTTTTCTTTGTAGAGGGCTGAGCTTTCATAAGCTTTTAGGCGAAATTCATCGAGTTCATTCAACCCATTTAATCGTTGTTCTGCAGCTTCGTTCCAGTCCATTTTAAACTTCTTCATAGCCCACATGGGTTTATGCTCTAATTCAACCTGAAGATGACAAGCTTTCCCATATACTAGTTGGTATGGGGACATACCTATGGGAGTCTTATACGCTGTCCGGTAGGCCCAAAGAGCATCATCAAGCCTCCTTGACCAATCTGTTCTACTAGCGTTCACTGTTTTTGACAAAATCTGTTTGATCTCCCTATTTGACACTTCAACTTGCCCACTAGTTTGAGGATGGTAAGGAGTGGCCACATTATGGCGAACCCCATATTTATCCAATAATCCCTTGAACAATTTGTTGCAAAAATGGGATCCCCCATCACAAATAATTGCCCGTGGGGTACCAAATCGAGAGAATATATTCTTTTTCAAGAATGCAGTGACACTCTTCCCCTCATTATTTGCGAGGGCGACAACTTCCACCCACTTAGATACATAATCAACTGCTACTAAAATATACTTCATTCCATGAGAACTCACAAACGGACCCATAAAGTCAATACCCCAAACATCAAATAACTCAATCACAAGAATGGGGTTTAGAGGGAGCTCTTGCTTTCTTGAAATGCCGCCATCTCTTTGGAATCTATCACACGCTTTGGTGAACTCATGAGCGTCTTGATGAATAGTTGACCAATAGTAACCACATTGTAAGATCTTATGAGCAGTCCGGATACCACTATGATGTCCACCAAAGGGTGAGGAATGGCATGCCTCTAAAACACTCAACATCTCAACTTCTGGCACACAATGCCAAATAAGCCCATTAGCACAGCTCCTATATAAGTATGGTTCATCCCAAAAGAACTTCTTCACATCGTACATGAACTTTTTCCTTTGATGAAAGGACAAGTCCGATGTAACAATATCACTAGCTAAATAGTTCGCAAAATCTGCGAACCATGGAATCAAGTCTTGTGAGGCAGCCAATGCATACTCATCTGGGAACGTGTCATCAATATCAGTCTTATCCCCCAACTCTCTCATAGATTCATCTTCTATACGGGACAAGTGATCAGCAACTTGATTTTCGGGCCTCTTTTCTATCCCTTACCTCAAAGTCAAATTCTTGCCGTAGTAATAACCAACGAATCAACGTCGGTTTCGCATCCTTCTTTTCCATCAAATATCTCAAGGTTGAATGGTCAGTATGCACTATAACTCTAGTATCTAGCAAATAGGAGCAAAATTTTTCAAAAGCGAATACTACTGCAAGGAGCTCTTGCTCAGTTACTGTATAGTTCTTCTGAGCTTCATTGAGGGCTTTACTAGCATAGTAAATGGGATGAAGGATTTTGTCCCTTCTTTGTCCCAATACCAAACAAGGGTAACCCCACTAGCATCGTACATCACCTCGAATGGACTGCTCCAATCTGGAGAAATAATAATAGGTGCAGATACCAATTTTTCTTTTAGCTCGCCGAATGCTTTAAGACAGGATTCATCAAAATAAAATTTACAATCTCTCTCCAGCAGTTTGCACAATGGATGTGCAATTTTTGAGAAATCTTTGATGAATCTCCTGTAAAAACCTGCATGCCCAAGAAAGCTTCTCATACCTTTTACAGAGATAGGTGGAGGAAGTCTCTCAATTACCTCAAATTTGGCTCGATAAACCTATATGCCCTTTTCTGAAATGTGATGACCCAAAACAATACCTTATTTCACCATGAAGTGGCATTTTTCCCAATTGAGTACTAAATTGCAGTCTTCACATCTCTTAAGAACCTCAGATAAATGGCTCAAACACCGCTCGAATGATTCACCAACCACAGAAAAATCATCCATAAAAACCTCAATAGTATCTTCCACCATGTCGGAGAATATTGACATCATACATATCTGAAATGTGGCGGGTGCATTGGACAACCCAAACTGCATTCTCTTGAACGCAAAGGTCCCATATGGACAAGTAAAGGTGGTTTTCTCTTGATCTTCTAGTGCAATAGAAATCTGATTATACCCCAAATAACCATCAAGAAAACAGTACCACCCTTTTCCAGCAAGTCTATCCAACATCTGATCCATGAAGGGCATAGGAAAATGGTCTTTTTCGGTCCATGCATTTAATTTCCGGTAATCCATACAAACCCTCCATCCAGTCACCGGTCTCATTGGAACAAGTTCATTTTTTTCATTGGGGACCACAGTCATTCCCCCTTTCTTAGGTACACACTGAACAGGGCATACCCAACTACTATCGGCGATCGGATATATTACTTCGGCATCCAACCATTTAATGATTTCCTTTTTCACAACCTCTTTCATAGGTGGATTTAAGCGTCTCTGGTGCTCAATACTTGGCTTATGATCGGGCATGAGTTGGATTTTATGAGAACAAATACCAGGAGGGATCCCAATAATGTCCGCAATAGTCCATCCAATAGCTCTTTTGAACCTTTTTAGCACTTTCACCAAACTCTCAACTTGTTGTTCATTCAGGTCTGATGCAATGATTACCGGCAATGTGTCACCGTTTCCTAAGAATTCATGCCTGAGATAAGGTGGGAGAGCTTTTAGTTCTATCTTTGGAGCCTCCTCTATAGATGGTTTCGCGGGTGGAGACTCGCGATTCTTCATGTCTAGCTCATATTTCTTCGGTTTAAACCAAACATTACCACGATCAAGAGCAGCGACTAATGACCCATATTCTTCAATGCAATCATTATCAAAATTCATTATCACTGCCGCCAGTGCTTCTACACCTAGACATTCTTCTATTTGTGTCTCGGGTGACTTACCAACTTTGTAGGATATAGCAGATACCGATTGGAGCTCACCACTCTGTCTCATGGACCTACAAATGTTGAAGGTCATTTCTTCATTGTTCAACCGAAATTTCATTTGCCCCTTTTCCATATCAACTAAGGCTCTACCCGTAGCAAGGAATGGCCTCCCAAGAATAATAGGCACCTCAAAATTGACTTCACAATCAAGAATAACAAAATCTGCTGGAAATATGAACGACTCCACTTTTACTAGCACATCGTGGAGTATCCCTATAGGCCTTTTTACTGTTCGATCGGCCATCAGTAGCCGCATCGCAGTGGGCTTTGGATCACCCAAACCCAATTTCTTGTAAATCGAGAGGGGCATGAGATTTATGCTTTCCCCCAGATCACATAGTGCTCTCGCAAAATGTAATAACTCGATTGTACAAGGAATAGTGAATGCACCCGGATCTTCTTTCTTCTGCACTAAAGATCTTGTAGCAATAGCACTACAATGCTGCATTCTATCATCATCCTCAAAAGTGACCGATCTTTTCTTTGTAACCAGATCTTTCATAAACTTTGCATAACCGGGCATTTGTGCTAGAGCTTCTACCAAAGGGACATTGATAGAAAGCTGCTTCAACATTGTTATAAAACGCCGATATTTACCATCCTCGGTCTTTTTCACTAATCTTTGAGGAAAGGGGGTGGTGGTCTAGGCATGGGAGTTACCTTTTTAGGTACTTCAGCATCTTTTTCAGGGTTATCTTCTACTTCATCACTAACCTCTACCACTTTATCATTATCTCTCATCACCTTTTCCATAATAGACGGCATAGGTGGGTCAATGGTTTGCTTACCACCCCGAGTAGTAATTGCCATACAGTGTCCATCAGTTTTCGGATTTTGGATAGTGTTGCTAGAGAGAGTGCCCGGTTGCCGTGTGTTCACAGTCGCACATAATTGGGCCATTGGCAACTCAAGCTACTTAATCGATATTGCATGTGTATCGACTTTCTGCCATATACCCGCTACATCACTCCTTAACTCTTTCGTGTGCTCATCACTAGCATCGAACTTTCTCATCATTTTGTGAAACATATCCTCAACTCGCGCCATACTACCTCCATCATCCCTAGGAGCAACTTCACGATTTTGAGGAGGAACATAGGGCCCACTCTATCATTTTTGTTACCATAGTTACCCCTGTTGAAGTTGTTGTCGCGGTTGTAATTTCCATCACGGACATAATTACCCTCACGGTTACAGTTACCATAGTTCCGAACTTGGTTCCCTTGACCTTGGCGCCAATTCTCCTGATTGGAGCCTTGGGCATTCGGTCGGAAACCCCCCGTCTGATCATTTACTGCATAGGAATCCTCCTCATAATAATATTCATCAGTTGGTAGTGGTGGTTTAGACAAGTAGTTCACTGCATTTATCTTTTCTGCACCCCCAGTGACATGTTTTAACACCAACCCATGCTCAGTTCTCATTTGTGCCATCTCTTCACGAATCTCATATGTGGCTGGGTTGTGTGTGGATTGCACTGCAAAGGTATTTCTCCCCGTATCTGACTTCCTAGTACTCCATGCTTTATTATTCCGGGAGATTTTCTCTAACTTTTCGGCAATCTCAGCATAAGGACACTCCCCATAAGAACCACCTGCTATAGTATCCAATACTGCTTTATTATTATCATCCTGTCCCCGATAGAAGTATTCTTTCAGCGACTCATCATCTATGCGGTGATTGGGGACACTTCTCAAAAATGAAGTGAACCTATCCCAAGAACAGCTAACTGACTCTCCTGGTAGTGCCACAAAGTTGTTCACTCTGTCTTTGTGATTTAGTTTCTTGGAGACCGGGTAGTAACGTGCTAAGAAAACGGCCCTTAGTTGGTTCCAAGTGAAAATTGAGTTATAAGGGAGCTCAGTGAACCAAATAGCAGCCTCTCCCGTCAGTGAGAGAGGAAATACTCTTAACCCTATTACATCCAAATTCAAATCAGGCCTCCCTACACAGCTTTTACACACTGCCCTTACCTTAGCTATATGGGCATGTGGGTCCTCAGAAGGTAGCCCTGAAAACAAATCTCTAGCAGTGAGCATTTGCATTAGACTACTAGTTACCACAAAGGTGTGACCTTCTGGTAGAGGGGGCAATACAAGTAGCCCATCAGAGTCTGCAATATTATCATAACCTCTGTAGTATTCTTGAGGACGTGGAGCGGGATTTTGTCCCCTTTGTGCATCTTGACCAGGATTATCAGGTAATAATCGACCATGAGCATCAATTGGAGCTGGGATGTTCTGGTTTGGATCATCATCATTTATACCCAAGTTTCGATTCATATTGCATAGTGTACACTCTAACTCGTGATCGTAGGGAAACAAGGGTTCTCTTCCTCTCCGTGTATTTGGCATACAAGGAAGTTAGTTCTGCAAGAATCAAAAACAACAGAAAAAGTAAAATCAGGAAAATATTGACTAAACTTTTGTAATAATTTTAAGTTAATCTAAAAGCTACTTTCCCCGGCAGCGGCGCCAAAATTTGATACGCTCAAACTTACTTCTCAAATAAGAAGTAAAGCGGTCGTATCAAGTAAGGAACCCAACTAATGAGGTTGGGATCGATCCCACGAGGAAAATAGTTCAGACTTAACTTTATTCTATTATTACTACTTTTAGCCAACTATTTTCCAAGAAAACAAAAGACAAAAAGGGGGTTTTTATTTCTGAATTAAAGAAAATGATTAACTAAATTAAAGTAAACAACTAACAGATTCTAACTTTGAAGTTTAATCAATTAATAAAAGTAACTAGCGCTTAAGTGTTCCCCACAGGTTCCTAACTTGATAACTCTAACTATAACAATTTAATCCTAGTTTCTTGCATGTAAAGTGATAAGTTATGTATCTCTAAATCCTTGGTCCGGCATCAAGAAAATTTCACTCCGCACCTTGGTCCGGCTACGTGTGTTGCTTTACTAACCCTTATCTTTACCTCATATTAAGCATTGTATTCGGTATTTGACTAAGTTATTACCTCGTACCAACCAATACTAGCCTATTAGATAGTCTACACTAAATCTATGTTGATAATTCTTTTCCTATTATCTACCTCCTTCGTCCAGCAGGCAGCATTAAGGCGAGTTCTAACGTTGGCCATCCGTTAAAAAGACTTCTACATGAGAAAATTATCAATACTTGTGAGACACCATTCTAGAATTGTTATTTTAGTTAGAGTTTACCTTGTTATTCACCCATGGTTCCCACAACCCTAGCTATGGAGTTTAGTTACCCATGGTCATAATTACACAATTCATATTTTTAATGGAAGAATTCATGTACTTACTTTAATGAGAAAGAATAAAATCCAGAATTCAACTTGATTAATCAACACAAAACACCAACAATCAATTCCAGAAAAAGTGTATCAATTACTGAAATTAATTCTTCAATACTTGAACAAGAGAACTAAAAATTATAAAAAAGTCTAACCCCAAAAATGAGGTTTTTCGAACTATTTATAATAAAAACAAAACCTAATCAACGAAGGATTCTATTTACTGAAAATCTGTCCGAACGCATCTGGGTCGACGGACCTCGTGACGGATCGTCATAGACACGACGGACCGTCATGGCCTCCGTCGTCCCATACTTCACACATTATTCTGCTGCTTTCTTCATCCCCCTCGACAGACAAGTATGATGGACCGTTTCAAGCACGACGGTCAGTCGAGGGTCTCCGTTCCAAAAACTTGAACTTCTTGCAATTTGGGTACTGGGACTACTTCTCTGATCATCACGACGAACAAGCAGGACGGACCGTCGTGGCTATGACGGTCCGTCATGGACTTCCGTAATCCCACACTTGGTCAGACTTCCCCATCTTTCATCAGCAGCTTTCCTCCTCACTATGATGCCATCTACGAACCGTCACAGCCTCGACGGACCGTCTTAAGCTCCGTAGGTGGTCTCTTCTGCATTTCTTGCTCAAAAACTCCCGCGTTCATCTTTGGACAGATTTCCTGCAAATAAAGAGAAACCTACATAAAAAAATCAATACAAAAAGGCTTTAGACAGACACTAAACTTAAGAAAAAAGCATTAATAGTACCGTGAAACCACGGTACATCACATATCAACATACTTGAACCCATAATCTCATATAACTCTATCACAAAGTAATAACATCACAAGTATGAATAAGAGTTTATCATGTAAATAGAAAAGTAAGACAACTAATCATAAATCCTCATAGAGTCAACAAGTGCAATGACCAAGCAAAGCCCCATAACCTTACTCAATCAAGTAACCTAACAAGAACCATAATTAACAACCTACTACACCAAACATAGCTTTCAAATACACATAAGTTCACACTTTATCAATAAGGACCAATTACATGTTCATAAACATCATCACCATCATATAATACCATTTACATTATCATCATACACATACTTAATATTAACCTCCCAAAGCTCCTATCAAGGCAAACTAGTGCAAGGCATAGGTAGGGTCACATACACCTACCTAGGCTAAGTCAAACATCTCAAGTCACCTTAGTTAGTTTATACTTAATTACTTCAATTTAGTTTAGGGAGCACTTGCCTTAACGGACATAGACCACAAGATCTAAGTTTGGAACCCGGTGTCATGGAACCCTACACCGAAAAAAGGTGGACTACTTGCCAAAGTAGTACCTAAACATGAACATAGCACCTACATGGATCCACTGGCTAGTATTCCTATGGGGTCAACATAGTTCAAGAACTAGAAGATATAATTGGGACCCTCTTTATGTCACATGAATTGTAGTCTCCAATCGCTTTGAGTATATTAGTGTTCCTACCTTCCCTATGTGGGAAGGGACACTCCTCGTCTAGTTCACTTGGTGCAAAGATAGGTCCCTTTATTGAAATGTCTTTAATGTCCTTATTTATTAATTATAACTTAGTTTAGGTCATAGGGTCTAGCCCTTATATAATCATGATCATCATATCTCAAAAGGAATTGCATGAGTTTAGTCCTTTCATCACAATTCATATAAGTGAGGTTAACACATTTCATAGTACTTCATATTAAGATACATTGGTAAATATCACCATCCTTATGACATTCACATCTTATTCAACCTCATAATCATAGTCAAGAAATTTCAATTCAACATCATACCACCCTGTCAAACTTAATATAAAGCATACTTCATCATAGCATTATGGCTTAATCACAATTAAGCACAAAGTGGAGCAAAGAATAGGGATCATAAAACTTACCAAGTCTTCTTCATAATTCATCATCAAGGTATCACCATCAACCCTTAGTTCAACTCATTTAGGTCATAAAGTCATCATAATTCAATAACCAACAAGATCATAATGCTAAAAGAATCTCTACATCACAATTTAATACTAGGTCAAAGCTTAAGATTAGATTAATTCATCATAACCTAGATTACATCTCAAAAACTAGAATGCAAGACTACAAACCATTCTAATTTGTTCATAATTCAGTGTAACAACATCATCTAATAGCAATTCAACCTATGACCAAGTCAATTGAACCAATTACAATATAATTCATATTTTACCAACAAAGGAGATTCCACCAAGACCTAGGGTTAAGGGTATAGGGTCATGTTCTTCAATTTAGACCAAATCATCAAGAACTATCATGATCAAGTTAAGATACATGTTAATATATTCAATATAACCTAAATTAACCAGCAACAACTCAATTCATAACTTCAATTTCGAGATTAGATGAAACCCACTTGAAAACTTATGTTTTGAAAACACTTTGAATGAACCTTTTGAGGAAATAGGTCTCAAAGGTGAATAGATCCCATACCTCAATGTTTGATGAAGATTCAATGGTGAAATAGACCCTTAACAGCCCCCAACACCCTTCCATAGCTTGTTCTTCAATGGTGTCTTCCAATAGAGAGAGAAAGTAGAGAAAAGGAAGTGAGTTTATTTTGTGAGTTGTGTTAAGACAAATGGGGGTTGGGGTCTTTATATGAAGGGTTAATTAACCTAATTATACTCAGTTAAGCCCCTTTTTAACCACCTAACCCCTTAAATAATTAATTGAACCTCTTAAAAACGTGCGGGGAAAACTTGACCCTCATAGACGGAACCCCGATCGACGGGCCGTCTGTTAGTCAACGACGGGGGGCCCCTCCATCCTATACACTCGTCGTTTTGGTTAGAGACTTGTGCAGGAGAGGGCTTACCCATTTTGGCTAAGTGTGAGACGATTATCGTCATGGACGCCCCACGATCCACACACGGATCGTAGCCTGCATCTCGTCGATGCACACTACCCAGGCAGTGTTGACACCAACTTGCAAGGGTCCTCCTCAAGGGCCCTTGGTTGGTCCTTGGGGAGTCGTACCCAAAGTTTTTGACCATGAAATATATTATACACATGTTATACACCCTTACACCTAATTTCATGAATTTCCGACTCCTAAAAGCTAGTCAAAAAGGCTAAGACACGCGAGTACCTCTTTGAACCAACTTCCAGACGTCATGGACATTCTTGGATGTTTTGATTTCTAAACTTCCTAAATGACCTATATTCATTAAAATAGACTTAAAGAGAGTGTCTATACCTCATGACACCTATGTTATGCTTTATGACACGTCTTGAATTTTCGAAGCGTTACACTCTAAATGCTTAAATGGACTCTAATTGGCTTAATGATGATAACGACTTAAGTTTAATGAAGGTTGAATGAAATTAATATTATATAGGGAAGCTTTGAGGGTTGATTAGGTAGACTTGAAGAGGGTGTATGGGCGGTCTCTTCATGTTCTACTCAAGTGAATCTTAGGGTAACCTTAGGTGGGGAGTTGAATGTTTGGAAGGTTATAATCTTGTCATAGGTAGTCTTAAGGATCATTTAGGTATGCTTGGAGAGGGTGTATGGTCGGTATCTTCTTGTCCTACTTAAGTGAGTCTTAGGATAACATTATATGGGAGGCTTGTATGTTATATAGTTCACTGTGAAGTCACTATAAGTTTACTGTAATTTGATATAAATTGGATATGACTTGGAATGTTTTCTGAATGTGATGTTTTGTGTTTAAATGTAATTCTTATACTTTTAATATGTATTTTTAATCAAAAAGAGCATGTTTCTCATAAATGTCTGTTTCTCATGATCTTATGCATTATGCCATACTTTGTACATGCATTGTACTAATTCAATACATTTTGTCTATATCTAAAGTTGTAGGTAGAAGGTGAGAGGCATCTTGAAGCAAAGCTTGGAAACTAGGACTCTTTCAAGCAAAGTTGGGATATGTCCTCACTTCATTCGCGGACATAGCTATCTTAGATTTCTTTCATTCAAAGTATAGTAATAGACTAAGTATTTCTATATTTTGATTGTATATGTCGTGTCTCAAGTATTCTTGAGTCTAAGATTGGCGTATGTTGAGACTTAGTATCTTGTATGGTTTTATATGAAAGATGTTTTGGATATTATTCATGTGAAAAGTTTTAATTCCTCACTACTTTTCATACATGTATGCAATGAATGATGTCTAAGGGCTTGTACAAGACTTTCGAGAGGGAAGTACGCCGTATTGCAATCCGAGAACACCATATGTTCTACGGTGTACTCTCGGGGTGTGACAAAACTAATCTTTCAACAATACCATAATTCACACATTAGTCATAGGATCTTCACATTTCAAATGGAACATAAGTTCATACATAATATACATGATAATTAAACACCTTCACCTTTCAAGTTGATCAATAATTCATACATAGGAATCTTAAAGATAGAATTCATTCATACTTGTCCTTCAAGGCTATACATCAAGATTCAACCCTTTCCATTTACCCTTCAAGGGTAATAAATCATATAGAATTAAGACTTTAAGCATGAAAAAAACAAGATTAATTAACTAAATTAACATAGATACAAATCTTAATATTCCTATTGCATCAACAAACCTATCATAATTTCATAAATTTGGGGTCATGGGGAAGCACATTGTTTCATGGAAATTTGCACAATAATATCAATCATTAAACATCAAATTCACAATAATATAGTATAATTAACATAATGAAATTGTTTTTAAGAAGAACCCGTGTCTAGAATACAAACCCTAGATTTTGAACAATATCCCAAATTTAGAAATTAGAGTTGAAAGGATTCATCGAGAAAGAAGTTCCATGAATGAAGGCTCACATACCTATTGAAGCTTTTCCCATGAATTGGAGTTGAGAGCATTGATTCTTGATCCCTAATATTCAAGTTCTTGGTGTTCTTCAATGGAGGAACTCTAAAGAGAGAAATATTGAGAGAAGTGGGTTTTGAGGAAATATTTGGGGGTTTGAGTTTTTGGATTAATAATATGTGAAATAAACTAAAAAATTATATATATAGTTCCCCTAAAATACCCAAAACACCTCTCATTAAATTGGACTAAAATAAGAAAGATTTAAAAATTCACATTTTAATGGTCTCGGTCAGGGACCACGCCCCTCCCCATAAATCGTGGTGTGGACCACACGGCCCGTTGCCCCCCTCATGGAGTTGAGGCAGTGAGTACCATTTTGGGGCACAGTTGATTTTCCCAAGTCATCTCCACAATCTACTTCACGACTAGTGAAGTGGACCACGACACGTGGTCATGCCTGTGGAGATGAGGAAGTAGCTAAGCTATCTCGCGCCATCAAGACAATATTCCAAGTCCTCTTCATGGAGGAATTCATTATCCATGGTAAGAACTACGGGCTGCGGTCCCTTCCGTGGAGATTCTGCTAGTAGGCTTGAATTTGGGGGAAGCCTTGGCCTTTGGCCTTGGCTTGCCCCTTTTCTTGGCACTTGCCCCTAAGGCCTTGACTCCTAAAATTGAATTATAACCCTAAATTATTTACCAATAGTTCTGAGAGTCATTTTATGAATTTTTTAATCTTACGTCTAGTCTCTAGTTTAACCTATAATTTTCCAAAATGTTACAGATTTAGTGTCCTCAAATGTTTTTTGTGCCAATAGCTGATGTAAAACCCTTGATTTCCAGGTATTTGGATTAAGGAACAATGCATAGACACTAATGGGAAAAAAAAGAAAAAGGTAGCTGAAAGAACGAATAAAATAAGGTCTTGTGATCGCCTAATTGATTGGGCGAGTCGCTGAGTTGCTATTATCTCGCCTAAAGTTCCAAAGTGCCACGCCCCCAAGTAGAAAATCAAGTCGACTAGAGAAAGGAGTAGTCGGCGTGTCGCCGAATAGTTTCGTGTTGCAGTGATTTGATCGCTCAAAGTTAAAGAGCATAAGGATGCTGAATGCTAAAGAAAAAAGGGTATGGAATTGATCAAAGTGCAGATCTTTGAGTTGTTCAGCGATCCCGACTTACTGCATTGAATGGTCCTCGGAGTATATTTTTGGCGACGATAAATACATTTTTGAATATGTAATTTAGGATCAGTTTTAAAAGATAGAACTTTTTATAAGAATTTGAGTGGAAATCCGAGTATTGAGACAATATTTTCTTAGCTTTGAAGAATTGAAGTTTTCCTTTTTGTTTGAGAAATTGGAAGTGGGTCTTTGAGATTCTTTAATTTTGACCTTTGTAAAATAAAATTAATCTTACCTAGTTGATGGAAACACAATGTTGTAACGATTTCTATCTTTTTATGATATCTAGCTAAAAGCCCAATTCTTAGGGTGTGATTATGTGATTATGGATTGAATAAGCATATGGGTATTGTTAATTGTAAGTGTAAATTCTACTCAAAAGTGCTTTCATTTAGTAATAATTGTTTAATTTAAAGGGTTATAGATGGAAATGCAACTCTACCTTCGTGTTTTTGTCTTGCTCGAGAGAGGGATTCTAAAACAAAGATTACTCAATTGATGCTCTCTGGGTGTTGGATTGTCATGGGTTCAACCCGAGAGAGTAAATTCTAAACCCTTTTCCACACATTCAGCTCGAGAGAGTAAATGGACTAAAGCGTAGGGTGTTCTTATTTATTGTTTGGTTGTGTTTGAGAGAAACCAACTTAATTTAGGGTAAATTATTTGAGTGAAGTTTATCCCAACTAAAGTTTAGCTTATTCACTGATTTATATCTATTTACTAACACTTTTAATCGCCCACATGTCTACATTAGCCTATAATCCAATCACATCCCAGGAACCCGTCTCCTTACTTGTTAATTAGTATTATTTGTTGTTGTTATAGTTAATAATTACAACCAAAACCCCTCTTTTTTGTTTGACATTCTTGTCACCCCCAATTTGAACTTGATTTTATTCGTAGAAGTCTATTCCTATGATTGTGTTACAATTCGAGATCACACCCTAGTCGTAACATGACATAATCGACCTCTCAAAGGTCTTATACAAGCCCTTAGACATCTTTCATCGCATAGACATAAAATAGTGTAGAATTTTAAAAAATTTCATTATATAACACGAGACTAAAAGTCATTTCATTTAATAATCACTAATACAAAGTTAGGACATTAAGTCACACCTTACCATCTTAGACACGACTTCAATATAATAGGAATACGACCCTTAAAATATAAAAGAACATTACTAGTGTTAAACTCCAGTAGTCCATGACCTAATCTAGACTAACATGAAGAACTAATCCATATAAAACAATTCATAGGCCTAAAATAATGTATATAAAACATTTAGGAAGTGTTAAGAGTCAAAACGTCAAAGAAAGTCCATGACGTCTGGTGAATAGTAAAATGTACACTAGTGTGCCTTGGAATGTTTCATGGAGTTTTAAAAGTTGAAAATTAATGGAATTTGGTATAAAGGTGTTAAAATTGTATGAGAGTATGTTAAGGGTGGAAACGTCCGGGTACGACTCTCCAAGGACCACCCTAAGGGTCCTTCGAGAGGACCCTCGCAAATGACCCAAAATTGTCAAATTGACTGTAGGCAAACGACGAGCCAATCGATGAGCCGTCGATTGATCCATGCTCCATAAATGGTAGTCGTTGGATAATACATAGAATTTTCAAAAACAAAATGCCCCATAAAACATTCTCTGTCGCAAATGACAATTGCACGGGATAGTGCCGTCGATGGACCTACGGACCGTAGGTCCTGGTGTCTGTTTTGGACTACCTAATTTTAAATTGAGGGAATTAATTAGTTAGTTGGTTAGTTAATTAATTATGGGTTAAGGGGTGTCTAATTAAGTTAGTTAAGGGGTTATATAAGATATAAACCTAATTAAACTAACCCAACACCCACACATTTCCCAATCTCAAATCTCTCTACCTTCTCTCTACATTCTCTCACTATTCCCAAAGAAGACCATTGAAGACAACCTTCAACGGCATTTGGGCTGCAAGAATTCAACTTTATTTCCAATAATCTTCTAGTATTGTTAAGGTATGGGAAATCTTCACTCCTGCGATCTCTTCCCCCAAGAGGCTCCTTCAAATTGATTTTAAAAGTTATCAAAAACATAGGTTTCCTTCTTATTCTGAAATTGATCTTTCAAATTGAATTGTTATTTGTTCTCTTTGATTATTAATGATAGAATATGATTGGTTGTGGGTGAAATTTTGTAATTCTTGATCATTGACTTAGTTTGTGATGAATTGAACTATTTACCCTAACTATAGTGATGAATTGGACTTGAAGATGATTAGGGTTGTTAGAATTGGTTATCGTATTACTTAATTCAATATATTATTATGATGATGAGTGATTTATTGGATAATTGTGATGAATTTACGGTGAGATTCTTGATGAAGGCTATGGAGGATAATTGGTAAGACATTGTGATCTTGAACTCTTTACTTCAATAATGGTGGATTGTGTTTGGTGATGATGTTTTTCAGTTGAAGTATTACATGTGATTAGCCTTACAAAGATATGATGTTATGAATATGAATATGATGGCATGATATGATTATGTTGAATGTGAGATCATTGTGAGGCTTTGTTATTACAAGTTTTAAGATGATTTATCTTGTGTACCTAAATAGTGGAATGATGATTTGTTGATCTCACTAATGATGGTTGTGCCGAAAGGAAGTTCTCCTCCTATGCCTGCTGAGATAAATGATATGCTATACAAGGTTGTTAGTAACCTATCACCCAAATTAAGCTATTATTGTTAAATAATGACTTAATGACATTTCAAAAGGGACTTTAGCTTATCATCGAGTGAAATTGACAATGAGAGTTGTTGACTCCCCCATAGAAGGGAGATTCACCAAGGGTTCTCATGAGATAGTGACTATAATGAAATTGTGCATAAATATAGTCCAACATATGTCTCCCAGTTCTTGAACTATGTTGCCCCCATAGGAATACTAGCTAGTGGATCCACCTAGAATTATATCTTAATGTTTTGGTCCTACCTTGGCAAGTAGACCACTGTAACACTCCGAAAGTCCATGACCTAAACTAGAGCCTACATGTTGTCCTAAGGTTGGTAACAATGTTTTAAAGCCTAAAATAATATATATAAATCATTTAGGAAGTTTTAGAGTCAAAACGTCCATGACGTCTAGTGAGTAGTGAATTAGGTGCTAGTTTGCCTTGGCATGTTTCATGGGATTTGAGAGTTAGAAATGAATAAAATTTGGTGGAAAGGTGTTAAACATTTATTAGAATGTGTTTAGGGTCTAAAATCCTGGTACAACAACCCAACGACCACACTAAGTGTCCTTGGAGACGACCCTTCAAAAATGACCCAAGAGGTGTCAAATAAGAGTGGCAACCTACAGTCCAAACGACGGAACGTCGTCTAGGAGACAGGTTTCAATGGACCCCTTAGGTGATGCCTTATCCATTTTCAAAAGTTTCCCAAAAACAGGCTCTCTGTCACCAACGACGGACGTGCATTACGGTGGGTGCAGTGGGCGTTGACTGAACAACGGACCGTAGGTCGGGGTCTCGTAGGTCAGGTCTTTTATGGACTGTCCAATTTTAATGAATTCATTTAATTAGTTAATTCATTAGGGGTTTAATTAGAGGTTAAGGGGTGTTTAGTTTAGTTAGTTAAGAGACTATCAAAGTCCTAACACTCATTAAACTAACCTAACAATCTTCAATTCCCAAAACTCAAACTCTCTTCCTTCTCTCTACTTTCTATCTCCCCAGAGAAGACTCCATAGAAGACCAAGGTGAAAGGGCTTAGGGATGAAATAACTTAACTTTCTCTCCATCAATCATCAAGGATTAAAGGTATGGGAACTCTTCACCTTTGGGAGTCATTTACCCAAAGGATTCTTTCAAATTGATTTCCAAAAGTTGAGAAAAATAGGGGTTTCATTCTTAATCAGAAATTTATGTTTCAAAATTGTATTGTTCTTATTTTCTTTTGATTATTATGGATGAATTATGATGAATTATTTGTATATTAGGGTAGTTCTTGATGTTAGACCTAGTTCTATGGAAGAGATCATGAAATGACCCTATTTCCCAAACCCTGGGTTATGAATTGATTAGTGATGATTCAATTAACTTAGGTCTTGTGTTAATTACTATTGTATGATGTTATTAAGACTATTATTGGATAAATATGGTTGTAAGACCATGGTAGAAGGACTGTGAAGGTGAATTGGTAAGGCTGATGATCTTGAATCCTTACTTCAATTGTGATGGCTTGTACTTGATGATGATGTTCAATTGAAGTACTAACTGTGATTAGATAAGAAAGGTGATGGTATGATGAATGTAATTGAAATGTCTTGTGTCATATCCCGAGAGCACACCCTAGAAGTTAGGGCACTCTCATAGTGCAACCGGCGTACTCGACCTCTCGGAGGTCTTATACAAACCCTTTCATATCATTCATCGCATATACATAGTGAAAAGTAGTGCGGAATTAAAACTTTTCACAAATACTTTCATAGTCTTTAAAAACACTTTCATATAAAATCATAGGAAATACTAAGTCTCAATCTCATCAATCTTAGACACGAGAATACTTGGGACCGTCCCATACAATGCGAATATATAAATACTTAAGTCTATTACAATACTTCAATAAGAAACATAAAAGACATCTATGCCCTCCAGTCAAATGAGGACATACTTCAACTTCACTTGAATGATGCTACGATCCAAGTCTTGGCTTACAAATGCTCCTCACCTACCAACCACTATAGAGATAGATAAAAGCATGGAATTAGTACAACAACATGTACTATGTTTGACATAATGCATAAAAATCATGAAAACGGACATTTATTGGAAATATGCATCTTTTCATTTAAATATCATAATATAATGATAAGAACAACATTTAACAACTTAGAAACGCATAAGAAATCACTTAGAACAATTATCACATTAAAGAGACACATTACAGTACCCTCAACTCACTTTACAGTGAATTCCTTCACTGTTATAGTGAAGTTGCCTACTTCTTCCTTAGACACTTTATAGCATGTAATCATCCCACTAAAAGCCATCCTAAGACTCACTTAAGTCATACAAAGAGATACCGACCATACACCCTCTCTAGCATGCCTACACGATCCTCAAGACTACTTATAATGATACACATACACACTTACAATACACCAAACACATAACATGCATAATAGGGCATTGTCTTTACCAAGGCTATCAAAAGACTTACTTAAGTACTCCTAGAAGAGAACGCCACTACCCTCTCTTCAAGGTTACATAAATAATACTTAAGACTTCCTAAGTTTAGATCATGCCTAAAGAATCAACCAACTTCCCTAACTAGAGTCATTCTCAAGACTTCCCTAGAAAAGACATGAAGAGATCATCCCTTATGACCTCTTCACACTTTAACTAAGGAATCCTTAAGTCACTTTAGATTAGGTACTCATTAATTTACATACTTTCTTACATAAATCATTATTTCATTAGTTCATTAAGATGCATTCATCACATAAAGGACATTCAAGTAATGTGTAACACTCCGGAAATGTCCTGACTTAGACTAGGGCATAATCTATTAAATAAGGTTTAAAATGATGTTTCCAGACCTATATTGATGTAATAAACTCATTTGGAAAAGGTTATAGCCAAAACCACTAAGAAAGACCTTAACATCCGGAAACTACCTACTTTGAACTAGTTGACGTCCCTATGTTTGGTTAATGTTTCGGGTGTCAAATGAAGTCCAAAACTTGTAAAGTGACATTGGATAGTTAGTATGTAATACAAAGTGTCCAAAATTCCGGTAATGACACCCCAAGGAACACCCGAAGGGTCCTCGGGGAGGACCCAAACATGAGTAGGTAGGGTGCATGTCAGCCTGCGAGCAGACACAAATTTGAGGCAAGGCGTGCGACGCGAGCCTTACATGCAGGTCACTGCCTCAAGATTTGAGAGGCAGCCTCGCGACGTGAGTCTGACATGCACCTTAATGTCTCAACTCAAAATTTAATAAAAATTATGAGATTTGGCCCCGCGATGCGCAGCTACTTCCCAGAATCGTTATAGTTGTATTTTTGGTAATTTAACTTCATAAAGAGATCCATTTAAGTGGAGGGTCTTTTGGGTAATTCATAGGACTACTATATATGGATATTAGGTTAGTTTTAGACAATTTTTACTCGTCCAAATAAGATTTAAATGATAATTCTCTCATATCTCAAGAAATGCTGTCTTTTCCAAACTCCATTGAAGAACAAGAAGAGCTTAAGGAAGAAGACGAATATTTCAAACTTTTAATCCAATTTTCGTGGATTCTTCATCTATAAGGTATGGATTTTTCACTATTGGGATTCCTTTCCCCGAGAGGTCCTTTCAAGATTAGTTTTCATGAACTTCAATTACTAGGGTTTTTACTCTACAAAATGTATTTTCTTCCTAACCCTAGATTTATGATTTTTGATGAAAAGTAAGTGTTTTCTATGGTCTATTTCACACGAATTGATGAGTATGTGGTTAGTTATGATTGAATTTCGTGTGAAGCATGTTCTTATGTAATTGATGGTTTCATATGGTTGGTTCTACTACTTGATGACATGTAAACTTAGGGATTGGAAATGAGAGTAGAATGAACTCTTAAATGACGCCTTCCCTTATACTACATTACGGATTGGTCTTGTACATGATTTGAAGAGTTGTTCTTTATTATTCTTTTGAGTATTTTACTATGTTATGGTTATGAATGTTGTAAGTTGAACTAAGTTCTTGAATAAGGTTCTTTGAAGCAAGAGGTAAGTCTTCTAAAGTTGTGATTACTCTCCAATGTTTATGTTAGCCTATAAATCTTGATGCTATGTTATAGAAGTATTTATGATGTTGATATGTGTGTATGTTGTTCTATGAACATGTTACTCGTGAGATCATTATAAGAACATTATAAATGCAAGTTACGATATCTCTTGTATGCTTTAAATAAGATGACTATGTTATGTTAATCTCACATACGAAGGGTTGCGATAAAAGGAAATTCTCATCTAATACTAAAGAGTTCATGATCATGTTTATACAAGGAGTTAATCTCATATGACCTATGATAAGTTTATGATGAAATACAACTTAAAGGTTATTCAGAAAGGGACTTAAGCTAAGCACCGCTGAACTAGTTATGAGACGTGTCCCTTCCCTAGTTGGAAGGTAGGTCACAATGACTCTCATGAGATTGAGGCTTCCATGTAATGTGGAACTATGGGTCACTAATATATCTCATAGTTCTTGAACTATGTTGCCACCATAGGATACTAGCTAGTGGATCCACCTAGAAAGCTATGTCATGTTTGGTTCTACTTTGGCCGGTAGACCACCTTCTTTCGATGTGGGGTTTTATGACACCGTATTCCATGTTTAGCTAACATGGTCTATGTCGGTTAAGGTGAATGTTCCCTTATGTAAAATGAAATACAAGTAAATGGACGTTGACTAGGGTGACTTGAAGAGTCTACTTAGTATAGGTAGGGGTATGGGACTCTACCTAGACATTGCACAAGTTGACTCTAAGGAAAGTCCTATGAGATTTTTCTTATGTAATATGACAACATGAAAGATATATGTTTATGATACATGATGATACTCTTATATGATATTAGTTATTATGATGAACATGTTATTGGTTTATATTGCTACATGAAGTGATGACTACTTATGTTACAAGTTATATGAAGCAAGGCTTTACTTATGGTCTCCTATCTTATCTACTTGGTTGGGTGGGGTAATGTGGCTTCACATGACCAGTGCACTCGTAGGTTAAAGATGACATCATTGGTAAGTGTTTTGTATGTTATGTTTATATGATTTTTTGAATATGAAACGTTAACATGATTCTATGATAATATGTCTTTGCTTATGATCATGTTTTATTTTGATGGAATCTTTAACTAGTATATGTTCTATGGTATGTTCATTGAATACATTCACATGACTTAGCACGTTTTCTAAAGATATGATAAATGATCATTTTTCATGAATGTCCTTAAATGTTATGTGCATATACCCATACTTAGTACATGTGACGTACTAACCCCATTAATTTTTATTACTACAAGTATAGCTTCCGGCCATTGAAGTTTAAGGTGGTCGATTTGAAGAAGCTTGGAACTCTTTCTCCAACTTTTGGTAGGTCCTCATGCTATCTTTTCAACATTGTAGCTTATGCAGATTTTAGTAGTTTTAGGAATTATCCTATTTCCGTTATGTTTCTTTGGATTCTTTTGTATTAAGGCCTATATGGCATATTGACTTTATATTGGCTACGTCTAGATTTTCACTCTTTAAACGGTTTTTTATATGTGAGACAGATTTTTAGAATATTGTATGTCTTATGAATGTTAAGTATGAAGTCTAAGTATACTTCAAGTAGAATGTAAAAGTTTTCATTTTTCACAATTTTTACTGATCACATGATATGACGAATGCTAAAGGCCTGTCTAAGACCTCTGAGAGGATGACGACGCCAGTCTCATCTGGGGTATGCTCTGTGGATGTGACATAATGGTCTTGGAAAAGACCTAGGGACTCTCACTAACATCTTCAAATCCTATTGTGCAATGTCTAGATACCGTCCCATACCACCACCTAAACTTCATAGAACTTCTCTAATGCTAATGGGTATCCCACATGATGAGAATAGGCAATAACCGACATAGACCATGGTAGAAAAACATGGAATCCGGAGTTCTATCCTACTCCGATGAGGTTGTTCTACTTGTCAATGGTAGAACTTGTACACATCCCATGTAGGCACATGGTTAAGTAATATGAATGTCTTACATTATATTCTAGCCTCACCCTTTAACTATAACTACCTCCCTTACCATACTCACAAGGTGCTAGCCTTTCTTCTCATAGAGTAATTCACATCAAGGTTCATACAAAGGGGTTCCATATCAAGTTCATAACCCAATTACATTTACCCTACCAAAGAGGTCCCCTAGGGCTGCCTTACAATGTCGACAAGAAGCTCATCATGAATTTTCTAAGGATTTATATGATGACGTTCCAGCCAATCAGCCTTAAGTCCATTATTCATTCCAAGAAGCATACCATTATGACTTTCGACTTCAAGTTTCATAACCTTACCACTAGGTTCAAGGTTTCACATAAAGGACCCTCTTATAATCATGAATTGTCTCACATATCATTCATTCTTACAAGACTAAGAGGTTTTAACATCCTGAGTCAAGAGATCCATATTCACTTTCATACATGCATCAAGTAAGGGACACAAGTCTACCAAAACAAGACACAACATACTTCACTTTAGCACATATTACATGTCATTCTAGAAGCACATAGGAACAACCATTATCCTCTTTAAGTCATCCTATTCACTACTATGTCATCTTCAATATAACCATCATAGACTCATATAGCCATGTAGAACAATCATGCATCAACTCTAAGACTACACACATGAACACATAGTCATAGTCTAACTTGATCACCTAACAACATCAATAGAAGAAACTACATACTTTCACATTACTTCACATATAGGTAGATATGATCACACTTCACATAATCAATTACACAAATCATCATATTACTTCAAGTAGTTGCCGACAAGGCCATAATCATCATATTACATAAAGTAACGCCGACAAGGCCACATCAATCACATAACACTGCCACCATAAGTTAACCATACCAATAACAACATAATTGAAGTCTAATTAACATAAAATAAAGGGAAATAGGGCAGTGTACCCCCGCTCCATCCACAACACTTTAATCCAATGCCAAATCATCCAATTCAATATCATAAGTCCCTTACCCATGGCCATGAACATCAATTCAATGCATATATCATAATAATCAATGAATCTAAGTCAATTCATTATATATTTACCAATGTAAGACCAATTAGACATCAATTGAATACAATTCTTACATCATTAGATAACCCGTAGAAAACTACACCCTAATTCATAAGCATTAAGACATTATCACTTAACCCATAAAGTAGTCAAAAACTAGGGTTCATCAATTACATCGTTTCATAGGTTATTTGAGTTAAAATCATCTAATTAAAAACAATATAATCAATACTCAATGATTAAAAACCTTTAATGCAAGAACCGATGGTTAGGTCATTAAATTGTACAATTCATCTTTGAAAACTTTAGAAAACTTCTTTTAATTTGGACTCCTTGATTAATAGAGTTTAAAGGATAAAAAAACCATACCTAAATGTTGATAATCCTCCAATTTTATGAATAATTACCACTCAAATCTCCAATCGAAGCTCTTCCTAGAATTTTCGCTTCAATGGAGTGTTAAGGAATTTCTAAGCGATTTTAGGGTTTTGATTTGGAAAAATGAATTCTTCTATGTGGTAGAGATGTATATACATGTCTATAATATCCAATAAAACCTTAAGGCAACGACAAACCTTCAATTTGGACATGGGGTGAATTTACACTTTCACCCCTCACTTAATAGTGAACCTGCTTAGGAACACAGGCTCACTTCCAAACGACGGCCTGTCCTTTGACCAACGGACTGTCCTGTTGGTCCATGGTATGGGACTGAGGCTGATCATTGGCCTCTCCTCTCCCATGGATAATTCCCAAACAACGAGATACCACCAACGAGGTGTCGACTGGCCCACTGGGCGTCGATTGCCAACCGTTGGTTAGGCTATCTTGGACAGTCTTGGGCACCATGAAGGGTCCTTCCTCAAGGACCCTTAGATGGTCCTTAGGGATATTTTCCCAGACGTTCCAACCCAGAAATGTTCGTATACGAGTTTAGGACCTCTACCATGAAATTCACCCAAAAAAACACATAAAACCCAACGAAACATGCTTATACACACAATCTTATTTCAATGCACCTCTTTCGAACGTCATGGACGTTCCTGGACGTTTGACCTCAAAACTTCACGAAACTTGACAGACTGCCTAAATACATCATAATAACTCATTTAAGGACCTTATGACCTCATGAATCACACATAAACACATAAAACCACATATGAGGCACATAGGTGACTTAGTCGTCGAACGTCATAGTCATCCCCTGACGTTTGACTTCTAATGCACCTAAATTCTTAGACACTGCCTCAATACCACAATATAGACCATTTAGAACCTTAGACCATTATCAAAACAGTGTTATACTCTAGCTTAACCTAAGTCATTTTTGGGATCTTACATCTTGATTATATGGATTGTGATATTATGCTTATTATACAACGTTGATTGTGAATCACTTATGTTCCTTAATATGACATTATGATGATAATGTGTTAATCTCACATATGAGGGTGTCATTGAAATGAAGTTCTCATGCAATTCCTAATGAGATAATGATTATAATATACAATGGGGTTAGTCTCCTATGACCTATACTAAGCTATGATGATTAATAGGCTTAAAGACATTTCAAAAAGGGACTCTAGCTTAGCACCTAGGGAAGGTAGGTTCACTATTGTACTCATGAGATAGAGATTATAATGCTAATGGCATAAAGAGGGTCTCAAACATGTCTCTTAGTTCTTGAACTATGTTGCCCACATAGGAATACTAGCAAGTGGATCTACATAGATGCGATGTTCATGTTTTGGTACTACCTTGGCAAGTAATCCAACTTCTTTCGGTGTAGGGTTTCATGACACCAGATTCCACATTAGCTCATGTGGTCTATGTCGGTTAAGGCAAGTGTTCCCGAAAGTAAAATGAAGTAATAAAGTTAACTCTAACTAGTGACTTAAGGGGTTTTACTTGGTCTAGGTAGGGGAATGGGACTCTACCTATACATTGCACTAGTTGGCCTTGAGAGAAGTCCTAGGAGGATGTTCTTATAAAGTAAATGATATGAATATGGTGAGTCTACATGTTGATTATCCTATTTGATGTTTGTTTACTTATGAATATGTTGTTGGTCTATATTGCTAAATATGATGACGACTACTCTTAATGCTATGCTATATGAAGTTAGACATTACTTGTGATCCTTTGGTTTGTTTACTTGGTTGAGTGGGGTTATGGGACTTTACTTGGTCATTGCACTAGTAAGCTGGGTAAGGGGTTTGAGTAAGGGCCTTGCATATGTTGTAATGTTATGAGCTCTTGTACATGCTTTCTTGTTATAACATGATGTTGGAGTTGCTTTGGTTATGTGCTCTATTACGCTATTACACATGTTGACTTGACTTTACTTGATGATGTTGGTCTTGTATTGTATATGGTCTTGTTATAAGGAATATATGATTATTGTCTTATATGTGTTCTTGGTTATGCATAAGATTTTTTAAAGTAAAATATTGGCATGTTTTGAACAAATGTCCCTTTTAGCATGATTTCGAATGTTTATGTGCATATATTTCCATAATTAGTACAAGTGGTGTACTAACCCATACATCTATGTTTCTAAAATATTTAGATTCCGATCATTGTGTTCTTAGAAGGCCGATTGAAGAAGACTTGGATCATATTCCCCAAGTGTTGGTATGTCCTCATGTTCGGGGATGTTACCTTGTTCCACATTGTAGCTTTAATGTTGTATTGTAATATAGACATTGTTCATTCCTTAATATCATTTGGATATTTATGTAAGCCTATATTGTCATGTTGACTTTATATTGGTTATGTCCAAGATTTGTACTCGTTTAGATGGTTCAATATGAGACGAAGTATTAGATTAAATCCTAGGTATCCATTATGTTATATAAAAGAGAAGCCTATGTAAGCTTACTATGTTAGGAGTCTATGTAAACACCATATGTAGTATGCGAGAGGTCTATGTAAACCTCATTATATAGATGTATGTATGAAAATTTTTAATTTTTCCGCATTTTAGCCTATGATATGTAATGACGAATGCTAAGAGGCTAGTGTTAGTCTCTCCGAGGAGGATGACACGGTTACGTCTAGGGGGTGCTCCCCGGTCGTGACAACCACCTTTCGGTGTAGGGTTTCATGACACCGGATTCTATGTTTATATCACATGGTCTTTTGTTGTTTAGGGGATTGTTCCTGAAAGTAAAATGAAAATAGTAATGTGAACTCTAACTAGGGTGACTTAAGGGGTTCTTCTTTGTATAGGTAGGGGTATGGGACTCTACCTATACATTACACTAGTTAGCCTTGAGGGAAGTCGTAGGAGCTGGTTATTATGCTCGTATAAAGTAAATTATATGCCTATGTTGACTTTACATGTTGATGATCCTATTTCATGTTAGTTTCACTTATGAAAATTTTATTTGTCTATTGCTATATATGATGATGATTATTCATGATGCTATGTTATATGAAGTTAGGAATTACTTATGATCTCTTTCCTTATTTACTTGATTATGTGGGGTTATGGGACTTCACATGAGCATTGCACTTGTATGCTTGGGATGAGATTCTTGTTAAGGGTCTTATAAGCTATGATGGTATGAACTCTTGTACATGTATTATTGTGATGACATTATATTGGAGTTGCTTTGGTTATATAATCTTGATATGCTACTTTTCATGTGAGATGACCTTAAGTGGATAATATCCATTTGACTTGACTTTATTGATGATATTGGTCTGGTGTTGCATATGGACTTGTCTTAAGGAATATGTGATCATTGTCTTGTATGTGTTCTTATTTGTGAATTAGGCCTTTCAAAAGTTACATAGCATGACTTTGAACAAAATGTCCCTTTAAGCATGATTTCAAAGGTTATATGTGGATATGTTTCTATACTTAGTACAAGTGCATGTACCAACCCATATTCTTTCCTTTTTCCCAAACTATGTAGGTTCGGGCCGTTGAGGTATCAAGGTCGATTGCAAGAAGACTTGGACTCTTCCCCATGTTTTGGTAGGTCCTCTAGTTTCGAGGATAGTGTCACGTAATCTATCTTAGTAGTATAGCTATAGTCTAAAGACATTCATTTCTCTCATATTGTTGAAGATATTGTTGTAAGACCTATGTGGCAATTATGAATTTGTATTAAAGGCTATGCCCGAATGTTCTACTTAGTTTTAGATGGTTTAATGTGAGATTGTATTATAGACTAAATTCTTATATGTAATGTATATTGCCTAAACGAGAAGCCTATGTAACCTTCATATGCGAAGAGTTTAAGTAAACTCCCTAAGTAGCATGGGAGAGGTTTATGTAAACTTCAATATATTAAAGTCTTAATTTTTCCGCATTTTAAACCATGAAATGTTATGACGAATTTTAAGAGGCAAGTCTTAGTCCTCTCCAGGGACGATGACACCGGTTACGTCTGGGGGGTGCTCCTCGATTGTGAAAAACTTTGTATCAGAGCATGAGGAGTTTAAGTTGTCTTAGGATTGATGTCTCATTAAACCACGTTTACGTAGAGTCTTGTTCATTGGTGTGAATCATGCCACACTTATGAATGAGAGGCTATGTGATTTTTAGGAATTCTCACTTATTGGTAATATTGAAAGTCGTGCCTCAAGGGTTGTAACTCTATGTGTCCCTTCTACTTCTAATCCCTTCTTGTTGATATAGTATGACTATAGGACGTGCTTCCGCAAGGAGAGTGGAGGAAGATTTTTCTAATGCAGGAGTTTCTCCCAAGACAGCCAAGTTCCTCCACAAGACAATCAAGTCCCTCCACAATTCCAAGCTCCGGTCAGTCCTCCACCTATGACGGATGGAGAGATAAGGTCGGCATTTCTAAGCTTGTCCCAAGCCATGTATACCAAAGCTTATGAGGTAGACACTTAAGACCAATCTCTGACGGCCTAAGCCATTCTGGAGGTTGGACCTCGTGTTCAACCAAATCCAAGTGCCATAGCTTTCCGCTTGAGGGACTTTACGAGGATCAACCCTACGATGTTTTATGGGTCAAAGGTAAACGAAGACCCCTAAGACTTCCTAGATGAAGTCTACAAGATTCTCTATGCTATCGGAATGACTTCAAAAAAGAAGGTTGAGCTAGCTTCCTATCAACTCAAGGACGTAGCTCAAACATGGTACACCCAATGAGAGACAATAGGGCCTTGAGAGCGAGTCCTATCACTTGGGAGGTGTTTAGAAGGGCTTTCCTTGACCGTTCTTACCTAGAGAGAAGAGGGAGGCTAAAGTGGAAGAGTTCATCTACCTTCGCCAAGGAGGTATGTGTGTGTACGAGTACTTTTTGAAATTTAGTAAGTTTTTCAAGTATGCTCCTTCATTGGTGTCCAATTCAAGGGATGAGATGAGTCGCTTTGTGACGGGAGTGTCCGATGACCTAGTTTAAGAGTGTCATTCGTCTATGCTTCATGACAATATGGAAATCTCTCGGTTAATGGTTCATGCACAACAAGTTGAAGAGACTAGACTCAAGAGGAAGAACATTGATTTTAAGAGGGCCAAGTCTTATGAAGGAGGTACTTCCAAGGGTAGGCTTGAGATTCAAGACAAGCCTATGCTCAAGAAGAGGGTTTCCAACCAAGTTCTTTCAAATTTCCCTAACTCAAACAGGGATTGGGTTTCTAACCCTAGGTCTCAAAAGGGAAGGAGCATAAATTCACCAAGTGACAAACCTACTTGTGCAAAGTATGGTAAGAAGCATAGTGGTGAATGCTTGGTGCGAACGGTAAATTGCTATGGTTGTGGAAAAGAGGGCTATAAGGTTAGGGATTGTCCAAATGTGAGGAATCAAGAGAAGGGGAGTGTTCAAACTCAAGCAATCGGTCCTAGTTTCGAAGCTCTAAAGAGGCACGGCTTTAATGCTTTGCGCTCCACGGTATAGTATGATGAATCTCTCGATGTGGTCATTGGTATGTTACAAGTCTTCTCTATTTATGTTTATGCTTTACTTGACCCCGAGGCTACTTCATCATTTGTAACTCCTCTAGTATATAAAAAGTTTGATGTTCTACATGACATTTTGATTTAACCTTTCTCAGTTACAACCCTGGTGGGTGACTCCGTTGTGTCAAGAAAAGTCTTTAGGAGTTGTCCAATATCTTTGCCCAATAGAGTTACATGGGTAGATTTGGTAGAACTTGATATGATTGATTTTGATGTCATTTTTGGAATGTATTGGTTGCATGCTAGTTTTGGTTCCACTGATTGTCGAACAAGAGTGGTTAAGTTCAATTTTCTAAATGAACCCGTCTTAGAGTTGAAGGGGGGTAACTCAATTCCTAAAGGTCGTATCATTTCTTTTCTAAAATATTGTAACATGATCCCTAAGGGGTGTCTTTACCACATTGTGAGGGTTAAATATCTTGAGTCCGACATTCGTCCTATTGAGTCGGTCCCCGTAGTGAAGGAATTTCCAAAAGTCTTTCCCGATGACTAGCCCAGAATTCCTCCCGAGCGGGAAATAGACTATGGTATTCACTTGTTACCAGATATATCCCATTTCTATCTTTCCTAACCGGATGTCTCTGGCGGAGTTAAAAGAGCTAAAGCTTCAACTCAAAGACTTATTAGATAATGGTTTCATTAAACCAATTATCTCACCATGAGGAGCTCCGATGTTGTTTGTTAAGAAAAAGGATGGGTCACTTAGGATATGCATTAACTATTGTCCACTCAACAAGGTCACCATTAAAAATAAGTATCCTCTCCCTCGGATTAACGACTTGTTTGATCAACTCGAAGGGGCAAGATACTTTTCTAAGATTTATTTGAGGTTGGGGTATCACCAACTTAGGGTGAGAGGTGAGGATGTACCTGAAATGGCTTTCCGAACTAGGTATGGTCACTATGAGTTCCTAGTAATGTCCTTTGGTCTCACTAATGCCTCGACGGCTTTTATGGACCTCATGAATAGGGTATTTCGAAATAACCTAGATTCTTTTGTGATTGTCTTCGTTGACCATATCTTGGTATACTCAAAAAATGAGGGTGAACATATGGACTATTTAAGGGTGGTATTGCAAGTCCTTAAGGAACACCAACTATTTGCCAAGTATAGTAAATGTGAGTTTTGTTTGAGATCGATGGCGTTTTTTGGTCATATTATCTTGAGTGAGGGTATAGAGGTCGATCTAAAGTAAACTGGGGCAGTTAAGAATTGGCCTAGACCATTGAATCCAACTGACATTACAAGTTTCTTAGGTTTATCCGGGTAATAAGGAGGTTTGTGGATGGGTTTGCGTCCATTGTTTCTCCTTTGACTACCTTGACCCAAAAGAGTGTGACATTTAAGTAGTCGGAGGCATGTGAAAGAAGATTCCAGATTTCGAAAGATAGGCTTACCTCCGCTACGGTGTTGACTTTATCGGAGAGTCCCAAGGGTTTTGTGGTATATTTTGATGCATTTCGAGTGGGTTTGGGTTGTTACCTTATGCAACATGGGAAGGTAGTAGCCTATGCCTCTAGACAACTCAAGGTGTATGAAAAGAACTACCCAACTCACAATCTTGAATTACCGGTAGTAGTGTTTGCTTTGAAAATATGGAGGCATTACTTGTATGGTGTTCATATGGATGTGTACACCGACCATAAGAGTCTTCAATATGTGTTCACCAAAAAGGAGTTAAATCTCCGACAAAAAAGATGGTTGGAATTATTGAAAGATTACGACATGAGTGTTATCTACCACCCCTGCAAGGCCAATATGGTTGCGGATGCTCTAAGTCATATGACCATGTGTTGTGTGTCTCATGTAGAAGAAGGGAAGAAATATCTAGTGAAAGATGTTCATAGGTTGGCTCTATAGGGTGTTGGGTTGGAAGATTTCCCAAATGGTGGTTTTATGGTTCATAATCACTTCGAGTCATATTTAGTGGTTGATGTTAAGTCTAAGCAACATCTTGATCCACTATTGATGGAGTTAAAGAAATCTGTACTTAGCAAGTTCAATGAGTCATTCTCCCAAGGAGGGGATGGTGTGGTAAGGTACCAAGGTAGATTATGCGTATCGGGTGTTGATAATTTGAGGGAACGAATTTTGGAAGAAGATCATTGTTCCCGATATTCTATTCAAATGGGTGCTACCAAAATGTATCGTTACCTTAGAGATTTTTATTAGCGGGATGATTTGGAAAGGGACATAACAGAGTTTGTGTCCAAGTGTCCAAATTGTCAACAAGTTAAAGTCGAGTATCTAAAGCCTAGTGATCTAATAAAATAAATGGGTGTTCCTACTTGGAAGTGGGAAGATATTAACATGGACTTTGTTGTTAGGTTGCCTCAAACCCGGAGGCAAAATGACTCAATTGGGGTTATTGCAGATAGGTTGACAAAGTCCGCTCACCTTATCCCCGTCAAGTCTACATGTTCGGCGGAGGATTATGCCAGGATATACGTTAATGAGTTTGTGAGTCTTCATGGGATTCCTTTGTCCATCATATCGAATAGAGGTTCTCAATTCATATCTCATTTTTGGAGGTCGTTTAAAAAAAGGTTGGGTACACAAGTAAAGCTTAGCACCGCTTTTCATCGCTAAATGGATGGTCAAGCGGAGCGTTCTATTCAAATCATAGAAGACATGTTGAGATCTTGTGTGATAGACTTCAATGGGAATTGGGACAATCAGTTGTCGTTGATTGAGTTCTCCTATAATAATAGCTACCATTCGAGTATTTCCATGGCTCCATTTGAAGCACTCTTTGGTAGGAGATGTAGGTCTCCGGTTGGGTTGTTTAAGGTTTGAGATTCTTCATTCCTTTGTCCCGAAATAGTCTAAGAATCTTTGGAGAAATTTGGGGTGATAAGCGATAGGTTGAAAACAGCATATAGTCCGCAAAAATCCTATGCCGATAATAGGAGAAGAGATCTTGAATTTGAAGTAGGTTATATGGTGTATTTGAAGATTTCACCTATGAAAGGGGTGATGTGACTCGGCAAAAAGGGAAAGTTAAGTGTACGGTATGTGGGTCCCTATGAAGCTTTGCAACGGGACGAAAAAGGTGGGTATGAGTTGAAATTACCTAGTGAACTATCTTTGGTTCATCCGATATTCCATGTCTACATGCTTAAGAAGTGTATTGGTAAAGTATATGAAGTTTTGTAAAAACTGGAAGAAGAATCTTACAGTCTAGTAAGATCTAATAAATTAGTGACAACAGTAGGAAATGGGCCAACGATTGAAACAACATAAACTTCCCTGCAAGTGTCAAAACAGAAAAGAACATTGTGAAAAAAGTGACAAGTAAGGATATTTTAATTTTTTGAGTAACTTCATACATATTTGAACCTTAGTTAGAGAAAAGATACTTAGAAATGGTGAAGAAACACATACAATTCAATAACTACTCTATAATCACCCTGCCTTGAACATGTAACACCAGACCATGGAGGTAAATCACCATCTTCACAAGGATCATCTCTAACCCATGCATACACCACTCTCCATCAAAGAGATGCCTAATTTCATTCAGAGCATTCACTACAGTCATATTCGAGATTTTAAAATTAGTCTATGTAAACATATAATTCAGGTACTACGACAACTCCTTAGTTTTCTCATAAATGCATTCAATGGCCATAAACTGTTTAAATTATTTTAATGAAATATTAATAGAGAAAGAGTGGATATAATTGGAACTCCACAACATTTCCAACAACATTAAGTGTAGAGAGTGAAGCTATTAACCTTATGATAATTGGCTCAAGCCTTACAGTGGACATTCTTATTTATGACAACCTTAACAATACTCGTGGTCGATTATATACTTGCTTATACTACAATTTAATTAACAAATACTATGTAATCGTGGAGGGATATTAAATTGACATTTATTGAATGATAAATCGGTTTAACTTTCCATGAATTCCTATACTCACCTGTAACAACTAGAAAATAGAAATATACGAGCAAAAAAAGGGGAAAACGTTATAGTTAATGACACTCCAACACACTGATTTAGTTTCTTTAATGCAGATAATAGATAATACATTGTATATATCAAGACTATATATCAGGCGAATAACTATTCCTCAACAAAATCAACAAACTGCAAAGCTTGAATTACAAAACAAAGAAAATAGACATTCAGAAAAAAAGAAGTTATAGTTATAAAAGATGAAAACACAAAACTTATGGATTCTTTCATCCACAAGAGGGGTCAATTTATTAGATTATTGTTATAGATGTTCAGGAAATTGAGTTGTTACAACGAGATAAGGAAGTCCATTTCTGTCATGTCCTTAGGGAAGGAAACAAATTGGTTGATTATTTTACTAACTCAATAGAAGAGAAGTAAAAAAACACTACACAAGATTTTATCTGTTCATCTTAGAAATTTATGAGAATCTAAAGAATTATCACTTTTCTTCGATCTAAGGAGCTCAAGACTCAATCTAAGAAGGTTCTTCGTTTTGGCTGATACTGCAAAGTTTGGTGAGAGCTTTGAGGTTGCTAACAATGGAATCAACCCAAAGGATTTCAGACTATAACTCCAAGATTGAAGCTTTAGAGGTGTCCTTAGCTATAGCACGAAAAGAAAACAGATCAAATGAAATTTGAAAGCTAAAGGAAGAGAGTGCCTCGAAGATACGGACACCATTTGAGAGAGCCGTCAAATTTCGACGAGGCATAGATGATCTTCCTCCTTCCATACTTCCACTGGACGCTTCACTTTCTTATATTGATCTTTTTGGATTTTGTTTAGTTAGATTTAGATTATGTCTTTTTGCTTCTTTATTTTTATTTATTTAAATTGATATATAATCCATTGTCCAAATTTCACAATTATAATTTTAAGTATTAAATCTCTTATTATAGAAGGTTATTTTTAAGCAATCTAATAGATCTAAAAAGGAGTATGGGGATATAATGAAATGGAGCTATTTCCTTAATAAAATTGTTCAAAGTTTAAGAGGATTGTTTGAAATTTTTTTCATACTTCCTCCTTTCTTCAATGAACATTGATATTTTCTTGTATATAAATTACACTACTTACAATGTTATATTTATGATCTCACAAAGAGCAATATGGAAAATTATATCTAAATTATATCATTAAATATTTATTCTTAATAAGTGTGCATTATCTTATTAATTAAAGAATATGAAATATAGGGATTAATTTTTACAAATGAAATATAGAAATATCAATTTAATAGAATTAAATACAAATAGATAGATTGTATTGAACCCTAAACTAAGAAGCCTAAGATGTAATGGTTCGAACTCTAATAAAATAAATTTATAGAATATTTTTTTAAAAGAACAGAATTTAGTTTTTTTAAAATTATTAATTTTAAAATTTGAAATTATCTAATTTCATATTATTATTTTTACAATTTGAACCACATTTTTGTCATATTATATAGACGGGAAATACATTAAAATTTTAGCGATAAAAAAACACCAATACAATGCATCTGCCGAAAGAGTTTACCATAAAAAATATGAATACTGTTCAAATGACTCCTCCGCATAAAAAATATAGTGTTTCTACAAAATTTGTGATTCATCATTATTTGAATTTATTAAAAATCGTAAAAATTGCTATAGAATTTAAAATTGACTTTTA
Source organism: Solanum sitiens (assembly GCA_016801875.1). Lineage (NCBI taxonomy): Eukaryota > Viridiplantae > Streptophyta > Magnoliopsida > Solanales > Solanaceae > Solanum > Solanum sitiens. The sequence goes on from JABWTJ010000343.1 coordinate 760,256, forward strand.
TTATGTAAATTAACTCACATAATTAGTTTTAAATAGAAATAATTTTAATATTTAAATATCGAATTAAGCATAACTACAAATAGTTTTGATTTTTTCTTTATAAAAACTAAAACTAAAAATAGTAAGTTATTGTTTAATCCTATTACATGTAATAATTATTAATTATTTGAATAGTTTGTTTTTTGTCATGTTGACACATAGATGCTAACACCTCTCCTAATAATAACAATAATATCATTTTAAAAAATATAACAACTTAAACTACCCCTACTATCTCCCATTACCACTTCTACCCATTATCCCACTTACCCCACACACCTCTACACCTATATCAATATATTTTAAACACAAGACACGACAAAAAAAAAAAAAAAAGCAAACATAAAAAAACATGCACAAAAAAAGAAAAATACAACCCAATAATAGTTGAGTTTGAGGTTTTATTTATGGTTCCTGAATCATTTCTTCTCGTAAAATAATTTTCACAAGTGGTAACACTTAATTTTATTTTAGTTTTTATGTAGCCTAATGTCATGAGTATGATTTCATGACTATACAAATCATTGGTTGTATTATATTGAAATTGTTAAATTTGGTATGTGTTTAGATTATTAATATTCCTTGATGTTATAATATAAAGTATGTTCAAATCTTTCATATCAAATTCAAATTTAGATCTTTTATATCATAAGACTTAGTGCGAATGTTTTATAACAAAACTTAGTTTATCTCATGCTCAAACATTCCATGGTTTATTTCATGTTTAAGTAAAACTATTGTCCAAGTCTATTCTTGTTTTCCTATTTTTTTTATGATTATATGTGTAGTTATGATTTAATAAATTGAAAAAATAAGAATAATTAATAATAAAGATTCATTATCTAAAGATGTTAGTTAGTAAGTTTTATTTTAACTCTAATGAAGACAAAAAAAGATTAAAAAGTAAAAAATAAAAGGAGGAGAAAACGTAATAAAAAAACAAAAATAAAAGAAAAAGAAAGAAGAATAACATGAGAAAAAAACTTACGAAAAGGGGGAAAACGTGTAAATCAAAAAATATTATAAAATATATAACAGAGAGAAACAAAATGAAAAAAATAATAAATTAATCAAAAAGGTGTAGCATGAAAAAATGGAAAAGAAGAAATAGAAATTTCTTTCTAAAAAAAATCATACGTTCCATAATATTTTATCTCCTATTTCAAGTCTAACTAAAAAAAAATCCTAAAACTATCCAAACACTTAAATAAGATGAAAATAAACGTTGTTGCAAAGTCATAAACATAATATATCAAAAATTAAGTCAAGTTATATAAAGGTCAATAAAGCGACTGTGTTAGAACAATGTGACTAGAAGGAGACCTATTACCGTCTCCTGAGTGAACAAAATTTCTTATTTGATCTCTGTTTTTGCAGACCAAACAAAATAAAGAGTCAAATTTCCTTTTGATTAGTGATTTTAATAAGGTTATTTGTAACACCAAAATTCAATTTCAAGTGGCGACTCTGAACGAAGTGAAAATAATATCTTTTCAAAATGTTTCTTTAATTGGAAAAACTATTTTCTTTCAAAAAATCACTAATTTTGAGGGGAAAAGGGGTGTGACAATTATTGTAATGAGATAACTTCCCACCAAAAAAAGGAATCACACACCCTATTATTTAAAACTTTATATTTTGAAACTAATCAACTTCTCAATCAAAAATTTAAATAATTCTAAAAGTTTTAAAAGAAGTCGGTTTTTACCATTATTATTATTATTATTATTATTATTATTATTATTAGTGAATAATAATAATTATTAATAATAATTAAAATGTTTATTCTTATTTTAATAAAAGCATTTGTTTTTATATTATTATAAAAAAAAGTGTGTGTCATTACTCCCTCTGTTTCTCAAAGAATGACCTGGTTTGAATATTGTAGTCCTAAAGTAAAGTTAGGTCAAATGTACAAAACTGTCCTTTGATCTTGTGTCCTTAAACATGCCACATGGAAAACTGAAATTAATATGTTACCAAAAAAAGAAACATGTCATTTTTTATTAAATAGACTAAAAAGGAAAGGTTGTCATTCTTTTTGAAACAGTGGGAGTATATAAAAATGGGGAAAAAAAATGATAACTTCCCCAAAAAATGGAAGCACACACCTTATATTTTCGAATTATTTGAAATATATTTATGGATTAGTTTTAATAATTTGCTGTAAAATCATTTTGAAGATAAAAGATTTATTAAGTTGAATTTTGAATTTTTTAATGTGATTTGAAGTGAAGTTTTCGAAACAATTGATCTTTATTTGACATGTGCGTTTTTATTACAAATTTTAAATTTTGAATATTTAATTAGTTATATAATATATTTAATTATTTATAATTTAAAATTCTGAAATTTGTGGTGCTGACATGAGTTCTTTTTTCTTCTCCTATTATATATAGATATATTTTTTGTCCCTAATTTGGGAAAATTTGAAGATTTAAACGACAGTTTTATTTTTAAAAAAATTGCACGTTTTTAAAGTAAAAAAAATGAAAAGTAGATCTAAAACAAACTAGATTAAAACAGAAACAAAAAAAATATATGTATATATACATATATATATCTACAAAAATACATAAAATTTATCTTATATATATTGTGTAAATTTTTGCCGAGAGGGTTCACAAACCGACGTGGGTTTTTTCCTGGGTTTTACAGTACTTTTCATCATATGTCATAAAAATCAATGACACTTTTCAACATATGACGTAATATATTCGATATTTGTATAAAAATGTCACTATTTTAGTAAAATTTTAACTATATGTCAATCGAATCAACGACATTTTGCAAAAAATGTCATAATATACTCGACATTTGTATTAAATGTTGCTCTTTTAGCAATAATTTTGCTTAAATAGCTAAAATCAATGATTTTGCTTTTAGCAAATGCCACTTTTTAGTGACTTTTTTTCTTTCTAGATGTCACTAAAATCAACGGCATTTTTCCGTAAATGTCATAATATATGCGATATTTATATTAAATGTCACTATTTAAGCGATATTTTTTCTAAATGTCACTAAAACCAATGACATGTTGTAATAAATGTCATATTATATTCGACATTTGTAGCAAATGTTATCATTTAAATGTCATTTTCGCTGCCATTATCATAGTGACATTTTGGACCAAATCTCATTATATTTATGACATTTGATATCAAATGTCATTTTTTTTACGACATTTGACATCAAATGTCATTGTTTTATGACGTTTTGTTCTTAAATGTCGTGAAATTCTTTATTTTCCAACATTTGTTTCAAATGTCACCAAATTAATGTCGTCGTATGTACATTTTCTTGTAGTGAGGTTTAAGTTATCTTAGGATTGATGTCTCATAAACCACGTTTACGTAGAGTCTTGTTCATTAGTGTGAATCGTGTCACACTTATGAATGAGAGGCTATGTGATGCTTAGGAATTCTCACTTATTGGTAATATTGAAAGTCGTTCCTCAAGAGTTGTAACTCTATGTGTCCCTTCTAATTCTAATCCTTTCTTGTTGATATAGGATGACTACAGGACGTGCTGCCGCAAGGAGAGTGGAGGAAGATTTTTCTAATGAAGGAGTTTCTCCCCAAGACAACCAAGTCCCTCCACAAGACAATCAAGTCCCTCCATAATTCCAAGCCCCGGTCAGTCCTCCACCTATGACGGATGGAGAGATAAGGTCGGCATTTCTAATCTTGTCCCAACCCATGACTAACAAAGCTTATGAGGTAGACACTTAAGCCCAATCCGTGATGGACCAAGCCAATCTGGAGGTTGGACCTCGTGCTCAACCAAATGCAAGTGCCATAGCTTTCCGCTTGAGGGACTTTACGAGGATGAACCCTCCGATGTTTTATGGATCAAAGGTGAACGAAGACCCCCAAGACTTCCTAGATGAAGTCTACAAGATTCTCTATTCTATCAGAATGACTTCAAATAAGAAGGTTGAGCTAGCTTCCTATTAACTCAATGACGTATCTCAGACATGGTACACCCAATGAGAGACAATAGGGCCTTGAGAGCGGGTCCTATCACTTGGGAGGTGCTTAGAAGGGCTTTCCTTGACCGGTTCTTTCCTAAAGAGAAGAGGGAGGCTAAAGTGGAAGAGTTCATCTACCTTCGCCAAGGAGGTATGTGTGTGTAAGAGTACTTTTTGAAATTTAGAAAGTTGTTTAAGTATGCTCCTTCTTTGGTGTCAAATTCAAGGGATGAAATGAGTCGCTTTGTGACGGGAGTGTCCGATGACCTAGTTGAAGAGTGTTGTTCGGCTATGATACATGACAATATGGATATATCTCGGTTGATGGTTCATGCACAACAAGTTGAAGAGACTAGACTCAAGAGGAAGAATATGGATTTTAAGAGGGCCAAGTCTTACGAAGGAGGTACTTCCAAGGGTAGGCTTGAGATTCAAGACAAGCCTATGCTCAAGAAGAGGGTTTCCAACCAAGTTCTTTCAAATTTCCCTAAGTTAAACACGGATTGGGTGTCTAACCCTAGGTCTCAAAAGGGAAGGAGAGTAAATTCACCAAGTGACAAACCTACTTGTGCAAAGTATGGTAAGAAGCATAGGGGTGAATGCTTGGTGCGAACGGTAAATTGCTATGGTTGTTGAAAAGAGGGCCATAAGGTTAGGGATTGTCCAAATGTGAGGAATCAAGAGAAGGGGAATGTTCAAACTCAAGCAATCGTTCCTAGTTTCGAAGCTCTAAAGAGGCACCGCTTTAATGCTCTGCACACCGAGTATTGAGACAATATTTTCTTAGCTTTGAAGAATTGAAGTTTTCCTTTTTGTTTGAGAAATTGGAAGTGGGTCTTTGAGATTCTTTAATTTTGACCTTTGTAAAATAAAATTAATCTTACCCAGTTGATGGAAACACAATCTTGTAACAATTTCTATCTTTTTATGATGTCTAGCTAAAAGCCCAATTCTTAGGGTGTGATTATGTGATTATGGATTGAATAAGCATATGGGTATTGTTAATTGTCAATGTAAATTCTACTCAAAAGTGCTTTCATTTAGTAATAATGGTTTAATTTAAAGGGTTATAGTTGGAAATGCAACTCTACCTTCGTGTTTTTGTCTTGCTCGAGAGAGGAATTCTAAAACAAAGATTACTCAATTGATGCTCTATGGGTGTTGGATTGTCATGGGTTCAACCCGAGAGAGTAAATTCTAAACCCTTTTCCACACATTCAGCTCGAGAGAGTAAATGAACTAAAGCGTAGGGTGTTCTTATTTATTTTTTGGTTGTGTTTGAGAGAAACCAACTTAATTTAATGTAAATTATTTGAGTAAACTTTATCCCAACTAAAGTTTAGCTTATTCACTGATTTATATCTATTTACTAACACTTTCAATCGCCCACATGTCTACATTAGCCTATAATCCAATCACATCCCAGGAACCCGTCTCCTTACTTGTTAATTAGTATTATTTGTTGTTGTTATAGTTAATAATTACAACCAAAACCCCTCTTTTCTATTTGACATTCGTGTCACCCCCAATTTGAACTTGATTTTATTCATAGAAGTCTATTCCTATGATTGTGTTACAATCCGAGAGCACACCCTAGTTGAAACACGACATAATTGACCTCTCAAAGGTCTTATACAAGCCCTTAGACATCTTTCATCGCATAGACATAAAATAGTGTATAATTTTAAAAAATTTCATAATATAACACGAGAATAAAAGTCATTTCATTTAAAAATCACTAATACAAAGTTAGGACATTAAGTCTCACCTTACCATCTTAGACACGACTTCAATATAATAGGAATACGACCCTTAAAATATAAAAGAACATTACTAGTGTAAAACTCCGATAGTCCATGACCTAATCTAGAGCCTAACATGAAGAGCTAATCCTTATAAAACGATTCATAGGCCTAAAATAATGTATATAAAACATTTAGGAAGTGTTAAGAGTCAAAACGTCAAAGAAAGTCCATGACGTCTGGTGAATAGTAAAATGTACACTAGTGTGCCTTGGAATGTTTCATGGAGTTTTGAGAGTTGAAAAATAATGGAAATTCGTATAAAGGTGTTAAAATGGTATGAGAGTATGTTAAGGGTGGAAACGTCCGGGCACGACTATCCAAGGACGACCCTAAGGGTCCTTCGAGAGGACCCTCGCAAATGACCCAAAATTGTCAAATTGACAGTAGGCAAACGACGAGCCAATCGACGAGCCGTCGATTGATCCATGCTCCGTAAATGGTAGTCGTTGGATAATACATAGAATTTTCAAAAACAAAATGCCCCATAAAACATTCTCTGTCGCAAACGACAGTTGCACGGGATAGTGCCGTCGATGGACCTACGGACCGTAGGTCCTGGTGTCTGTTTTGGACTACCTAATTTTAAATTTAGGGAATTAATTAGTTAGTTGGTTAGTTAATTAATTAAGGTTTAAGGGGTGTATAATTAATTTAGTTAAGGGGTTATATAAGATATAAACCTAATTAAACTAACCCAACACCCACACAATTCCCAATCTCAAATCTCTCTACCTTCTCTCTACATTCTCTCTCTATTCCCAAAGAAGACCAGTGAAGACAACCTTCAACGGCATTTGGGCTGCAAGAATTCAACTTTATTTCCAATAATCTTCTAGTATTGTTAAGGTATGGGAACTCTTCACTCCTGGGATCTCTTCCCCCAAGAGGCTCCTTCAAATTGATTTTAAAAGTTATCAAAAACATGGGTTTCCTTCTTATTCTGAAATTGATCTTTCAAATTGAATTGTTATTTGTTCCCTTTGATTATTAATGATAGAATATGATTGGTTATGGGTTAAAATTTGTAAATCTTGATCATGGACTTAGTTTGTGATGAATTGAACCACTTACCCTAACTATAGTTATGAATTGGACTTGAAGATGATTAGGGTTGTTAGAATTGGTTATCGTATTACTTAATTCAATATATTATTATTATGATGAGTGATTTATTGGATAATTGTGATGAATTTACGGTGAGATTCTTGATGAAGGCTATGGAGGATAATTGGTAAGACATTTTGATCTTGAACTCTTTACTTCAATAATGATGGATTGTATTTGGTGATGATGTTTTTCAGTTGAAGTATTACATGTGATTAGCCTTACAAAGATATGATATTATGAATATGAATATGATGGCATGATATCATTATGTTGAATGTGAGATCATTGTGAGGCTTTGTTAATGCAAGTTTTAAGATGATTTATCTTGTGTACCTAAATGATGGAATGATGATATGTTGATCTCACTAATGATGGTTTTGATGAAAAGAAGTTCTCCTCCTATGCATGCTGAGATAAATGATATGCTATACAAGGTTGTTAGTAACCTATCACCCAAATTAAGCTATGATTATTAAATAATGACTTCATGACATTTCAAAAAGGGACTTTAGCTTATCATCGAGTGAAATTGACAATGAGAGTTGTTGACTCCCCCATAGAAGGGAGATTCACCAAGGGTTCTCATGAGATAGTGACTATAATGAAATTGTGCATAAATATAGTCCAACATATGTCTCCCAGTTCATGAAGTATGTTTCCCCAATAGGAATACTAGCTAGTGGATCCACCTAGAATTATATCTTAATGTTTTGGTCCTACCTTGGCAAGTAGACCACTGTAACACTCTGAAAGTCCATGACCTAAACTAGAGCCTACATGTTGTCCTAAGGTTGGTAACAATGTTTTAAAGCCTAAAATAATATATATAAATCATTTAGGAAGTTTTAGAGTCAAAACGTCCATGACGTCTAGTGAGTAGTGAATTAGGTGCTAGTTTGCCTTGGCATGTTTCATGGGATTTGAGAGTTAGAAATTAATAAAATTTGGTGGAAAGGTGTTAAACATTTATTAGAATGTGTTTAGGGTCGAAAATCCTGGTACAACAACCCAATGACCACACTAAGTGTCCTTGGAGACGACCCTTCAAAAATGACCCAAGAGCTTCAAATGAGATTGGCAACCTACAATCCAAACGACGGAACGTCGTCTAGGCGACAGGTGTCAATGGGCCCCTTAGGTGATGCCTTATCCATTTTCAAAAGTTTCCCAAAAACAGGCTCTCTGTCACCAACGACGGACGTGCATTACAACTTAAACTACCCCTACTATATCCCATTACCACTTCTACCCATTATCCCACTTAACCCACACACACCTCTACACCTATATCAATATATTTTAAACACAAGACACGAAAAAAAAAATATCAGCAAACATAAAAAAACATGCACAAAAAAAGAATACAACCCAATAATAGTTGAGTTTGAGGTTTTATTTATGGTTCCTGAATCATTTCTTCTCGTGAAATAATTTCCACAAGTGGTAACACTTAATTTTATTGTAGTTTTTATGTAGCCTAATGTCATGAGTATGATTTCATGACTATACAAATCATTGGTTGTATTATATTGAAATTGTTAAATTTGGTATGTGTTTAGATTATTAATATTCCTTGATGTTATAATATAAAGTATGTTCAAATCTTTCATATCAAATTCAAATTTAGATCTTTTATATCATAAGACTTAGTGCGAATTTTTTATAACAAAACTTAGTTTATCTCATGCTTAAACATTCCATGGTTTATTTCATGTTTAAGTAAAACTATTGTCCAAGTCTATTCTTGTTTTCCTATTTTTTTTATGATGATATGTTTAGTTATGATTTAATAAATTGAAAAAATCAGAATAAATAATAATAAAGATTCATTATCTAAAGATGTTAGTTAGTAGGTTTTATTTTAACTCTAATGAAGAAAAAAAAAGATTAAAAAGTACAAAATAAAAGGAGGAGAAAACGTAATAAAAAAACAAAAATAAAAGAAAAAGAAAGAACGTAATAAAAAAGGTGTAGCATGAAAAAAGGGAAAAGAAGAAATAGAAATTTCTTTCTAAAAAAAATCATACGTTCCATAATATTTTATCTCCTATTTCAAATCTAATTAAAAAAAAATTCCTAAAACTATCCAAACACTTAAATAAGATGAAAATAAACGTTGTTGCAAAGTCATAAATATAATATATCAAAAACTAAGTCAAGTTATATAAAGGTCAATAAAGCAACTGTGTTAGAACCATGTGACTAGAAGGAGACCTAATACCTTCTCCTGGGTGAACAAAATTTCTTATCCGATCTCTGTTTTTGCAGACCAAATAAAATAAAGAGTCAAATTTCCTTTTGATTAGTGATTTCAATAAGGTTATTTGGAACACCAAAATTAAATTCCAAGTGGCGACTCTGAACGAAGTGAAAATAATCTCTTTTCAAAATGTTCCTTTAATTGGAAAAACTATTTTCTTTCAAAATCACTAATTTTGAGGGGAAAAGGGGTGTGACAATTATTGTAATGAGATAACTTCCCAAAAAAAAAGGAATCACACACACTATTTTTTAAAACATTATATTTTGAAACTAATCAACTTCTCAATCAAAAATTTAAATAATTCTAAAAGTTTTAAAAAGAATACGGTTTTTACCATTATTATTATTATTATTAGTGAATAATAATAATTATTAATAATAATTAAAATGTTTATTATTATTTTAATAAAAGCATTTGTTATTGTATTATTATAAAAAAAAAACGTGTGTTATTACCTGGTTTGACCTGACACGAAGTTTAGTAATATAAAGAAAACTTTTGAATATTGTGGTCCTAAACTAAAGTTAGGTCAAATGTACAAAACTGTCATTTGATCTTGTGTTCTTAAACATGCCACATGAAAAACTGAAATTAATATGTTACCAAAAAAAGAAACATGTCATTCTTTTTTAAATAGACTAAAAAGGAAAGGTTGTCATTCTTTTTGAAACAGTGGGAGTATATAAAAATGGAAAAAAAATGATAACTTCCCCAAAAAATGGAAGCACACACCTTATATTTTCGAATTATTTGAAATATATTTATGGATTAGTTTTAATAATTTCTGTAAAATCATTTTGAAGATAAAAAATTTATTAAGTTGAATTTTGAATTTTTTAATGTGATTTGAAGTGAAGTTTTTGAAACAATTGATCTTTATTTGACATGTGCGTTTTTATTTCAAATTTTAAATTTTGAATATTTAATTAGTTATATAATATATTTAATTATTTATAATTTAAAATTCTGAAATTTGTAGTGCTGACATGTGTTCTTTTTTCTTCACCTATTATATATAGATATATTTTTTGTCCCTAATTTGGGACAATTTGAAGATTTAAACTGCAGTTTTATTTTTAAAAAAATTGCACGTTTTTAAAGTAAAAAAATGAAAAGTAGATCTAAAACAAACTAAATTAAAACGGAAACAAAAAAAAAATGTATATATACATATATATATATACAAAAATACATAAAATTTATCTTATATATATTGTGTAAATTTTTGCCGAGAGGGTTCACAAACCGACGTGGGTTTGTCCCTGCGTTTTACAGTACTTTTCATCATATGTCATAAAAATCAATGACACTTTTCAACATATGACGTAATATATTCGATATTTGTATAACAATGTCACTATTTTAGTAAAAGTTTAACTATATGTCGATCTAATCAACGACATTTTGCAAAAAATGTCATAATATACTCGACATTTGTATTAAATGTTGCTCTTTTAGCAACAATTTTGCTTAAATAGCTAAAATCAATGATTTTTCTTTTAGCAAATGCCACTTTTTAGTGACTTTTTTTCTTTCTAGATGTCACTAAAATCAACGGCATTTTGCCGTAAATGTCATAATGTTTGCGATATTTATATTAAATGTCACTATTTAAGCGATATATTTTCTAAATGTCATCAAACCCAATGACATGTTGTAATAAATGTCATATTATATTCGACATTTGTAGCAAATGTTATCATTTAAATGTCATTTTCGCTAAATGTCGCTAAAAACAACGACATTTTGCTATAAATGCCATTATCATAGTGACATTTTGGACCAAATGTTATTATATTTATGACATTTGATATCAAATGTCATTATATTTATGACATTTGATATCAAATGTCATTATTTTTACGACATTTGACATCAAATGTCATTGTTTTATGATGTTTTGTTCTTAAATGTCGTGAAATTCTTTATTTTCCAACATTTGTTTCAAATGTCACCAAATTAATGTCGTCGTATGTACATTTTCTTGTAGTGAGGTTTAAGTTATCATAGGATTGATGTCTCATTAAACCACGTTTACGTAGAGTCTTGTTCATTAGTGTGAATCATGTCACACTTATGAATGAGAGGCTATGTGATGCTTAGGAATTCTCAGTTATTGGTAATATTGAAAGTCGTGCCTCAAGAGTTGTAACTCTATGTGTCCCTTCTAATTCTAATCCTTTCTTGTTGATATAGGATGACTACAGGACGTGCTGCCGCAAGGAGAGTGGAGGAAGATTTTTCTAATGCAGAAGTTTCTCCCCAAGACAACCAAGTCCCTCCACAAGACAATCATGTCCCTCCATAATTCCAAGCCCCGGTCAGTCCTCCACCTATGACGGATGGAGAGATAAGGTCGGCATTTCTAAGCTTGTCCCAAGCCATGACTAACAAAGCTTATGAGGTAGACAGTTAAGCCCAATCCGTGATGGCCCAAGCCAATCTGGAGGTTGGACCTCGTGCTCATCCAAATGCAAGTGCCATAGCTTTCCGCTTGAGGGACTTTACGAGGATGAACCCTCCGATGTTTTATGGATCAAAGGTGAACGAAAACCCCTAAGACTTCCTAGATGAAGTATACAAGACTCTCTATGCTATCGAAATGACTTCAAATAAGAGGGTTGAGCTAGCTTCCTATCAACTCAAGGACGTATCTCAGACATGGTACACCCAATGAGAGACAATAGGGCCTTGAGAGCGGGTCCTATCACTTGGGAGGTGTTTAGAAGGGATTTCCTTGACCGGTTCTTTCCTAAAGAGAAGAGGGAGGCTAAAGTGGAAGAGTTCATCTACCTTCGCCAAGGAGGTATGTGTGTGTAAGAGTACTTTTTGAAATTTAGAAAGTTTTTTAAGTATGCTCCTTCTTTGGTGTCCAATTCAAGGGATGAAATGAGTCGCTTTGTGACGGGAGTGTCCGATGACCTAGTTGAAGAGTGTTGTTCGGCTATGCTACATGACAATATGGATACATCTCGGTTGATGGTTCATGCACAACAAGTTGAAGAGACTAGACTCAAGAGGAAGAATATGGATTTTAAGAGGGTCAAGTCTTATGAAGGAGGTACTTCCAAGGGTAGGCTTGAGATTCAAGACAAGCCTATGCTCAAGAAGAGGGTTTCCAACCAAGTTCTTTCAAATTTCCCTAAGTCAAACACAGATTGGGTGTCTATCCCTAGGTCTCAAAAGGGAAGCAGAGTAAATTCACCAAGTGACAAACCTACTTGTGCAAAGTATGGTAAGAAGCATAGGGGTGAATGTTTGGTGCGAACGGTAAATTGCTATGGTTGTGGAAAAGAGGGCCATAAGGTTAGGATTGTCCAAATGTGAGGAATCAAGAGAAGGGGAGTGTTAAAACTCATGCAATCTTTCCTAGTTTTGAAGCTCTAAATAGGCACCGCTTTAATGCTCTGCGCTCCAAGGTATAGCATAATGAATCTCTCGATGTGGTCACTGGTATGTTACAAGTCTTCTCTATTTATGTTTATGCTTTACTTGACCCCGATGCTACTTCATAATTTGTAACTCCTCTAGTATCTAAAATGTTTGATGTTCTACCTGACATTTTGATTTAAATTTTCTCAGTTACAACCCCGGTGGGTGACTCCGTTGTGTCTAGAAGAGTCTTTAGGAGTTGTCCAATATCTTTGTCCAATAGAGTTACATGGGTAGATTTGGTAGAACTTCATAGATTTGGAATGTATTGGTTGCATGCTAGTTTTGGTTGCACTGATTGTCGAACAAGAGTGATTAAGTTAAATTTTCTAAATAAACCCGTCTTAGAGTGGATGGGGGGTAACTCAATTCCTAAAGGTCGTATCATTTCTTGTCTAAAAGCTTGTAACATGATCCCTAAGGGGTGTCTTTACCACATTGTGAGGGTGAAAGATCTTGAGTCCGACATTATTCCAATAGAGTCGGTCCCCGTAGTGAAGGACCTTCCAGAAGTCTTTCTCGATGACTAGCTCAGAATTCCTCCCGAGCTGTAAATAGACTATGGTATTGACTTGTTACCGGATATATATCCCAGATCTATCTTTCCTAACCGGATGTCTCTTGCGGAGTTGAAAGAGCTAAAGCTTCAACTCAAAGACTTATTAGATAATGTTTCATTAAACCTAGTATCTCACCATGAGGAGCTTTGGTGTTGTTTGTTAAGAAGAAGGATGGGTCCCTTAGGATATGCATTAACTATTGTCAACTCAACAAGGTCACCATTAAAAATAAGTATCCTTTCCCTCGCATTAACAACTTGTTTGATCAACTCGAAGGGGCAAGATACTTTTCTAACATTTAATTGAGGTCGGGGTATCACCAACTTAGGATGAGAGGTTAGGATGTACTTGAAACGGCTTTCCGAACTAGGTATAGTCACTATGAGTTCCTAGTAATGTCCTTTGGTCTCACTAATTCCCCGACGGCTTTTATGGACCTCATGAATAGGGTATTTCAAAAGAACCTAGATTCCTTTGTGATTGTCTTCATTGACCATATCTTGGTATACTCGAAAAATTAGGGTGAACATATGGACTATTTAAGGGTGGTCTCGCAAGTCCTTAAGAAACACCAACTATTTGCAAAGTATAGTAAATGTGAGTTTTGTTTGAGATCGGTGGCATTTCTTGGTCATATTATCTTGAGTGAGGGTATAGAGGTCGATCTAAAGTAAACTGGGGAAGTTAAGAATTGTCCTAGACCATTGACTCCAACTGACATTAGAAGTTTCTTGGCTATATCCAGGTAATAAAGGAGGTTTGGGGATGGGTTTGCATTCATTGTTTCTCCTTTGACACTTTGACCCAAAAGAGTGTGAAATTTGAGTGGTCGGAGGCATGTGAAAAAAGCTTCCAGATTTCAAAAGATAGGCTTACCTCCGCTTCGGTGTTGACTTTACCGGAGGGTACCAAGGGTTTTGTGGTATATTTTGATGCATGGGTTTGGGTTGTTGTCCTTATGCAACATGGGAAGGTAGTAGCCTATGCCTCTAGACAACTCAAGGTGTATGAAAAGAATTACCCAACTCACAATCTTGAATTATCGGTCGTAGTGTTTGCTTTGAAAATATGGAGGCATTACTTGTATGGTGTTCATGTGGATGTGTACACTGAACATAAGAGACTTCAATATGTGTTCACCAAAAAGGAATTAAATCTCCGACAAAGAAGATGGTTGGAATTATTGAAAGATTACGACATGAGTGTTCTCTGCCACCCCGGCAAGGCCAATATGGTTGTGGATACTCCAAGTCATATGACCATGGGTAGTGTGTCTCATGTAGAAGAAGGGAAGAAATATCTAGTGAAAGATGTTCATAGGTTGGCTCGATAGGATGTTGGGTTGGAAGATTTCCCAAATGGTGGTTTTATGGTTCATAATCACTTCGAGTCATATTTGGTGGTTGAGGTAAGTCTAAGCAACATCTTGATCCACTATCGATGGAGTTAATGAAATCAGTACATAGCAAGTTCAATGAGTCATTCTCCCAAGGAGGGGATGGTGTGTTAAGGTACCGAGGTAGATTATGTGTATCGGGTGTTGATAATTTGAGGGAACGAATTTTGGAAGAAGATCATTGTTCCCGATATTCTATTCAAATGTGTGCTACCAAAATATATCTTTACCTTAGAGAGTTTTATTGGCGGGATGATTTGGAAAGGGACATAACGGAGTTTGTGTCCAAGTGTCCAAATTGTCAACAAGTTAAAGTTGAGTATCTAAAGCCTAGTGATCCAATCCAAGAAATGGGTGTTCCTACTTGGAAGTGGGAAGATATTAACATGGACTTTGTTAACAGGTTGCCTCAAACCCGGAGGCAAAATGACTCAATTGGGGTTATTGTGGATAGGTTGACAAAGTACCCTCACCTTATCCCCGTCAAGTCTACATGTTCGGCGGAGGATTATGCCTGGATATACATTAATGCGATTGTGAGTCTTCATAGGATTCCTTTGTCCGTCATATCAGATAGAGGTTCTCAATTCATATCTCGTTTTTAGAGGTCGTTTAAAAAAGGTTGGGTACACAAGTAAAGCTTAGCACCACTTTTCATCGCCAAATGGATGGTCAAGCGTAGCGTTCTATTCAAATCATAGAAGACATGCTGATATCTTATGTGATAGACTTCAATGGGAATTGGGACAATTAGTTGTCGTTGATTGAGTTCTCCTATAATAATAGCTACCATTCGAGTATTTCCATGGCTCCATTTGAAGCACTCTTTGGTAGGAGATGTAGGTCTCCGGTTGGGTGGTTTGTGGTTTGAGAGTCTTCACTCCTTTGTCCCAAAATAGTCTAAGAAGCTTTGGAGAAATTTGGGGTGATAAGCGATAGGTTGAAAATAGTATATAGTCCGCAAAAAATCCTATGCCGACAATAGGAGAAGAGATCTTGAATATGAAGTAGGTTATATGGTGTATTTGAAGATTTCACCTATGAAAGGGGTGATGTGACTCGGCAAAAAGGTGAAGTTAAGTGCACGGTATGTGGGTCCCTATGAAGTTTTGCAACGGGTCAGAAAAATTGGGTATGAGTTGAAATTACCTAGTGAACTATCTTTGGTTCATCCGGTATTTCATGTCTCCATGCTTAAGAAGTGTATTGGTGATCCCGTGTCCATTCTCCCTATTGAAGGGTTAGGTGTGGATGAGATCCTTCCTTATGAAGAGGTTCCGGTGGAAATTCTAGATCGCCATGTCAAGAAGTTGAGGAACAAAGAGGTGGCCTCCGTAAAAGTCTTATGGAGAAACCACCTAGTTGAGGGAGCAACATGGGAGGCCGATGCCGACATGAAGTCCCGTTATCCTCAACTATTTCCTGAAAATTTTAGCCAAAGTTGAGGTTAGCAATCCTCTTAAAATGAACTAATTAATAATGTTAAATTTGACTTGCTAAAATGTGCATAATTATGATAAAGATTAATGCTAAAATGAGTTTTCTTGAAAATATGCCCTTTTGTTTAAATTGCACATACTTGTAACTTTTTGTATAGTTGCTTTCACGTAATGATATTGCGCACGTTCATGAGCCTTTAAAAGAAGTTTAGTATAAATGACTCTTAATGTTATGTTGAACTCATGTTGATATTGAGAAGGTAGTTCCTCGTATTGTGAAGTTGAGCTCTCATGTGTGGTAAATTGTAATTTGAGTTTCTATATGTAAAGGTCATGATTATTTGTGGATTTGAGTTGTAAATCATGTTGTTATATGTTATTGTTGGTTGATCTTCTAGTATTGAGCCTATCATTTCCCTATAAAAGAATTTTACTGTCATTAGGGGACGGATGTTCCCAAGGAGCGGATAATGTAACACTCCGGAAGTCAATGACCTAATCTAGAGCCTCATATGAAGAACTAATCCTTGGAACACTGTTTATAGGCCTAAAATAATGTATTTAAAATATTTAGGAAGTGTTAGAGTCAAAACGAAAAGAACGTCCATGACGTGCGGTGAATTATGAAATATACACTAGTGTGCCTTGGCATGTTTCATGGGGTTTTAAGAGTCAGAAATTAATGAAAATTGGTAGAAAGGTGTTAAAATTGTATTAGAGTATGTTTAGGGTCGAAATGTCCGGGTACGACTCCCCAAGGACCACCCTAAGGGTCCTTGGAGAGGACCCTCGCAAATGACTTAAAACTATCAAATTGACAGTAGGCAAACAACGAGCCAATCGACTAGCCGTTGATTGTAGTCGTTGGACAACACTTAGAATTTTCAAAAAATGCCCCCAAAACAAAGTATTTGTCGCAAACCACGGTTGCACAGGATGGTGCCTTAGATGGACCTACGGACAGTAGGTCCTGGTCTCTGTTTTGCACTGCTTAATTTTAAGTAGAGGGAATTAATTTGTTAGTTGGTTAGAAAAAGCCGATGAAATGGGACCGCGAAGACAACCTTAATTAATTAAGGGTTAAGGGGTGTCTAATTAAGTTAGTTTAGGGGCTATATAAGATATAAACCTAATTAAACTAACCCAACACCCCCACAATTTCCAAACCCAAATCTCTCTACCTTCTCTCTACTTTCTCTCTCCCAAAGAACACCATTGAAGACAAGCTTCAAGGGCATTAGGGCTTCAAGAATTCAACTTTCTCTCCATCAATCTTCAAGGATTGTTAAGGTATGGTAACTCTTCAATCTTGGGATCTCTTTCCCCAAGAGGCTCCTTCAAATTGATTTGAGAAGTTGTCAAAAACATGGGTTTCCTTCTTTTTCCGAAATTGATCTTTCAAATTGAATTGTTATTGGTTTTCTTTGATTATTAATTATAGAATATGATTGGTTATGGATTAATTGTTGTAATTCTTAATCAATGACTTATTTTGTGATGAATTGAACCCTTTACCCTAACCCTAATTCTGAATTGGACTTGAAGATTAATACGGTTGTTAGAAATTGTTATGTTATTACTTAATTCACTATATTGTGATGATGATGAGTGAGTTATTGGATAGTTGTGATGAATTGAGGGTCAGATTCTTGATGAAGCCTATAGAGGCTAATTGGTAAGATATTGTGATATTGAACTCTTTACTTCAATAATGATGGATTGTATTTGGTGATGATGTTGTGCAACTGAAGTATTACATGTGATTAGCCTTAGAAAGATATGATGTGATGAATATGAATATGATGGCATGATATGATTAGGTTGAATGTGAGATCATTGTGAGGCTATGTTAATGCAATTTTGAAGATGATTTCTCTTTTGTTCCTTATATGATAAGATGATGATATGCTGATCTGACTAATATGGTTGTGTGATGAAAGGAAGTTCTCATCCTATACCTTATGAGCTATATTATATACTATACAAGGGGGTTAGTCTCTTATGACCTAAATTAAGCTATGATTGTTAAGGAATGACTTAATGACATTTCAAAAAGGGACTTTATCTTAGAATCGAGTGAACTTTACAATGGGAGGTGTTGACTCCCCCATATAAGGGAGATTCACCAAGGGTTCTCATGAGATACTAACTATGATGCAATTGTGCATAAAGAGTGTCCAACATATGTCTCCTAGTTATTGAACTATGTTTCCCCATACGAATACTAGCTAGTGGATCCACCTATAATTCTATGTTAATGTTTTGGTCCTAACTTGGCAAGTAGACAACCTTCTTTAAGTTTAGGGTTTCATGACACTGGATTCAATGTTTATCTCACATGGTCTATTTTCGGTTAAGGCGATTGTTCCCAAAAGTAAAATGACAGTAATAAAGTGAACTCTAACTAGGGTGACTTAAGGGGTTCGTCTTAGTGTAGGTAGGTGTATGAGACTCTACCTATACATTGTTCTAGTTGTCCTTGAGGGAAGTCCTAGGAGGTTGTTCTTATACTTTTATAAAGTAAATGATATGCCTATGTTGACTTTACATGTTGATGATCCTATATGAAGTTAGCTTCACTTATCAAAATGGCATTGGTCTATATTGCTATATATGATCATGATTATTCATGATGCTATGTTATATGTAGTTAGACGTTACTTATGATTTGTTTCCTTGTTTCCTTGATTATGTGGGGTTATGGGACTTCACATGAGCATTGCACTTGAATGTTTGGGATGAGATTGTTGTTACGAGTTTTATAAGTTATGATGGTATGAACTCTTGTACATGTATTATTGTTATGAAATTATGTTGGAGTTGCTTTGGTTATATGATCTTGATATGCAACTATTCATGTGAGATGACCTTATGTGGATAATATCCATGTTGACATGAATTTATTGATGATATTGGTCTTGTGTTGCATATGGACTTGTCTTAAGGAATATGTGATCATTGGCTTTTATGTGTTCTTATTTGTGCATTAGGGCTTTCAAAAGTGACTCAGCATGACTTTGTAAAAAATGACCCTTTAAGCATGATTTCAAAGTTTATATCTGCATATGTCTCCATACTTAGTACAAGTAGATGTACTAACCCATATCCTTTCCCTTTTCCCAAACAATGTAGGCTCGGGCCGTTGAGGTATCAAGGTCGATTGCAAGAAGACTTGGACTTTTCCCTTTGTTTTTGTAGGTCGTCTAGTTTCGAGGACGGTTCCACGTACTCTATCTTCGTAGTATTGCTATAGTCTAAAAACATTCATTTATTTATTGTTGAATATATCGTTATAAGCTTTATGTGGCAATTATGAATTTTTATTAAGGGCTATGCCCGAATGTTCTACTTCTTTTGGGATTGCTTAATGTGAGAAGGTATTATAGACTAAATCCTTATATGCTATGTATATTGCCTAAACGACAAGCCTATGTAAGCTTCTAATGCGAGGAGGTTAAGTAAAATCCCTAAGTAGCATGTGAGAGGTCTATGTAAACCTCATAATATAAAAGTTTTAATTTTTCCGCATTTTAACCCATGAAATATTATAACGAATGATAAGAGGCTAGTCTTAGTACTCTTTGAGGACGCTGACGCCAGTTACGTCTATGGGTTTCTCCCCGGTCTTGACAAACTAGTCTATTACATGAACTTAAAGAAATTCTTAACATAAAGGTCCTTGAATCATTAAGGACACACTCAAACTTGGGGATCATAATCCAAACTCTCCATTCTAAGAGAAGATATTTGGCCATCACCACCTAAACTTGGTGTAAAAATATGAAAAAGAATGATGTTAGTACAAGAATGTACTAAGTATGATAACCATACAAAAACATGCTTTTAAAAGGACGTTTAGTTGGAACTTCATGAACACTTAATTATACAAAAAAATAACTAGAGCCTGACATTGTTTTAATGATGGTCTAAGGTCCTAAATAGGTCTATTATATGGTATTAAGCGAGTGTCTAAAGTATTAGGTGCATTGGAAGTCAAATGTCAAGGGACGACCAAGACGTTCGACGACTTAGTCACCTAAGTGCCTCATATGTGATTTTATGTGATTATGTGTGATGTATGAGGTTTTATGGTCCTTAAATGAGTTAATATGATGTATATAGGTAGTGTGTCAAGTTTCATGAAGTTTGGAGGTCAAACGCTCAAGAACGTGCATGACGTTCGAAAGATGTGCTTTGAAATGACCTTTGGTGTCTAAGAATGTTTCATTGAGTTTTACGTGTTTGTTTTGGATGAAATGGTCCTAAACTCATATACAAGAATTTTTGGGTTGGAAACGTCCGGGCAAATATCCCCAAGAACCATCAAAAAGTCCTTGAGGAAGGACCCATGTTAGAGGCCAAGACTGCCCAAGGCAGTCCCACATACGGAAGACAAATGACGTCCAGTGGCATGGTCTATGCCCCGTAGGTGGTGAGCGTCGTCTGGTACTTAGCCTGGGAAGCAAAACTCCCCGTTTCAAGTCTCTGAACTTATCCACGGAGGACAGGATGGTCCGTGTGTCGACTGACGCCCCGTCGATGGGCAACTGTCGTTTGGGAGTTAGTCGTGGGGAAGGAGGAAGCCTTAGACAAGTCTTAGTCCCAGACCACGTACCATCAGGACAGTCCGTTGGTCAAGGGAGGGACCGTCGATGGGAAACCGTCGATGGTTCTGGTTCCCTGCGCAAGTTCACTGCAAAGAGAGGGGTGAACTTGTAATTTCACCCCACTTCCAAATATGAGTATTGGCATTTCCTAAGGGGTCTTTTGGTTATTTTAAAGGTGTTTATAAGTCTTTAACACTTAGAAGATTTCATTCTTCAAAAATCAAAACCACAAAATCCCTTAGAAATTCCATAAGACTCCATTAAAGCTAAAACTCAAGGAAGAGCTTGGATTGGTGATTTGAGTGGAGATTCTTCATCAAATTGAAGAATCAGCTTCATTCAGGTATGTCTTTTGATCCTTTAAACTCGTTTCATCAAGGATCCCAACTCTCAAATATGTTTTCTAAAGTTTTCAAAAATGAATTGACCTATTTCATGATCTACCATGGGTTCTTGCATTAATGGTTTTTAATCATTGTTTAGTGATTGAATTGTGGTTATTAAGGTTATTTGAACTCAATTAACCTATGAACCCATGTAATTCATGAACCCTAGTTTTTGACTAATTTATGGGTTACTTGATATTTGTCTAATGTTTATGAATTAATGTGTAGTTTCTTATGGACTTTCTAATGATGTAACAATTGTATTCAATTGATATCTAATTGGTATAGATTATTGAATCTATAATGAATTAATCTAGTTTTATCTAGTTTTATGATTTATGCATTGAATTGATGTTCGTGGCCATGGGTAAGGGCCTTATGATATTGAATTGGATGATTTGGCATTGGCTTGAAGTGTTGAGGATGAAGTGGTGGTACGCTGCCCTATTTTCTTTTATTTAGTGTTATTTAGACATCAATTATGTTGTGATTGGTTTGGTCCACTTATGGTGGCGGTGTTATGTGAATTGATGTGGCCTTGTCGGCGTTTTTTTAAGTATATTGATGATCATGTCCTTGTTGGCAACTACTTGAAGTATTATTTTGATTTGTGTAGTTGATTATGTGAAGTATGATCATATCTACCTATATGAGAAAGTATGTGTTATTCTATTGATTCTATTTAGGAAATCATGTAATGCTATGACTATGTGTTAAGTGTGTAGTCTTAGAGTTGATACATGGTTGTTACTAACTTGGCTATATGAGTCTATAATGGTTATGTTGATGATGCTAAGGTAATGAATACGTTTACTAAATGATGTTAAGGGTCATTCCTTAGTGTCTAAAGAATGTATGCTATATGTGCTAAAGTGAAGTATGTTGTGTCTTGTTTAGGTAGAGTTATGTCCCTTACTTGATGCATGTATGAATATGAATATGTGATATCTTGACTTAGGAAGCTAAACCATTTAGTCTTTAATGAATGAATGTTAGGTGAGACCTTGAATGATGATAAGAGGGTCCTTTATGTGAAACCTTGAACCAAGTGGTAAGGTTATGAAATGTGAAGTCGAAAGCCATAATGGTATCCTTCATGTAATGAATGATGGAGTTAAGGTTGATTGGCTGGAACGGCATCATATCAATCCTTAGGAAAGTTATGATGAGCATCTTGTCGCCTTTGGGAGGTAGCACTAGTGGAACTTTATTTTGTAGGGTAAATGTCACATCCGGGTTTACCCCCCAGACGTAACCGGCGTCGTCGTCCTCTCGGAGGACTAAGACAAGCCTCTTAGCTTCGTCATAGCATTCATCGACTAAAAATCAGTAAGAATTAAAAACTTTTTTATCTAAAACTACTCGGAGGTTTACATAGACCTCTACATACACATCATTATATATATCAAGTATACATAGACTTGTTCATATACGAAGATTACTTAGTCTTCTACTTTTATTTCATACACTTATATATTTAGAAAATAATAGTCATAAAACCGTCTCATCTCATAGACCATCTATCGATTACAATAAGTCTTGGGCATAGCCCTACATCAAATGAAAGAAGCCGCATATAGGCTGTCTACTACATCGTCTCAAGAGAATAACGGAGTCAACATAGAATCATAGTATCTACACATCATAAAAGAGAGATGTCGGCCACGTCCTCGAGAGAGTGAGGACCTACCACTTGGATGGCAAAATACCCAAGTCTTCCTTCCTAGCAATTTGGATCAAGCTCAACGACCCGAACCTAAAATGTTTGGGAAAAGGGAAAGAAAAGGGATTAGTACTCCACATGTACTAAGTATGGAATCTCATATACAATTACCAATCAAATATATTTAGAAAGGGACATTTATGAAAACATAATAGACTACATATGCAATTAAACCATAGCAAAGCAAAGCATACTAATGATAACCTTCAATAAGTCACAAGTGCAATGATCAAGTAAAATTACCATATCTCCTACTCAATCAAGTAACCTATCAAGACTACAATTAGCAATTTACTTACCAACATACTCTTCACGTCATGATACATCCTTCTTCAAGCAAAGACAACAACATTATATCCATAAGCATGTTACTCAACATACAAACCATTTACATCATACCATCGCTTTACATGCATAATATTGACCTCTCAAAGTTCCTATCAAGGCAAACTAGTGCGAGGCGTAGGTAGAGTCCCATACCCCTACCTAAGCTATAGCCAACCTCTCAAGTTACTTTGATTAGCCTATATCTTATTCGTTCATTTTAGTTTAGGGAACATTTGCCTTAACCGACATAGACCACATAATCGAATGTGGAATCCGGTGTCATGAAACCTTACACCGATGGAAGGTGGTCTACCGGCCAAGGTAGAACCTAACGTGAACATAGCTATCTAGGTGGATCCACTAGCTAGTATCCTATGGTGGCAACATAGTTAATGGAGCTTGGGGAAAAGAACCACGGACATATCAACTCTACACCCTACTCGGGTCATGAGGCTATCTACCCCGTGAGGACCGTAATGAACCCTGCCTTCCTTCTTTCAAGAAAGTGTCACCCCTCACATACAAGCTCACTCGGTGCTAAGCTAAGTTCCCTTTTTGTAGAGAAGCCTTTAATATTTATTAATCTTCTCAATTTAATTAGATAGAAGGGTCAATCCCTTGTATATCATCATTATAGCTCAAATAAGAATTGTATGAGAATTAGTCCTTTCATAACAATCCATATAGGTGAAGTCAACCCTCGTACATCTCATCATAATAGGGCACATCGAACAACTTCCCTATATTACATTACACTTAGCAACCTCACAACCAACCTAAGCATATAAGTTCATGTATCATATCAACTTATCACATCAATCAAAGCATACTTCAACATAACATTATCACTTGATGACAATTAACAATAATTTGAAGTAAAGGCTAGGATCATCAAGACTTACCAATACTCCTCCCTAGTCCATCAATAAAGGGCCTTACCATCAACCCATAGATCAACCAATCTTAGATCATCACATCGATGTAATTCAATAATAAATCACAAGAACTAATCAAGGAGAAGCACTATACTATGAAGCAATACTACATCAAAGCTTAGTAACATGATCTCAAGTGTATCTTCTTAACTTAGATTCAATATTCAAGAACATAGGTGTGAAGAAATTCAATTCATCATAATAGACCCATAATCAATGCAATGACAATCATTAAAGATCATTTAACTAATTAGGAGATCAATTCTATCAAACTCAACCTAATCCATATCAATTCTATATTTAGGGTTAAG
The DNA here is from genome assembly GCA_016801875.1 of Solanum sitiens. NCBI lineage: Eukaryota > Viridiplantae > Streptophyta > Magnoliopsida > Solanales > Solanaceae > Solanum > Solanum sitiens. Next base: position 784,556 of record JABWTJ010000343.1, read on the forward strand.
GGTTAGGGGTCATCACCCACAATCTAGATCAAACTACTTCCATTCACCATAATCAAGTTACAATTCATGATAATCTACTCATTCTAACCCAAAGAATACATAATTAACTCAATTCACATGATCAAATTCGGATTTGGATGAAACCCATAAGAAACTCAACTTTTTGGAAAAAGCTTTGAAGGAACCCTTTGAGGAAAGAATCTCAAAGGTGAATTAGATCCCATACCTGAAGGTTTGATGACGTTTTGATGGTGAATTTCGTGCTAAATCAACCCCCAATGATCTCCCCAAGTTGATCTCCAATGGAGTCTTCCAATAGAGAGAGAAAGTAGAGAGAAGGAAGAGAGTTTTGTTTTTGAGAGAATGATTAGGCTAATGAGGGTTGGGTATTTATAGTAGGGTCTTAAGTCACTTAATTAGTCTCTCTTAAACCCCTAATTACCCCTAAGACACTTAATTAATTAACTAACTAAAAACTAACTTTTCCAAAACTGCCACAGACCTTCCACGACGGATCCCCGATGACGGTCCGTCGTGGGCGTGACGGACTGACATCCCTCCGTCCTGCACATCCGTCACGTTGGTCAGAGACTTGTGCAGGTGGAGGCTTTCTCCCCAAGCGCACGACGGTTCCACGACGACGAACCGTCGTGGCCGTGACGGACTGGCTTCCCTCCGTCCTGCACATCCGTCACACTGTTCAGAGACTTGTGCAGGCGGAGGAAAAGTCCAAGCGCTAAGGCTGGCACGACGGAGGCCTCGACACCCGTCGCGCCTGTGACGCCCTGTCATGGGGTCCGTCATGCCCTGCTGCTTCAAGGGTCCTCCTCGAGGGTCCTTGTTTGGTCCTTGGGGAGTCGTCCCCCGACTTTTCCAACATGACACCATCCCACACAATTTTACACCTATAGTACAACCGTTTACCAAATTCTGACTCTTTAACTAGGTTAAATCAAAAGGACACTCTAGCCCTCTTATGAACCAATTTGCCGGACGTTTAAGAGTTTCGGTTCCAACACCACTTCAAAGACTCTAAATATGCCTAATTGGCTAGGAACACTGGTTTAGATCCTAAGGAGTTCATTTAAGTCTTATCACATGACCTCGATATTTCAAAATGTTACAGTAAATGTAATTGGGTTATGAACTTGATATGGATCCCTTTTGTATGAACCTTAATGTGATTTAATCTATGAGAACGAAGGCTAGCACCGAGTGAGTATGGTAAGGAAAGTAGTTCTAGTTAAAAAATGAGACTAGATTACAAAGCATGCCCTTCATATTCCTAAACCATGTGCCTACATGGGATGTGTCCAAGTTATACCATTGGCAAGTAGAACAACCTCATCGGAGTAGGATAGAACTCCGGATTCCATGTTTTTCTACCATGGTGTATGTCCGTTATTGCCTATTCTCATCATACGGGATACCTATTAGCATTAGAGAAGTTCTATGAGGTTTAGGTGGTGGCATGGGACGCTATTTAGACATTACACAATAGGCTTTGAAGATGTTAGTAAGAGTCCCTAGGTCTTGTCCAAGACCATTGCTTGGATGACCTTAATGTGATGCATGTCTATTAAATGAACTAATTAATGTCAGTGACTTAAGGATTCCTTAGTTAAAGTGTGAAGAGGGCATAAAGGATGATCTCTTCATGTCTTATCTATGGAAGTCTTGAGAATGACTGTAGTTAGGGAAGTTGCTTGTTATGTTTGACATGATCTAAACTTAGGAAGTCTTAAGGATTATTTAGGTAGCCTTGAAGAGGGTGTATGGGCATTCTGTTCTAGGAGTATTTAAGTTAGTCTTTTCATAGCCTTGGTAAGGGAGATTGTCATATTATGTATGTCTTGTATGTTGGTGTATTGTAGGTGTGTATTTGTCTCATTATGAGTAATCTTGAGGATCGTTTAGGAACACATAGAGAGGGTGTATGTGCAGTCTCTCTTTGTGCGACTTAAGTGAATCTTAGGATAGCTTTATTGAGAAGACTACATGCTAGGAAATGTTAAAAGGGAATAAAGAGCACTTCATTGTAACAGTGAAGAATTCACTGTACAGTGAATATAGGTCACTGGAAAGTGTCTCTTTAAATTGTGTTATTTGTTTTAAATGATTTCATATGTGTTTCTAAGTTGATAAATGTTGACATCCCATTTTTGACCTTCCTCAATGATAATCAATTAACGAGCTTCTTGAATTAAACAATTTAAAATAATTAAAAAAGAATCTAGCTTGCAAGTTATTTCACATAAAGTTTCGACACTTTTATAATTTTTAGCTTGCAAATTATTTTATATAAAGTTTTGATACTTTTATAATTTTTATGCTAATGGATATGTTTTACGTAATTATTCATATAATTATCATTTTTTAATCTTTATTCAAAAAAAAAAATATATAAAAATAATAATATATATATTTTATTTTATATAAATATTTGGTTAGCTATATGATATTTTTTTTTTAGTTATTTATTTTGTAGCCAAATTACCTATTTTATTTTGTTAACCTTAAGAAGCTCGTCAATCGATTATTTTAGTTCGTCCTATTTAATTTAATCCAAACCCGCAGATTGAGCTTCAATCTAGTTAATGACTTGGTGTATTGCAATCCATTTTGGACCCTCGCCATTTTTCAGTACTCCCAATTCTCTTATTTTCAAAGTCCCGCCCATCCCATAATTCAGTCCGTAAGAGACCCATCCCAACGAATAGCTTGGCCCATATTTTATTTGTTCAGCCGCCCCAGCCCACCAATTTTAATCATAAGAGGCCCACCATTATTTCTAGCCTTCTTTATTTGAAACTTCCAGCCCAACTTTCCCTTTCGCCTGACCCGACCCATCCTTTCTCCTTCACCAAAAGCAGAAAGCTACAAGCAAAGGAAAAGTTAAAGCGAAAATGCTGGAATTAGACGGGATATAGACGACGATTTCATGCCTGTACGCTGCAACGTTATTCCCTATCCCAGCATTACGATCGTGGCAGGTAAATTTCAGGCGAATTCGTCCTTGATGAAGCAAGATGAGTCCACGTCAAACCCAAGGACGAGGCAGCCGATCTCAAGCGTTGATACTCCCTTCCCCTTTTGGGAATGGGAAGAAATTTCAGAAAAAAGGGGTGTTCGTCCGATTTGAGGAGAAAATTTTGAATTTCAGATTTAAAGTGGAAGTTTAATTTTACCCCAAGCCTTTTTCGAGAATTCCCCCGCCTTCCCTTGATTGGGAACCCTAATTCCCCCCCCCCCCCCTATAAATACCCCTCTTCCTCATTAGTTCTAGGGTTGGACGATTTTTTGGGAAGAAAGAGATTTGTGTTTTGAACTTTTCATATCGTGAGATTCTGATCGAAATCGAGAGACAGTGATTCAGAAAACTTCTAAATACACTTTTGTGAGGGTAAGAGTTGTTAGTGTCAACAATAGGCTTTGAGTTCCTGTATAGACTCTCATTTTGTGACAAAATGTTTGTGTGTTTTTCTTTGCGGATAGAAGATCGTCTCCTGCTCATCTTTTCCCTATTCGCTGCACATAAACAGGTAATGAACTTCCCTTTTACGTAACCCTCTCTCTTCTTTGTTTCGAAAAGTTTGTTTTCTGTAATACTTCGGAAGTGTAATTATTCTTGCTGGGTATTAGTTATTTGAAATAATGCTAAGATCATATGCATATTTCCTTAGCGATTCGGAAATCGTTCAACATGGCATCACATTTTTAGATGTCTAGTGACTTTCATGTTACTGTTGCAAATAAGGATATCATATTGATGTTTTGGTTTTGTCAAAACAAGAAGTATGTCTCCTACGTGCGATCTATGCTCGAATTTTCTTCTTTTGTTAAGGACTTGACTATTTTTTGTTGGTTTTCTATTGGTGTCGAATATTCTGTTTCCAACGACTTGTTTTCTCTTTTCCTTATATGTTAATTGTATGCTACTCTTTCAAATTTTGAGGTCAGTTAAACTGGTGTTCTCTTGAATCTATTATATGTTGCTATTCTGTTATTTTCATAGAATCTTCCGATTATTAGTTGTCTTACGCCATGATACCTGTCCTGGCTCCATAATTTTTTGATTGAAGTCTATCTATGTTTAACTGGGTGCTACATGAGCAAAGAGCCAATTGCTATCCTCTCACATTTTTTGGGGGATTTATTATTTGGTGTTGTATTATCTTAATCGCCAATCCAAGTTCTTTCCCTGTATGATTTAGTTCAGATCATTAACTAAGCAGGTGTTTAAAGATTGTTCGAGGAGTCGCCCTCTTGGGTTAGGTTTGCTTGTTTGTCTAGGTTGTTGTGTTTCTGTGAATTTAAAACTCCTTCAGCAGTTGACGTCTCTGATCATTGTAACCGTTTGTACCCCCCCCCCCCCCCCCCCCCCCTTTTATTGGTACTGTAAGTTTGATTTAAACTCTTTTAGTATTAAAAATCTGCATAAGGTGCTGTTTTGGTATGAATTTCTACTCTCTTTGGCCTATCAATTTTGTTGAAAAATGAACTTGCAGTTTTTCTTTGCAAAAGATTTGAGTCTTCTTTGTTTGTTAAGTCATCTCTTAGTGCTGCTGAGATTTTGTGTATCTAAGGTCGATTGAGGCATGGCCTTTTCGGCATCGATTTGTTATCTCATGTCTGATATTACGATTATGCTGTGATTTATAAGTTATGCTAAAATGTTCCTCTTGTTTTTTTTTTTATTTTTATATAGGATTAAGATTAGTGTTGATCAACTTTCTTGTATGGCTTGTTTTGACGCATCGACTTCTCTATTCTATTATCGAATTTCTAAATGTTACATTGGAGTAGCCTACGGTTTTTGCTTTGTGTGTCCTTTGTCATTTTACGATTTTGAATGTCTCATGTTGTTCAACCTTAACTATCTAGCCTCTAATTTATCTTTCTGTTCTTATAAGCTTTCTTCATTAAATCAGGTTATGTTCTATATAAGTTCTTTTTTTTTAATTTAAAATTGACTCTCTCCGATTTGAGTGAAGATTTGTTAACATAGGTCTGGTTGCAGTAGCACTTTTCTTGGATCCGTTGTTAGAGACATTTGGCCTAATGGTCATTTTTTGCCCATTCGTGTACACCTTTGCTCGCTCCATTTGTCTTGCTTTGCATTTGTTTTTATGTTCTCATTGTCTCGCTGCTTAATAGGATTTGTTCAAATCATGTTTTGGTATGTTAATTATTTTTTAATCAAATTGTTTGCATTGGAAGAGGCCTGCCGATTGTATCATTTAATTTATTTGTGAATATTGTAGTTTGTCTCCTTTTCTTTGTCGAATAAGAAAGGTGCTCACATTATATGTCGTCTATGGTTCACCCTTCTCGCTTGTGGCGTCTTTTTCTTTTAGTTATCTAATGTAGTCGTGCCATTTTTTTTACTTTTTATCTAGGATGAATTAATTTGTGTTTGTCCCTAACGACCCGTAGCATGCTCGATTATAGCAAAAATTATCTTATTGTTAAGTAGGCAGCATGTGTTCCCTCTTCGATTTAAATCATTATTGATTATCAACTGCATGATCCCTATGACATAATGTGTCCATAAGCATATGCATGTGTTACTGTATGTACCATAGCTTGTCCGTCAATATTCCTTCCAATTTGGTTCATTTATTTATCATTTCAGATGAGCTTGTGTCATGTTTGAATTTTGCCTCTTTATTTCATTATGTCAAATGCTAATTTGCTTTCTTTTCTTTGTTGTGTAAATCTCTTCCTGAGTCCATGAAGGACTCCCGTCACCCTCGTTCTGAGAGAGCCATAAAGGACCAATCTTACTTTCATATGAGTCAATCACTTATAAAAGGGCGTACAGGTTTCGGAGTGAAGAAATCAAAGCGAGTTTGGAAATCGAAGAGTTTGGGCCGAAGCTTGCATTCTGTCTTACTTTTATTCTGCGTTGTATTTTGTTGTTTTGGGGCCTAAGCCCTTGTCGCCTCTTATTTTCTGTATTGATTTTGTATTAATTTTTTGCTTAGTTTAGGACAAGTACAAAATACATGGGTCAAAACCTCAAAACAAAAATGGGTCGAAACCCCCAAAAAATGGGTCCAAATACCGGTCCAGGCGGACAGAAAACCCAGATTTGGACCCAACTCTCTCTCTCTCTCTCTCTTATTTTTGTTGATTTATCTGCTTTTCTTTGTCGGTAATTTTAAAGTTAAAGAATCCAAATCCCCGCAACGCCGTAAATGTTTTATCGACTCAAAATTCTAAATGAATTCTAAAAAGATGAATAGCTTTGCAAATAATAAAACTCAAGTAATCAACACTTTTTTAAAACAAACTTTAAATAAATTTTTATCTCAAATTTAAGTTAAACACTTTAGCCAAAACCAAGTTAGTTGCTGGAAAACCGTATTAACGGGTATTTTAGGTGCCTTAAGCACCTTCCTAAAATAAAATATTAATCCCTGAACCCCTTTTAAGTTTTCAAAATGATTTTTCTGTTTAATTCTTTTGAAAACAAAGTTTTTCTTGATTTTTCTTAAAAAATTAAGTGGCGACTCTCAAAAAATCTCAAACTTATAAATTTTTTTTTCGATAAACAGAAATGGCGACTTTGCTGGGAATTAGAGGATTATAACCTCAAAACTAACGTGTTTTGGCTATGTGAAGTTAACTGTTTATCTTTTTATTTTTCGCCTTATTGAACTGTTGCATTCATGGCATATCATAACTCCGTCAAACGACGATTGTTTTGTTTACTATAAAGGACGATTATGTGGGTTCGCAGTCATTCGTTAACCAAATCTTTCTCAGGGCACCCTGACGAGTGTAGTTGGCTACTTGATAGTCAACGATCTTTAACTGTCCTAGCCTAAGTAGTCCGCTTGGTTTACCCTTTCCACTATAAATAAAACCCACTCCTAGTCAAACTAAGATAGAGCGAAACCAAATTCGAAAAAGTAGAGCATTGGCCTAAGATGACCCAACACCAATGGAGTGTTGGGCCCATTAGAAAGACCGTCTTGAGTCCAAAGAGCCCATGGCTCGATAGGACGATCATATTTATGTGTTATCTGAAAGATGTTTGCGTATTTGACTATTTGTTGTGTCTTGGGGGGGTGGAAACTAACTAGTTGTATGTTTTTGTAGATGTCGAGTCAGTTCCTCAGTTTCAATATGGTCACCAAGACACCATACATTCTCCGCGTGTGGTGGGACAATCTCAAAGACTGTCAAAAGAGAGAAATTTTGATTCACTTGGGCCACTTACCTTCGATAATGGACTTCAAGGTTTGGCCCACGTTTATCGAGGTTATCACTCGGTTCTGGGACGATAAGAAGATGGTTTTTTGATTTGGAGATGTCGAAATAACACCAACACTAGAAGAGATAAAGGACTGTTTGGACTCCATCGGAACATGTGGTAAGAGGAACAAATATCTCGATCATCACATCCTTCTACCAGATAGGCCAACTAGTAAAGAATTGAAAAACATGTTATTGCTGGTGAATGCGAACTGGTTGGAAGCCCATGATATACCACTAATGAGATTTTTCGAGAGATGGGGGCACGACAGCTATTTTAAACTATTTCAAAATGAATTCCATAATCACAGTACCTGGAGGCAAACTCAAACTATTGCTTTCTCTGCATGCCTTTTGGGAACTATGGTGTTCCCTCGGGATGAAGGAAAGGAGATTGACACCCGGGTTATGATGGTAGTGGATGCCATCTTCAAAGGAATTAGAAAGAAACAAGAAGAAAAGAAGCACTGCAGTTTACCCCAGATCATTCATGCTGTCATCTATCGATCCCTGAGCTTGTGTAAGAATAGGTTCCCATTTTTCCAAGGCTGCAACATTTTGCTTCAGTGGTGGATGACTGAGCATCTCTGAAAAAGGGACAGCGCCCAGCCACAAGAGTTGGCCAAGCCGAGCTAGACAAGTCCCTTTGATAATTACGAATTCTATCTAAGCATCCGCAGGTTCCCAATTCATACTACCAGGGATGCGTGGGCGAGGGTATTTTATGATCTAAGAGAAAGAGATATACAGTGGATGTTGCCAAACTTCATGTCAGAGAGGATAGCAACGCAAGGGGCCAAACTTCCCTTCTTGATCCTTTTCGGCATCAGAGGATTGCGACCCTACAACCCAGCTAGGGTGATGCGTCAATTCGGTAGAACAAAAATCACACATGTCCAAGGGGATGCTAGCTCCTTCGTAGTGGACTACAACGGGTGCACTAAAATACCTTTCGCCAAGATCATCCTCCAAGAATGTGCCGGACGCATCAACATGAAATGGAATATGGCTGAAGACCGATATGAAGCTGGGTATGTCGACGAATACAAGACATGGTTGCAGAATGATTTGTATGGTGTAGTGAACCCAACACCACACGTAGGTCGAGAAGTTGAAGACGTACAAACAAGGCTTCAGATCCATGCATACCATTTTCAGCAAGAATGGGACCGGAGAGAGCAGGAATTTCAGCAAAAGGAGCAAGAGTACCAGTCTAGAGAATTAGAAAATCAGAGGGCTTTAGTTGTGATGTCACAAGAGCTAGCCGATGCGAGGGCTTGTCTAATGCGTCTAGATGCAACCCTAGATGAGCAGATGAACACTTTACAGGTCGTGCCGACATCTTCCAAACCTGTGTTCGCTGAGCCATACGTGTTAACAAGCAAGTGCATTATCCGCGAAGAGGTAGAGAAAGCCAGAGGAGGAGCCGAACCGTCAACCTTTTAATTCCCCTACGTGGGATTGTTTTCGATTTGTATTCGCACTGTATTCCCCTCCCTGAAAATGTACCCCATTTCGATTGAAATATTGTAATGAACGCAATGATTTTAAGTGACGTTTATTTTGGGGGGTGCAACAATATGTTTTAAATGATGCAATACATCCTTCAGATCGTTAGGCCTACCCTTGGCATAAAAGGGTCACATACATGATTAGGACGTGATATGTGCTATTAACTTCTTATGTGCTGTGTTGCTATGAATGAGGATATCAAAAACCTACTCTTTTTCTGAAATTTCCAAAATATAGAAACAAGTCACTGTTACAAATTGTCCGACCAAAATTTTCCAAGTCTTAAGTTTCTCACTCAAAAGACACCTCCCATACCACAAATCCTAAAACGTTATTCTACTGTCTCAGGAAAAGAAAATCACTGCTATGGGAAAGGGTAATAATATCAAGAGAGAACTTACAGGAGAAGAGTTACAAAGAAAGATAGAACAGATCACAGGGAAATTCAAGAGGTTAGAGAAGAAAGACTCAGGGTCGAAGTTGCCACATCAATCTATAAAGCTGCAACTATGACATTGGATGAGGATCTGACATCAAAAATGAAGAAGAAGAAAGACGTTTAGATGGAGACAGATGACTTGAGTGAGAAATTAGACATGCTTCGACTGAAGGTGCAAGAAATGGAAGCGAGAGCGGCGAGGATAGAGTCGGAAACCGCCATGCTGTTAGCCAGAAATGTGGCACGGGATGAGGAGCTGACAGCAGAAATGGCGGAATTCATCACTATGAAGGAAAAATATCTGCAGTAAGGAAGAAGAACAAGGCGTTCCACCGTAACATGATAGACAAACTTCAGAAAATGCGCGGGAAATACTCTGTCTGCGAGCAAGAGGCTAATGGTGGTCCAGATGACACTCATCCTGGATCGATTGACGAAGACATTGACGAGGAAATCGTCTACAAGCCTCCGTTTCTAGGCCGTCTGAGTGGAGGAGACAAATGGATCACCCTTCCGGCCTACGAGCCATCATCGTGTGGGGGCAAGAGTCATGACTTGTGCTCTTTTGTACGAACATCTTGGATGGGCACCTCATGAAGGAGGAACTTCAATCTTTGGGCAAGAAAACTCTTCGAAGGTTTGTGCCTTCCACCCAAACCAACGAGGGCATACTATTGAAGAATGCGTGCAACTTAAAATGAGGATCTGCCGCCAGATTGATATCGGGAATATCCCGCACACATGGGGTAATAATACCGTTCTCACTTATGATTCATCAGAGCCAATTGAGCGCACTCAGTTTGTTTGTCATTATTTCACTATGTTCAGAGAATCGATGTTGCATATCTACATGGATTTGGTAAAGAATGGGGTCTTAGCCTCCCTCCACGATGATGATAGAGGGCTCGATCCCATTGGGGGGGGGGATTTTCAAACTTTGTGCATACCACGATGCTATAGATCATAGCCTCTCAAGGTGTCTCAGTTTCCGTCACGACCTCGAATCCCTTGTCAACATGGGAAAGATTCGAGTCGAGTTTGTTCCTCGTGACTGATGCTGCATACGAGAAGAAAAATGACTGGGATGTAGTCATTATTTTATCTTTAAAGCTTTGTTGACTTTCAATTTCCGTTGTAACCATCCTGAATGAATGAATGAAAATCAATGTTTTAATTTTTACTCGAACTACGTTGGGCCTGAATTCTCGTTGTGAGATACGTAGGCAGCCTTCTAAGACCCGACCCCTATCTTTGAAAATTTTCATTCATTCCCCCTACATATTACAAGGAAATGTGAAGATCATATCAACGGACGTCAAAGAGCAGCTGTAAGAAGACCGTGTGATTTAGCCTTTCTGAGATAGTGTCAAACTAAAAGAGCAAGCAAACTTCTGTTTGTAAAAAAAAACTGTTCCCGTCCTTACTCATGGGTTGAAAATATCCTCAAACATAACAACTTGTGTGTTTATCTTCTCTCCGTGTCAAATTATGCATTTCGTATTCTGAATCTAAACTGACAAATCTGCCTTTGAGTTGTTTTCCTTCTCAGGTACTTGAAAACTGATATGTGTTGATTAAACTGGCAGATCATCCCTACTTCATCAGATCGAAAGGTCCCGCAGATTCCTTCCCTAAATGAGATTCAGACAAAGGAAAGAAAGTTGTGGGATATACTAACGAAGAAGTAAGTCTCACCGACGTTGTGGTGGCTCAACCCAGAATAGAGGAACATAATGAGTTGATTCTGCAATTGATGCAACACATTGCGGAAATGAGGGTAGAGATGCAGAAGAGACATGATATGCCTCTACCAGGGTTCAATTTTAATGATGTCGATTGAAGGTCTCCTATCTATTTCCCTTCTTCAATCATGGATCCGACTCAGAACGTGCCACCTGCTCAGAATCCTTCCACTATAGACCTAACCGCTCAAAAACCCCAATACGCTGCAACTTCCTACCAAACTCCACCACCTCCTCAGAATAACCATTCCCAAATGCCATCTCATCCACAAAATACCCAACATCAAATCGTTCCACCACCTAAAATCCAGGTCAAAATCCAAATCAGAACACTTTTAATCCCCAAACATCCCACCACCACTTAAATCAGAATACCAATCCTCAGACTTTTCCACAGAATTACTAAGCCGCCCAAAACGCCCAGAGTCCTTTCGTATCTCCACCCTTACCTAAAAGAACCACTTTCCAGATTCCCGTCCATGCTGAGCATGACGTGCATGGTTCTGAGTTGGACCATTACGAGGAACAAGAAAGATAATGGAGAGCGAAGGAAGAGTCAAAAGTTGAAATAAAAGAAGAGATCAAGAAAGCCATGAAGGAGCTCCAATGTGTCCCTGATGCCGCCAGTCATAATTATGAAGATTTGTGGATTCATCCAAATCTGGACCTTCTAGAGGGGTTCAAGATTCCAAAATTTGATACTTTCGGAGGAGTGGGGAACCCTATGGTTCATCTGAGAGCCTACTGCGACCAACTTGTTGGAGTTGGTAGGGATGAAGCTCTATTGATGTGTCTCTTTAGCCGAAGCCTGTGCGGAGAGGCTCTGGAATGGTTTACCTCCCATGAAACCAGAAAATGGCCCATTTGGAATGCTTTGGCCAAAGATTTCATCAATCGATTTGCTTACAACGTAGAAATTGTTCCCGATTGATACTCTTTGGAGAAGATGAAGCAGAAATCCACCGAGAGATATAGAGAGTTTTCCTATATATGGAGAAAAGAAGCTGCAAGGGTAAGACCGCCTATGTATGAAAAAGAAATTGTCGAAGTATTCGTGCATGTGAAAGAGCCCGAGTATTACGACATAATCATATTCCTCGTGGGAGCAAAGTTTGCCGAGATAGTCAAGATCGATGAAACTATCGAAGATGGTTTAAAATCAGGAAAGACAGCCCGTGTTGCCGCGTCGCCCTGATCTTCAGGGTTGTTGAAGAACAAGAGAGAGGACATTGCCGCTGTCTCATATGATGGGAAGAAAAACCCTAAAAGATCATCATCATCACAAGGTAATTCTCGATTTTCCCAAAACTCCTACCAAGCTAGTCAGAAAAATAATCCTCCTCCAGTATACCAAAATCCTCCTCCAGTATACAAAAATCCACCCTCAAATTACCAAAATCCATCTCCCACTTACCAAAATCATCCTTCATTATACCAAATTCCATCTCCTCACTACCAAGGTGTTGCTCCCAACTATGCTAACGTGCAGTCGAGCTACAGAGCGGCCCCTCCTGTTTATCAAGTCCAAGCTCCACTATACCGAAATTCCCCTCCAAATTACCAAGCTCCATTGCCAAACTACCAAACAAATTCATATCCCAGAAATCAAGTGCCCCGTCCCAAGAACATAAATTATTAACAAATGTCTCCTCCACAAGGCAGTTATGACACACCGCGACCTATATTTGAGAAGAAGCCTCCGAGGAAATTGCGCTCGCCGAAAGCCGAACAAAGTTGTACGAGCGACTGACTATGGCCGGATATATCCACCAAGTGGGGCCCAAACCAGTGGATACCAATTCTAAGTTCTATAGGCCTGATCAAAGGTGTTCTTATCATTCCAACAGTATTGGACATGATACTGAGAACTGTATCAACCTCAAACACAAAATTCAAGACCTAATTGACCAAGAGGTGGTCTCTCTTCAACCAGCAGTGCCTAATGTCAACACCAACCCTTTGCCGAATCATGGAGGCGGCAATATTAATATGATAGAGACAAATGACGATTGGTGCGTGACAAAAATGATAACTCCAATTGTTCATGACGAGTTGGAACGGGATGTGGCCTCATTGAGCATCAAAGTGAAAACAAAGTTCGTTATCCTGACACCCACAAAGGAAGTTGCCTTGGTGCCGAAACTCTTGTTCGGCCGAAATTCGTGATTGAAATAGCTGCTGCTCTGGGTATGACCCAATCTGCGAGATGTTATACTCCCGAAGAGCTGGCTCTTGCAGGGTAGAAGAAGGATCATGGTAAAAGTAGATAAGCGAAGGTGAAGCGGAGGAATTCTGGAGAAAGATGCAGCCAAAGGATTATTCTATTGTTAAGCATTTGGAAAAGACTCCAGCCCAGATTTCTGTGTGGGCCCTGCTGATGAGCTCTCAATTGCATAAATAGGCCTTGATGAAGGCTCTTGATGATACGTATGTGCCCGTCGGAACAAGCAGCGATAATGTGGCCGCCATGATCAACCAAGTTATCCGAGGTCATGCCTTTTGAAGGGAGGTCGCACAATAAGGCATTGCACATCACTGTTGTATGTCACGAGAAGGTCATAAGTCGCGTCTTGGTTGATGATAGATCCGGTCTGAACATTTTCCCATTGTTGACACTGCGACAGTTACAGTTTGATTTGGGGAAACTGGAGCAGAACCAAGTCAATGTAAGAGCCTTCGATGGGGTTCAGATAGACACGTTGGGAGCGGTAAATATGTTCATCCAAATGGGTCCAGTAGAATTCAGCGCACAGTTTAAGGTCTTGGACATTGACACTAGCTATAACCTTCTTCTAGGAAGGCCTTTCATTCATATGGCTGGAGTTATTCCTTCTACCCTTCATCAGATTATGAAACTCGATTAGAAGAGCAAAGAGCTGGTTATTCATGGTGAAGGGAGTCACTCCGGCAGATAGGCGCCAATTATCGATGAAGTGTCTCGAGGTACCGATTTCTATACGGTGGAGCTGTTAAATGCCACCGGTGAGGACTTAGCACCATAGACTCCCATGCCTGCCGTGTTCAAGATGATAGGCACTGTGATGCTGCAGAATGGTTTTGAACCTGGTTTCGGATTGGGGAGAAATTCCCAAGGAATTATTGAGCCTATTTCGGTCCCCGTCAAAGGAGCTAGATATGGTTTAGGGTACATCCCCACAGATGATGATATGAAGACGAAGAAAAAGAATGATCAAGCATTGGCTAAGCCAATCCCTCATCTGTATCAATCATTCTCTCTATGGGAGTATACCGAGCATGACGACCTTGGGGAAGGAATCTGCGGCCTTTTCGAAGAGACTGATGCTATTATTGAGGAAGAGGTCGAGCTAGCAGGATTCCGCGATGCTGAGAGTGGGGAGATGCTGCAGAATTAGACCTCCACGCCGATTCTGATTCCCCGAACTACTTGGTAGAAGGGCATCATTTATGCATATATAAATCGGTGGCGGTCCGTAAGAGGCCCGAGACCCACCATTTTGCATTTTCTTAATTGCTTGAATTTTAAAATTCCCTTGTGATGTTTGAAAAAGGCAACATGGCCCTTTGCCATGGCCAAAGTTTGCATTATTTCCAATTTGAATGAAAGCCTCTTTTATTGAAAATTTATTTACTTACTTATTTGCTATATTTTACTTTCCTAACTTTGTCTGTTTATGGTTTCAGTAATGAAAGTTTTAAACCTGTCAATGTCATGTCATGTCATGAGCTGAACGAACAAAATGAGGCAGGTGATGATGAGGCTGATGATTACGAAGAAGAAAGTGAGGTACCAGAATATGTTGCTGAAGAATTTTTGCAGTTTGAAAATCAGCATAAGCCGAATTTAGAGGAAATTGAAACTGTAAATCTGGGAGACCAAGAGTGTGTCAAAGAGGTCAAGATTAGCGTTCCCTTGGATAAAGCTCAAAGAGAGGGCCTAATTCATTTACTCAGCGAGTACATTGATGTGTTCGTCTGGGAAGTCAGCCACATGCTAGGGCTGAGTACCAATGTCGTGTCTCACAAATTGCCGATTAATCCAGGGTTCAGTCCGATGAAGCAGAAAACTCAGAAATTCAAGCCTGAGTTGAGTTTAAAGATTAAAGAAGAGATCACCAAGCATATAGAGTCTCGATTGGTAGAAGTGACACAATATCCGACTTGGTTGGCCAATGTTGTTCTGGTCGCCAAGAAAGACGGGAAGATCAGAATTTGTGTCGACTACAGAGATCTCAACAAAGCCAGACCAAAGGATAATTTCTGTTGCCAAACATTCATATTTTGATTAATAACTGTGCTAATCATGAAATTCAGTCGTTTGTGGATTGTTACTCAGGTTATCATCAGACTCTGATGGACGAGGAAGATGCAGAAAAGACAACGTTTATTACACCTTGGGGTGTATATCATTATAGGGTGATGCCATTTGGCCTCAAGAATGCTTGTGCTACCTATATGAGGGCTATGAAGACCATATTTCATGGCATGATTCATAAGGAGATTGAGGTGTATGTGGATGAAGTCATAAGCAAGTCCCGCAGAGATCCGACCACTTGACACATCTAAGGAAGTTATTTGATAGTTTGCATCGTTACAACTTGAAGTTAAATCCCACCAAATGCACTTTTGGAGTTCCAGCCGGCAAGTTGTTGTGATTTATAGTCAGCAGAAGGGGTATTGATCTCGATCCTTCCAAGATTAAAGCAATTCAAGAGTTGCCTCCTCTGAAGACTAAGAATAAGGTGATGAGTTTCTTAGGGAGGTTGAACTACATCAGTCGATTCATAGCTCAATCAACTGCGGTGTGTGAGCCTATCTTCAAGCTGTTGAAGAAAAACGCTTCGACGAAGTGGACTTAAGAGTGTCAGACTGCTTTTGATGCTATCAAGAACTATTTGTCAAATCCACCGGTATTGGTTCCTCCGCGAGAAGAGAGTCCTTTGTTGCTGTATTTGTTCGTCTTAGATAGAGCATTCGGATGCGTGCTTGGTCAACACGACGATACAGGAAAGAAGGAAAGGTGTATCTATTACATAAGCAAGAAGTTTACTCCATACGAGTCTCGTTACACTCTATTGGAGAGAACGTGTTCTGTTTTGACTTGGCTCGCCCAGAAGTTGAGACATTATTTGTCTTCTTATACTACATATCTCATCTCCAAAATGGACCCGCTTAAGTATATTATCCAGAAGGCGATGCCGACTGGAAAGTTAGCTAAATGGAAAATGTTGTTGAGTGAATTTGACATTGTGTTTGTGACTCAGAAGGTGATAAAGGCACAGGCCTTGGCTGATCATCTTGCAGAAAATCCTATTGATGAAGAATATGAACCGCCCAATACTTATTTTCACGATGAAGAAGTATCATTTGTGGGTGAAGATATTTCTGAAATGTATCCTGGCTGGAGATTATTCTTTGATGGAGTAGCAAATCACGAAGGAAAAGGTATCAGAGCGGTCTTAGTGTTAGAATCTGGTCAACACTATCCCATGGAAGCTAAGCTCCGATTTAATTGCACGAACAACATGGCTGAATATGAAGCTTGTATTCTTGGTTTGAAAATGGCCTTTGACATTAATGTCCATGAGTTGTTGGTTATTAAAGATTCAGATCTTTTGATTCATCAGGTTCTAGGAGAGTGTTTTTTGAAGAACCCAAAGATTATACCATACGTGTAGTGTGTATAGAAGCTATGCAAAAGATTTTGTAATATCGAGTTCAGACATACTCCTAGAATATAGAATGAGTTGGCTGATGCCCTTGCCACCATTGCATCAATGATTAACATCCAGATACTGACTATATTAATCGTCTGGACATAGACATGAAAGAACATCCAGTCCATAGTTCACATGGTGAAGCAAACCAGACGGTTTGCCATGGTATTTTGACATAAAGAAGTACTTAGACACCGGGAGTTATCCTGAAGATGCAACATCCAACCAAAAGAAGTCGATACGCCATATGACTCTCAATTTTTTTCTAAGTGGAGAAGTCCTTTATAGGAGGACTCCAGATTTGGGTCTTCTCAGATGTATCTATGCTCTTGAAGCTGCGAAGCTTATTGAGCAGATACATGCTGGAGTTTGTGGCACGCATATGAATGGGCTAACTTTGACGAGAAAGATCCTTTGAGCCGGTTATTTCTGAATGACTATGGAGAATGATTGTTGCAAGTTTGTGCAGAAATGTCATAAATGTCAAGTTCACAGTGATCTGATACGAGTGCCGGCTCACGAACTCAATGCTATGAGTTCACCTTGGCCGTTTGTATCTTGGAGCATGGATGTCATCGGTCCTATAGAGCCGGCTGCTTCTAATGGACACAAATTCATTTTGGTTGCCATTGACTACTTCACCAAGTGGGTGGAAGCAGCTTCTTATAAGTCGGTGACCAAGAAAGTTGTAGCTAATTTTGTTCAACAATCTAATGTGCAGGTTTGGATTACCAGAATCCATCATTATTGAAAATGGTGCAAATCTCAACAGTCACTTGATGAGTGATATATGTGAGCAATTTAAGTTTACTCGCCGAAACTCAACCGCTTATCGTCCTCAAATCAATGGAGCTGTAGAGTCTGCCAATAAGAATTTCAAGAAGATTATGAGGAAAATGATTGACAATCACCGAGGTTTGCATGAGATTCTGCAATATGCTTTGTTGGGATACCGAAAGACTGTCAGAACGTCGAATGGAGCCACTCCATATTTGCTAGTGTATAAAACAGAAGCAGTCATACATGCTGAAGTTGAGATACTGTCCTTGAGAATCATCGAAGAAGCAGAGTTGAATATTGCTGAATGGGTCAGCAAGCGGATTGATCAGTTAACCTTGATTGATGAAAAGAGAATGGTTGATGTCTGTTATGGTTAGTTGTATCGACAGAGAATGATTCGTGCCTTTCACAAGAGAGTAAGAGCTAGAATTTTTGAGATTGGTCAGTTGGTCCTTAAGCGCATTTTTCCTCACCAAGATGAGTACAAAGGAAAATTCGCACCAAATTGGCAAGGGCCTTACATGGTTTGCAAAGTATTATCTGGAGGTTCTTTGGTCCTGTCGGAGATGGATGGCATCACATGGCCGAAACCGATCAACTCAGATATTGTCGAAAGATACTATACGTGAAGCCTAGTTTGTATTTCTGTCATTTCTTTGTAATCATTCTATTTGCTTGTATTTGCCTTGCTTCAAATTTTATCCCTCTTGTAATGAACTACGTCTGACCTAAATTCTCAAGAATGAGATACGTAGGCGGCCTATGTCGTCCTCGGTCACACTATTTTATCCCTTTAATACTTCTTTATATTTGAACTACGTTCGACCTGAATTCTCAAGAATGAGATACGTAGGCAGCCTATGTCGGCCTCGGTCAGTTTTCTTTGTAAGTTTCTTATTATTGTTAACCTTTGGGGGGAACTACGTTTGACCTGATTCCTACCTCAACTGGATACGTAGGCGCCACAAGGGTTCAGTCATATTTCTCGTAAGATTTTTATTCCTCTTTAGAATAGAAACTGGGACAGAATTTTTGAGAGGGACTCAAAAATTCTCAAGAAGAAGATTTTTCCTCAGCAAGTAAATATCGAAAAGATTTCAAAATTTGCAACTGGGACAGAATTTTCGAGAAGATCTCAAAAATTCCATATTTACTTAACGACAGTTGAAGATAAGCCATAACTTGTAACTGGGACAGACCTCAAAATTTCAACATGGGTTTCATCGACAGTCTAGAGCGATTCTGAATACTCCCCAGCGAATAATCAGATATACCTCCAAGCATCAGACTCAAAGAAGTTTGCTAAGCCTGATGTGACATGATACTTGGCAGTAACCTTTTTTCAAAATTCTACTTTTCAAAAATTTATTCTTTCTTAAAATTTTATATCTATGTTACATTTGTTTTGGTTTGAAACATATTTTGTCTTATCTATCAAGAGTTGGGAGATCAGAAAAATCAACCGAAGATAACATGACACGGAGCAGACAACTGAAGAATCAACACAGATCAGTTCATTTTAAAACTAACGATTTTTTTGTGAACGCAGGTCTATTGTCTTGCTCTGAAATCAACAGATTTATCCGATCGATGAATATGGAGAAGTCTAGGGGGCAAAAGCCTCCCCCAATTTACAAATTTTCTGCGGATACAGGAATTATTTTATATTGCTCATATCGAAGATTTGGGAATGTTAATGGTTTATTCAATTCAATTCTCAATAACATGAAGTCTATAAGGAGCGTCAAGCTAGGTTCAAAGATGAACCAAATGAATACCCCGGAAAGGATAGTTTACGGTTTTCGTCAAGGACGTCATCTGCATCACATTATCAGACACGATAGTGATGCTACCATAAGGGTCATTTTATTTCTATTGTCGACTAAGACGATACACTACCTGGAGGGTCTTCTTACCATATTGTCAATTGATACGATACCATTATTCAGAAGGCACCGAAAAAATAACTATGTTGCTCGATTGAAGCACTATCTTCATTTGGTACCAAGGATGGAATCAATAGAAAATATTTCCGCCTCGCGGGAAGATATTCATTCCCCGCAAGAATGTCATGCATCGCGAGTTAATATTCATCCATCATGAGTTAATACTTATGCATTACGAAGATCATGCATCGCGAGTCAATTTTCATGCATCGCGGAAGATCATGCATCGCGAGTTCATACTCATGCATCACGAAGATCATGCATTGCGAGTCAATATTCATGCATCGCGAGTTAATATTCACGCATCGCGGGAAGGTATTCATGCCCCACAAGAAATCACGCATCGTGGGAAGATATTCATGACCCGCAAGAATTCATGCATCGCGAGTTAATATTGACGCATCACGGGAATATATTCATGTCCCACAAGAAATCACTCATCGCAGGAAGATATTCATGCCTCGCAGAAAATCATGCATCGCAAAAGATCATGCATCGCGAGTCAATATTCATGCATCGCAGAAGATCATGCATCGTGAGTTAATATTCACGCATCGCGGGAAGATATTCATGCCCCGCAAGAAATCACTCATCGGGGAAAGATATTCATGCCCCGCAGAAAATCATGCATTGTGGAAAGTCATGCATCGCGAGTCAGTATTCGTGCATCGCGGAAGATCATGCATCGCGAGTTAATATTCCCGCATTGCGGGAAGATATTCATACCCCACGAGAAATCATGTATCGCGGAAAGATTTTCATGCCCCGCGGAAATCATGCACTGCCAGAGAAGGAAATCGTGCATCTCGAGAAAATATTTATCCATCAACATCAACTGCATTCTTTTATTTTGACAAAAGTTAACATCAAGAAGAGTATCGAAGATGATATCAAGAAAATATCAACAATGTATTAGCTTTTATTTATTTCGACATCAAATGAAGAATACACTGAAGATTATATTGCAAACACAAAACATAAGCTTTATTTGCTTTACGTCAAACCCAATGGAGTTGACGACAAATATTGAAGGAGAGCAACTAAGTGTCGACACGGTAAAAGACACCACCTCTCATTTCAATTGCATTTTTATGCTAATGAGTTTTATCTTAGCCTTTGTCTAGAGCATTCGAAAGGATGAATTCTCCAAAAAACAAACCATAGGTGCGGACGACATCAAAAAGGATGCAGCACAACGTGGAGCTTTTTCTTAACAGCGAACTGGGACATAGTCCAAAGAAGAGTGTCAAATTCTTAGGACGCGAGCAGAGGAGCGACTTCCACCACAATAAAACCATACCCCTATTATAAGGCATGTGGGTTTTTCTTTCGGTTTGTCAGTTTCAGTTCACGTCCAAAAGTTTTGGTGTCTGCCGGAGGCAAGTTTCCAATCTGAGTGAAAATACACCAAGAGCTTTGGAAATTATGTCCGTGTAAGTTCTTAATCATGGGTGTGAAGTGCACCACATTCATGACTGAGAGGTTACAAGCCTCTTTTTCATACTCGATTTGTTTGTCACTCTTCCGAAACTGAAGGTTCTCTAACATAATAAACTTCCTTTTCGACCGATAGAGTCAAACTAAAGGCAGCCTGATTCCTAAGGTTTAAGGATATGTAGGCGGACTCAATGTTGAAAACTCGGTTGTGTTCTGACATTCACTCTTAAATCCCATTCCCAGCATCTCAATCCCTTCATAATCCGGTACCGAGATGACTTTTGAATTCTTTCAAAATCGTGCGTTAAATCAAGCGTATCGAACTACAAGTGGTTTGAGTTCTCCTGTAGCCTGAGATATGTAGGAAACCCATTCCTGGGTCCGGACATAATTCCTAAAGTCCGCCAAATCCCTTTCCCTAAGATGAATACGAGGTTGGTCAAAATTGGTTCACTCAATTTCATTTTCCTCGAATTTCTTACATCAATCCAAGTAAAATGAGGGACAATTTTTGACATCCAATTTTTGACCTTCATCAATGATAATCAATTAACGAGCTTCTCGAATTTAAACAATTTAAAATGATTAAAAAAGAATCTATCTTGCAAGTTATTTTACATAAAGTTTTGACACTTTTATAATTTTTAGCTTGCAAATTATTTTACATAAAGTTTTGACACTTTTATAATTTTTAGGCTAATGAATATGTTTTACATAATTATTCATATAATTATCATTTTTTTTATCTTTATTGAAAATTAAAAAAAATATTAAAAATATAAAAATAATAATATATATATTTTGTTTTATATAAATATTTGGTTAGCTATATGATAGTTTTTTTTAGTTATTTATTTCGTAGCCAAATTAATTATTTTATTTTGTTAACCTTAAGAAGCTCGTCAATCGATTATTTTAGTTCATCTTATTTAATTTAATCCAAACCCGCAGATTGAGCTTCAATCTAGTTAATGACTTGGTGTATTGCAATCCATTTTGGACCCTCGCCATTTTTCAGTACCCCAAATTCTCTTATTTTCAAAGTCCTGCCCATACCATAATTCATTCCGGAAGAGACCCATCCCAACGAATAGGTTGGCCCATAATTTATTTGTTCAGCCGCCCCAGCCCACCAATTTTAATCATAAGAGGCCCACCATTATTTCCAGCCTTCTTTATTTGATACTTCCAGCCCAACTTTCCCTTTCCCCTGACCCGACCCATCCTTTCTCCTTCACCAAGAGTAGAAAGCAACAAGCAAAGCAAAAGTTAAAGCGAAAATGTTGGAATTATATGGGAGATAGACGATGATTTCATGCATGTACGCTGGAACGTTATTCCCCGTCCCAGCAGTACGATCGTGGCAGGTAAATTTCACGCAAATTCGTCCTTGATGAAGCAAGGTGAGTCCACATCGAACCCAAGGACGAGGCAGCCGATCTCAAGTGGAAGTTCGATTTTAGGAGAAAATTTTGAATTTCGGATTTGAAGTGGAAGTTCGATTTTACCCAAGAATTTTTAGAGAATTCACCCGCCTTCCCTTTATTGGGAACCCTAATTCCCCCCCCCCTATAAATACCCCTCTTCCTCATTAGTTCTGGTATTTGACGATTTTTGGGGAAGAAAGAGATTTGTGTTTTGAATTTTTCATATCGTGAGACTCCGATCGAAATGGAGAGACAATGCTTCAGAAACTTATAAATACACTTTTGTGAGGATAAGAGTTGTTAGTGTCAACAATAGGCTTTGAGTTCCTGCATAGGCTCTCATTTTGTGATGAAATGTTTGAGTGTTTTTCTTTGTGGATAGAAGATCGTCTCCTGCTCGTCTTTTCCGTGTTCGCTGCACATAAATAGGTAATGAACTTCCCTTTTACGTAACCCTCTCTCTGCTTTGTTTCGGAAATTTTATTTTCTTTAATACTTCAGAAGTGTAATTATTCTTGCTGGCTATTAGTTAGTTGAAATAATGCTAAGATCATATGCATATTTCCTTATTAATTCGGAAATCGTTCAACATGGAATCACATTTTTAGATGTCTAGTGACTTTCATGTTACTGTTGCAAATAAGGTCTCATATTGATGCTTTGGTTTGGTCAAAACAAGAAGTATGTCTCCTACGTGCAATCTATGCTTGAATTTCTTCTTTTGTTAAGGACTTGACTATTTTCTGTTGGTTTTCTATTGGTGTCGAATATTCTATTTCCAGTGACTTGTTTTCTCTTTTCCTTAGATGTTAATTACATGCTACTCTTTCAAATTTTGAGGTCAGTTAAACTGGCGTTCTCTTGAATCCATTATATGTTGCTAGTCTGTTATTTCATAGAATCTTGCAATTATTAGTTGTCTTACTCCATGATACCTGTCCTGGCTCCATAATTTTTAGATTTAAGTCCATCTATGTTTAACTGGGTGCTACATGAGCAAAGAGCCAACTGTTATCCTCTCGCATTTTTTGGGGGTTTATTATTTGGTGTGGTAGTTATCTTAATCGCCAATCCAAGTTCTTTCCCTGCATCATTTAGTTCAGATCATTAACTAAGCCGGTGTTTAAAGATTTTTCGAGGAGTCGCCCTCTAGGGTTAGGTTTGCTTGTTTGTCTAGGTTGTTGTGTTTCCGTGAATTTAAAACTCCTTCAGCTGTTGACGTATATGATCATTGTAACCGTTTGTACCCCCCTCCCCCCCATTTTCTTGGCTGTGTAAGTTTGATTTAAACACTTTTAGTATTAGAAATCTGCATAAGGTGCTGTTTTGGTATGAATTTCTACTCTCCTTGTCCTATCAATTTTGTTGAAAAATGAACTGGCAGTTTTTCTTTGCAAAAGATTTGAGTTTTCTTTGTTTGTTAAGTCATCTCTTAGTGCTGCTGAGATTTTGTGTATCTAAGGTTGATTGAGGCATGACATTTTCGGCATCGATTTGTTATCTCATGTCTGATTTTACGGTTATTTTGTGATTTATGAGTTATGCGAAAATGTTCCTCTTGCTTTTATTTTTATTTTTATATAGGATAAAGATTAGTGTTGATCAACTTTCTTGTATGGGTTTTTTTGACGCATCGACTTCTCTATTCTATTATCGAATTTCTAAATGTTACATTGGAGTAGCCTACGGTTTTTGCTTTGTGTGTCCTGTGTCATTTTACAATTTTGAATGTCTCATGTTGTTCAACATTAACAATCTAGCCTCTAATTTATCTTTCTGTTCTTATAAGCTTTCTTCATTAAATTGGATTATGTTCTAAGAAAGGTGCTCACATTATTTTTCGTCTATGGTTCACCCTTCTCGCTTATGGCGTCTTTTTCTTTTAGTCATCTAATGTAGTCGTGCCGTTTTTTTTTTACTTTTTGTCTAGGATGAATTAATTTGTGTTTGTCCCTAACGACCCGTAGGATGCTCGATTATAGCAAAAATTATCTTATTGTTAAGTAGGCAGCATGTGTTCCCTCTTCGATTTAAATCATTATTGATTATCAACTGCATGATCCCTATGACATAATGTGTCCATAAGCATGTGCATGTGTTACTGTATGTACCACAACTTGTCCGTCAATATTTCTTCCAATTTGGTTCATTTATTTATCATTTTAGATGAGCTTCTGTCATGTTTGAATTTTGCCTCTTTATTTCATTATGTCACATTCTAATTTGCTTTCTTTCCTTCTTTTCTTTGTTGTGTAAATCTCTTCCCGAGTCCATGAAGGACTCCCGTCACCCTCGTTCCGAGAGAGCCATAAAGGTCCAATCCTACTTTCATATGAGTCAAACACTTATAAAAGGGCGTACAGGTTTCGGAGTTTGAAGATATCAAAGCGAGTTTGGAAATTGAAGAGTTTGAGCCGAAGCTTGCATTCTGTCTTACTTTTATTCTGCGTTGTATTTTGTTGTTTTGGGGCTTAAGCCCTTGTCGCCTCTTATTTTTTGTATTTATTTTGTATTAATTATTTTCTTAGTTTAGGACATGTACAAAATACATGGGTCAAAAACCCAAAACAAAAATGGGTCGAAAACCCGAAAAAATGGGTCCAAATACCGGTCCAGGCGGACAGAAAACCCGGATTAAGACCCAACTCTCTCTCTCTCTCTCTTATTTTTGTTGATTTATATGCTTTTCTTTGTCGGTAGTTTTAAAGTTAAAGAATCCAAATCCCTGAAAAGCCGTAAATTATTTATCGACTCAAAATTCTAAATGAATTCTAAAAAGATGAATAGCTTTGCAAATATTAAAACTCAAGTAATCAACACTTTTTTAAAACAAACTTTAAATAAATTCTTATCTCAAATTTAAGTTAAACACTTTATCCAAAACCAAGTTAGTTTCTAGAAAACCGTATTAACGGTTATTTTAGGTGCCTTAAGCACCTTCCTAAAATACAATATGAAACCCCGAACCCCTTTCATGTTTTCAAAACGATTTCTCTGTTTAAGTCTTTTGAAAACAAAGTTTTTCTTGATTTTTCTTAAAATATTAAGTGGAGACTAAAAATCTCAAACTTATAAAAAATATTTTTTTCCCGATAAACAATAAATGTTTTTCTTATGATTATACTATGATATTTAAATTAAAAGATGCATATTTCCAATAAATATCCGTTTTCATGGTTTTTATGCATTAAGCCATACTTAGTATATGTGGTTGTACTAATTCCATGCTTTTATCTATCTATATAGTTCTTGGTAGGTGAGGAGCATTTGGGAAGAAGACTTGGATTTAGAAGATCGTTCAAGTGAAGTTGAAGTATGTCCTCATTTGACTCGAGGGCATATGTGTCTTTTATATTTCGTTTTTGAAGTATTGTAATAGACTTAATAGTACTATGTTTTCTATTTCGTATGGGCCGTGTCCCAAGTACTCTTGTATCTTAATATTATGAGATTGAGACTTAGTATTTCCTATTACTTTTATATGAATGAGTTTTTAAAGACTATGATATTGTTTTGTGAAAAGTTTTAAGTCCGCACTACTTTTCATATGTATATGCGATAAATGATATGAAGGGCTTGTATGAGACCTCTGAGAGGTCAAGTACGCCGTGTCACAATCAAAGATTGTGCCCTAACTTCTAGGGTGTGTCTCGGGATGTGACAAGCTTGGTATCAGAGCATAGGTTGGTGAAAGTAGTCTTAGGAATCAAAAGTCTCGTCAAGTCACGTCTAGTAGAGTCTCGACCATCGGTGTGAGTTGCGACACATCTATGGGCGAGAGGCTATAGGACGATAGAGTTTACATTCTTTTCTACTCCTATGTCGTGCAGTACATTAAATGTTATGAGTATCCTTCTAAATGTGTTTCCTTGTGTTTCTAGGAGATGAATACTAGAAGGATGGCCGCTAGAAGGTTGGATGAGGGAAGGCTGAATGAAGAAGCTCCTCCTCAAGTTGAGCAAGTTGAGCAAGTTCTTCAAGATGGGCAAGGTGTCAAAGGTGCTCAAGGTTCTCAAGTGCCTCCCCAAGGTTATCATGCCCCTAATGTGGAAGGACGTAATGAGGTTCCGGAGATGTCTAACAAGGAGATTAGAGATGCTTTGCTTGCTATAGTCCAAGCCGTGACTACTCAATTAAATTTAAGTATGGTGCGTAGGGTTAATGTTGTGGAGAGCACTATGACATGTAGGTTGAGAGACTTTGTGAGGTTGAATCCTCCAATCTTTCTTGGTTCTAAGGTAGATGAAGATCCCCAAGAGTTCCTTGATGGTGTGTACAAGGTATTGAGTGCTATGAGGGTTACATCTAGGGAGAAGGAGGAGTTGGCTTCGTATCAATTGAGGGATGTGTTTTAAATTTGGTACACTCAATGGAAGGATAATAGGATGGTGGAGTCGGATCCTATTGAGTGGGAAGAATTCAAGAAAGCTTTTCTTGGTAAGTACTTTCCTCTTGAGAGGATGGAAGTGAAAGTAGAGGAGTTTATCAATCTCAAGCAAGACAATATGAGTGTTGAGGCATACTCATTGAAGTTCTCAACATTGTCTAGATATGCACCATCCCTAGTGTCTAATCCAAGGGATGAAATGAGTCGTTTCGTAACCGGGGTTGCCGACTTAGTGAAGGAAGAATGATGTACGGCTATGCTACATGATGATATGATCTTAGCTAGACTCATGGTTTATTCACAACCAATTTAAGAGTCTAAACTTAGGATGATGTCAAGAAACTTGAAAAGAAGTGGTGCTAGTGATCAAGTGCAACCTAGGTTCAAAAAGAGGGTTCAAACTCAAGAAGAATCTAGTAGTGCTAAGTTAAAGGTTGAGAAATGAGGTAGTTCCAAAGATGGCAAACCTACATGTGCCACTTGTGGTAAGAAACATTATGGTGAGTGTCTAGTGGGTACCGGGATTTTTTTTGGATGTGGAAAAGATGGGCACAAAGTGAGAGATTGTCCTAACATTGCTTCTAGAGGAAAAGAGGGTAAGAAAGTTGATCCTAGTGTTCCAAAGGAAGATGCTCCAACAAGGAAGCGTTTCTATGAACTCTTTACTAGAGGAGAGAAGCCGGATGAGAGTGATGATGATGTTGTAAGTTCTTGTTTTTCTCTTGTTGTGACATGGGTTCCTTCTAAGTGGGGGAGTATGGCTAGATAGATGTGCTATTTTGTTGCATATGCATCATGTTTAGGAGTTTGGTTGAAATTGAATTTCATTGACTTCTTGCATTGTGTGTTTATGAAGCCTTAATCAAGTTGTAAAAAATGTTTATATGATGTTACATTGCATATTAGCACGTCTATATCACGAATTGCCTAAAATTTCATTTTTTAGAAAATTGCCTAAATCACTGTAGCCTGGAAACTGTTCACTGTAATTTTTTTCAAAATGTGACTAATTGATTCTTTGGTCTAAAATTGTTGTAATGTTGTTAGAACTGATGTGTATGAGTATAATAATGAATATACAATATTTTTTGCTATTTGGAATGAAGGTTGTGAGTTTTGTAGCATAATGAGTTATAGAAGTTATTCTAGTTTCTTTGTTGTGTTGTGAATCTCTTGATTATGTGAAATTGATGTTTTATCCTTGATTGTTAGTTATATGGTTTGGTTATGTGCTTCTAGTTGATTCTTTATTCTTAGAAGTGTTCGGAGAGTGACAAGTGTCATTCGAGGACGAATGTTGTCCAAGTGGGGGAGAATGTAAGATCCCGAAAATGACATAGGTGAAATAGAGCCTATAATTGTTGTCATGATGGTATAAGGTCATAAATAGGTCTATTATATGGTATTGATTCAGTGTCTAAAGTATTAGGTGCATTGGAAATCAAACGTCAAGGGACGACCAAGACGTTCGACGACTAAGTCACCTAAGTGCCTCATATGTGGTTTTATGTGATTATATGTGATTTATAAGGTTATATGGTCCTTAAACGAGTTAATATGATGTATATAGGTATTTTGTCAAGTTTCATGAAGTTTGGAGGTCAAACGCTCAAGAACGTCCATGACGTTCGAAAGATGTTCTTTGAAATGACCTTATGTGTCTCAGCATGTTTCGTTGAGTTTTACGTGTTCGTTTTGGGTGAAATTCATGTGAGAGGTACTAAACTCATATACAAGCATGTTTGGGTTTGAAACGTCTGGAAAATTATCCCCAAGGACCATCCAAGGGTCCTTGAGGAAGGACCCATGTTGTAGGCCAAGACTGCTCAAGGCCGTCCCACCTAGGATGGCAAACGACGGCCAGTGGCCTGGTCGACGCCCCGTAGGTGGTAGGCGTCGTCTGGTACTTAGCTTGGGGAGCAAAACTCCCAGTTTCAAGTCCCTGAACCCATCGACGGAGGAAAGGACGGTCCGTGCGTGGACTGACGCCCCGTCGATGGGCAACCGTTGTTTGGGAATTAGTCATGGGGAAGGAGGAAGACTTAGACAAGTCTCAGTCACAGACCACGGACCACCAGGACGGTCCGTTGGTCAAGGGACGGACCGTCGGTGGGTCTGGTTCCCTGTGCAGGTTCACTACCAAGTGAGGGGTGAACTTGTAATTTCACCCCACTTCCAAATAAGAGTATTGGAGGTTCCTAAGGGGTATTTTGGGTATTTTAAAGGTGTTTATAAGTCTTTAACACTTAGAAGATTTCACTCTTCAAAAATCAAAACCCTAAAATCCCTTAGAAATTCCCTAAGACTCCATTAAAGCTAAAAGTCAAGGAAGAGCTTGGATTAGTGATTTGAGTGAAGATTATTCATAAAATTGAAGGATTAGCTTCATTGAGGTATGGATTTCGATCCTTGAAACTCATTTCATCAAGGATCCCAACTTTCAAAGATGTTTTCTAAAGTTTTCAAAAGATGAATTGACCTATTTCATGATCTACCATGAGTTCTTGCATTAATGGTTTTTAATCATTGTTTAGTGATTGAATTGTGGTTATTAAGGTGATTTAAACTAAATTAACCTATGAAACAATGTAATTGATGAACCCTAGTTTTTGACTAATTTATGGGTTACTTGATATTGGTCTAATGTTTATGAATTAATGTGTAGTTTCTTATGGGCTTTCTAATGATGTAAGAAATTTATTCAATTGATATCTAATTGGTCTTAGATTGTTGAATCTATAATGAATTAACCTAGTTTCATCTAGTTTTATGATTTATGTATTGAATTGATGTTCGTGGCCATGGGTAAGGGCCTTATGATATTGAATTGGATGATTTGGCATCGGCTTGAAGTGTTGAGGATGAAGTGGTGCTACACTGCCCTATTTTCTTTTATTTAGTGTTATTTATACTTCAATTATGTTGTGATTGGTTTGGTCCACTTATGGTGGCGGTGTTATGTGAATTGATGTGGCCTTGTCAGCATTATTTTAAGTATATTGATGATCATGGCCTTGTCGGCAACTACTTGAATTATTATGTTGATTTGTGTAGTTGATTATGTGAAGTATGATCATATCTACCTATATGTGAAAGTATGTGTTATTCTATTGATTCTATTTAGGAAATCATGTTATGCTATGACGATGTGTTAAGTGTGTAGTCTTAGAGTTGATACATGGTTGTTCCTAACTTGGATATATGAGTATATAATAGTTATGTTGATGATGTTAAGGTAATGAATAGGTTTACTAAATGATGTTAAGGGTCATTCCTAAGTGTCTACAGAATGTATGCTATATGTGCTAAAGTGAAGTATGTTGTGTCTTGTTTAGGTGACTTATGTCCCTTACTTGATGCATGTATGAATAAGAATATTTGATATCTTAACTTAGGAAGCTAAAACATTTAGTCTTGAATGAATGAATGTTAGGTGAGACCTTCAATGATGATAAGAGGGTCCTTTATGTGAAACCTTGAACATAGTGGTAAGGTTATGAAACGTGAAGTCGAAAGCCGTAATGGTATCCTTCATGTAATTAATGATGAACATAAGGTTGATTGGCTGGAAAGACATCATATCAATCCTTAGGAAAGTCATGATGAGCTTCTTGTCACCTTAGGGAAATAGCCCTAGTGGACCTTTCTTTTGTAGGGTAAATGTAATTGGGTTATGAACTTGAAATGGAACCCTTTTGTATGAACCTTAATGTGATTTAATCTATGAGAACGAAGTCTAGCACCAAGTGAGTATGGTAAGGGAAGTAGTTCTAGTTAAAGAATGAGACTAAATTACAAAGCATGCCCTTCATATTCCTTAACCATGTGCCTACATGGGATGTGTCCAAGTTCTACCATTGGCAAGTAGAACAACCTCATCGGAGTAGGATAGAACTCCGGATTCCATGTTTTCCTACCATGGTCTATGTCCGTTATTGACTATTCTCATCATATGGGATACCTATTAGCGTTAGAGAAATTCTATGAGGTTTAGGTGGTGGTATGGGACGCCATCTAGACATTCCACAATAGGCTTTGAAGATGTTAGTAAGAGTCCCTAGGTCTTGTCCAAGACCATTACTCGAATGTCCTTTATGTGATGCATGTCTATTAAATGAACTAATTAATGTAATGACTTAATGATAATGAGTATGTGAATATATGATTAACTAATCTAAAGTAACTTAAGGATTCCTTAGTTAAAGTGTGAAGAGGATATAAAGGATGATGTCTTCTTGTATTATCTATAGAAGTCTTGAGAATGACTCCAGTTAGGGAAGTTGCTTGTTATGTTTGACATGATCTAAATTTAGAAAGTCTTAAGGATTATTTAGGTAGCCTTGAAGAGGGTGTATGGGCATTCTCTTCTAGGAGTACTTAAGTAAGTATTTTGGTAGCCTTGGTAGGGGAGATTGTCATATTATGTATGTCTTGTATGTTGGTGTATTGTAGGTTTGTATGTGTCTCATTATGAGTAATCTTGAGGATCGTTTAGGTACACATAGAGAGGGTGTATGGGCGGTCTCCATTTGTGCGACTTAAGTGAATCTTAGGATAACTTTAGTGAGAAGACTATATGCTAGGAAGTGTTAAAGGGAAGAAAGAGCACTTTACTGTAACAGTGAAGAAATTAACTGTACAGTGCATATAGGTCACTGGAAAGTGTCTCTTTAAATTGTGTTATTTGGTTTAAATGATTTCTTATGTGTTTCTAAGTTGATAAATGTTGTTCTTATTATTATACTATAATATTTAAATGAAAAGATGCATATTTCCAATAAATGTCCATTTTCATGGTTTTTATGCATTAAGTCATACTTAGTACATGTGGTTGTACTAATTCCATGCTTTTATATATCTATATAGTTCTTGGTAGGTGAGGAGAATTTGGGAAGAAGACATGAATTTAGAAGATCGTTCAAGTGAAGTTGAAGTATGTCCTCATTTGACTCGAGGACATATATGTCTTTTATGTTTCGTTTATGAAGTATTGTGACAGACTTAATAGTACTATATTTTCTATTTCGTATTGGTCGTGTCCCAAGTACTCTTGTGTCTTAAGATTATGAGATTGAGACTTAGTATTTCCTATTACGTTTATATGAAAGAGTTTTTAAAGACTATGATATTGTTTGGTGAAAAGTTTTAATTCCGCACTACTTTTCATTATGTATATGCGATAAATGATATGAAGGGCTTGTATGAGACCTCCGACAGGACGCCATGTCACAATCCAAGATTGTGCCTTAACTTCTAGGGTGTGGTCTCGGGATGTGACAATACTACTCACGCGAAGTGCTTCTATGAAGTTATCCTAGACTAGGCGCATCATATCCCATAAGTCACATCATAGGCAAATAACATTAGACATAAGACCAACATACTTCATTAATGTTCACATAAGAACTCTGTCTATCATTACATCTTAGTGCTAACCCATTTAGTTAATACCATAGGTAAACCACCCTCACAACCCCTTCATAAGCTTACTTGTGCAATGTACACATGTAGTCTCATATCTCCTGTCACGACCTGAGGGTATACCCAAGATGAAATGACATACTCATGTTTCCACATAGCGTACTCGACCTCTTGAGGTCTTATAGAATCCTTTAGACATCAGTCATCGCATATATACATATATATATATATATATATATGAAAAGTAGTGCATAGTTAAAAGTTTTCACAACAATAGTTCAAATCTCTTTCATACAAAACATAAGAAAGACTAAGTCTCTTTGTAGACATCTTAGACACATGAAAATCTTAGGGTCACAACCCATAAATCAATAAAATGGAAATACTAAAATATATAGAATGTCTTTTGAAAAGAAAAGTTGAAACATGCCTATGTCCTCTATTAATATTAATACATACCAACATTTGCCTGAGAGGATTCTATTCCCAAGCTTCACTTCAAAAGACTTCTCACTAGCCACCTACACCTTTAGAGATAAAACAACATATGGAATTAGCACATTGAATGCACTAAGTATGGTGACATGCAATAAAACCATGCTAAAGCGGACATTTACTTATAACATGCTTTTTATGCTTTTTTGAAGGAAGCTTCATAAGTTTAGTATAAGAACCATTTTCAACACATCATACACATATAAGACATATCCAAGTAGATCATAAGAGATACTAATACATACTTCCACATTCATTAAGTAACACCTTTTTAACATTACACTCTCCAACTAAAGTTACTCCAAGATTCACCTAACTATGACATCAAGATACCACCCATACTTCCTCTTCAAGCCTACTTAAGTGGACCATACCAATAAATAAAATTCAATATCAATTATACAAATATAGATAGATTAGGTCATCTTACCACCTTTCAATCATCAACATCACCATTCCTTAGACTTTTCAATCAATTAACTTCACAAAGGCTATTACCATTAGCCATATACATAATGATAAACCAACATTCAAACCATACCAATGATCCAACAACATATACTATGAATATAATTAAACTAAGCCAGTCCATAAGCAATTCTATGATGGTCTATACATCATTCAATATCTCAATACAATCTACACAAGAATTCAATACAAATAGACCATGATCAAATCACCCACATTAAATCCAAAAATATGAAATCATGAAATTCATGTGTTCATAGAGTTTTTGACCTTAAAATATTCAATTAACATCAATTATTTCATAAATCATAAATTCAAATCATTTCATGCAAGAACCAATGTCTAGAAGACAAAATAAATGATTCTATGTTTTTGACCATCTTCGAAAACCATTGGAATTTGACTTCTTGATGGAAGATGATTCAAGGATGAAACAATATACCTCAATTGAATATTATCAAGAAATTGATGAAGAATCAATGGAGAAATCAGGATCCTAGCTTCAAGTTTAAATGGAGCTCTAGAGAGTTCTGTCTTGGTCTTGGGTTTTGAATTAGATTAATGAACTCTAATCTAGGTTCTAGGCGTATAAAGTAACTTAAAATACCCAAAAACACCTTAAATAAACATTCTAGGCGTATAAAGTAACTTAAAATACCCAAAAACATTTTAAATAAATCCCATGACTTTATATGGATGCTAGGTGAATTTCCCAAAAAGCCCTCCACTTGGCCGAGACACCTGCAAAAAGTTGCAGCTGTCAATCGACGAAGCACACCAAAGGAGCATCAACCAGACGACGGGACGTCCTGGCAAGCCGTCGTTTTGGTCAGAGGCTGATAATTCGGGGCTTAATCCCCCACACCTAAGTGTGGAGAAATGCCCCCAATCTGCAGAGTGTAGTTAGGACGACGGGGCAGTGTTAGGCATCGTGGTTAGGGAATGCTTTGGGCAGTTTCAAGCCAAAGTATGGGTCCTCCTTAAGGGCCTTGGATGGTCCTTGGGGAGTCGTGCCCAGATGTTTCAACCTTACACATGTTATTCTAGATGTTAGGTACCACTTCTATAAATTTGAACTCCAAGAACACGTAAACAAAATGCAAAGGCACACTAGAACACACAAGCACGTCTAAAGACTAACTTTCGAACGTCTTGGACGTTTCACTTCCAAACTCAACACACTGACTTTAACACTATGATTCATCATTTTAAGACTTCATAAACTTCTGACACACATGTTCGACTCTAGTTCAACCTAGTTCTTTTTTAGGGTTGTTATCTTCTCCCCTACTTGGATAACATTCGTCCTTGAATTACACTTACTACACTTAAAATACTTTCAAGAGTAAAGACTCAAGACGATAAGCTCATATCCATACCACACCATATACAATACGCATAGATAGAGGGACATCAACTCCACATAACAAGAGAATCAAAACACAACACAAAGGTAGGAACTACGTCTACAACTTATCATGCAATAAGACTCTACCTTTTCATATCATATAATAGGAACTTCCTTCTCCTCATATCATTATACTCATATACATAATTTCTATGTACAAAATTCAAACTTCTCATGAAAACACAATTAAGCAAAAATTTCAAATACTTCACGGTAAACATGCTCACTAGTTCACTAATGCAACTTCTAAGCAATTCATTATGAAGGCATGACAATACGAGAAACAAAATCATATAGACTCATTTAACCACATAAACATAACCTCATGAAAATGCACAATGCAAGGAGATCAATGAAACTCATTTTCACTTAGACTCCTTAACTAATGCTACATGCTACTATAACATTCTATCTCTCATGCTTGAATAGAATTGAAGAGAAGAGACAACAATCCACAACCCAACTACTCATCATACTCCCCCACATAGAAGGAACCCATCACAACTTGTAAGAGAATATAACTTATCGGCATCCTCATCCGAATTTGCCTTAGCTTGGAGAACATAGAAGCGATTCATCTTTGGAGCATAAACATCCGGATAATTAGGAGGAACTTGCTTGGCCTCTCTTCCTCTAGCCGCAATAGTATGACAATCTCTTACCTTATGACCATTCTTACAACAACCAAAACTACCAACGATATAGTCTAGATACTTGCCAAAGTGCTTCTTCCCACAAGTAGAAATAGTAGGATTAACAACTTGAGAGCCACTACCACTCTCTAACTTAACTTTATGAGCACTAGAACGATCTTGATTTGTAGCCCACTTCTTAAACCTAGGTTAGTTTTGCTCATTGGATCTACCCCTCTTCAAATTTCTTGTAATTCTACTATGTTTAGACTCTACAATGGATTGTGCATACACCATAATCCTAGACAAGTTCATGTAATTATGAAACATGTTCATATGACATTCTTATTTCACAAGGTCGGCAACACCGATCACAATCCAACTTATCTCATTCCTAGTTTTAGACACTTAGGATAGAGAATACCTCGACAAAAGAGTAGACTTCAAAGAATACTCCTCCACACTCATATTACCTTGCCTAAGCTTAATGAACTCCTCAACCTTCACCTCCCTCCTCTCACGGGGAAAATACATTCCTAAAAAGGCTTCCTTAAACTCTTCCAACTCTATACGACCCGAATCAACCGGCCTATTGTCTTTCTATTGAGTGTACCACACTTGAAAAACTTCCCTCAATTGATATGAAGCGAATTCCTTCTTTTCTCTAGAAGTCACCCCATGTCACTCAAAAACTTGTACACACCGTCTAGAAACTTTTGGGGATCTTCTCCCACTCTAGAACCAAGGAAGATAGGAGGATTCATCCTCATAAAGTCTCTGAATCTAGAGGTCATGGTACTCCCAAGAGCATTCATCCTAGGCCCAATTTCTCTATTCACTTGAGTCATTATGGCTCGGGCTAGGGTAAGGAGAGCCTTTATAATCTCCTCATTAATCATGTCCCGGGGAACCTCATTCCATTGACATACAATAGGGACTTGAACACCTTTTGGACCATGTCCACCTTTGGGAGGAACTCCCTCATTTACCACTTCCTCATACACTATCCTTGTGGGCATCCTTCTCGTATTCATATCCTACAAACACAATAGAAGAGATTAGGAAGAGACACTTATAACCTCAACTCTATGGAATGAGACAACACTAATGAAGAAAGTGAAACTCTATCGTCCTATAGCCTGTCGCTCATAGATGCGTCGCGACTCACACTTATAAACAAGACTCCACTAGATGTGGCTTTAATGAGACTTTGGATTCCTAAAAACTACTTCATAACCTTATGCTCTTACACTAAGTTTTCACGATCCGAGGGGATAGCCTCGAAGAAATGACATCCTCAAGTCTCCACGTGGCTTAATAGACCTCTCGGAGGTCTTATACAAGCACTTAGACATTATTCATCGCATATATATATATATGAAAAGTAGTGCGAAATTATAACTTTTCGCAACAATAGTTCAAATATCTTTCATAGAAAACATAAGAAATACTAAGTCTCTTTGAAACCATCTTAAACGCATGAACATCTTAAGGTTAGAACTCATACAAAAATAAAATGGAAATATTAAAGTCTATTACAATGTCTTTTGAAAAGAAAAGCTAAAACATGCCTATGTCCTCGAATCATGTGAGGACATGCTAAGATTTGCTTGAGATGATGATGTACCAAAGCTTCACTTCAATAGACTCCTCACTTTCCACCTACACCTTTAGAGATAAAACAACATATGGAATTAGACATTGAATGCACTAAGTATGGTGACATGCAATAAAACCATGCTAAAACGGACATTTCTATGCGCTTTAAAGAAAGGTTCTTAAAATAAGTATAAGAACTAATTTCAACACATCATACACATATAAGACATATCCAAGTAGAACATAAGAGATACAAATACATACATCGATATTCATTAAGTAGCCCCTTTTTAACATTAGACTCTCCACCTAAAGTTACTCTTACATTCACTTAAGTAAGACATGAAGATACCGCCCATACACCTTATTCAAGCCTACTTAAGAAACCCTCAAAGCTACCCTAGATAGAGATCCTTTTATTCAACATTCATTAACTTAAGTCAACAGTACGCATTAAACAATTTAAGAGACATTCAACAATTTGAGGACATTCACATAATGGTCTTGGAGGACCTAGGAAACCCTCATCCTACCATCTTCAAAGCCTACTCGTGCCATGTCTAAATAGCATCCCGTTCCACTACTTACACGTTGTAGAACTTCTCCAACACAAGAATGCATCCCACATGATTAGAATAGGCATTAAATGACATAGACCATACTAGCTAGGCATGGAATTCGCAGTATACACTACTCCGATAGAGGGTGTTCTACTTGCCAAGGGTAGAACTAAGACACATCCCATGTAGGCACATGGTTAAGGAACATCATGGTTTAATTGGTACTCTAGTATAATCTTAGGTAGAGTCATTACCACAAGCATATTCACTCGGTGCTTAGCCCTAGTTCTCATAGAATAAGTTCAATAACAATAAGGCATATGAAATGGCAACATTTCTCAATCTTACAGAGCATAATACCTCTATCAAGGATGGGTCCACTAGGGCTGCCACTCAATGGTCTATAAAGATAGCTCATTGACTTTCATAGAGAATATTTCATGCCATTCAAGCCAACCTATCCCTAAGTCCACTATTAAGACAAAAAGGATACCGTTACGACTTTCAACTTCAAGGAATCTATTACCTTCTTTCTATATTTTAAAGTTCCAAGTTATTGACCTTCTTTACATGTTCAATCTCTTAAATTGATCATTCATACACATACATGTCAAAGGTGATTAAGCCTACTAATTCAAGATTTCTCGTTCACATACTTAGCATGTATCAAATAGAGGGACATAGGTATACCAATCAAGACACATACATCATCTTCATATATAGATATCACCTTTACTGTATCATGATAACATATAACCAATTAGAAGAAATCATACATTAACCTCAGATACACATATACACATAATCACCCTTCACCTTGATCATCTATACTAGCTATAATATGATAATAACACCATTCACATAATAATGCCGACAAGGACATGTTCATAACAATTATAACACATAAACATATCCACCATAAGTGTACCATACGAATAAATACAATTCAATATCAATTCTACAAAATATAGAGAGATTAGGTCATCTTACAACATTTCCATCATCAACATCACCATTCCTTAGTCTTCTCAATAATTCACTTCACAAAGGCTCTTACAAATAACCATATAAACAATTCTAAACAAACATTCAAACCATACCAATGATCCAACAATATACAATACGAATATCATTAAATTAAGGCAACCTATAAACAAGTCTATCATGATCTATACATCATTCAATAGCCCAATTCAATCTACACAAGAATTCAATACAATTAGACCATGATCATATCACCCACATTAGAGACAAAAATAGGAGATCATGAAATGCATGGGTTTGTAGAGTTTTTGACTTTAAAAATTAAATTAATATCAATTATATCATAAATCGTTTATTCAAATTATTTCATGCAAGAACCCATGGCTAGAAGTTAAAATAGAAGATTCTATGTTTTTGAACATCTTTGAAAACCATTGGAATTTGACCTCTTGAATGGAAGAGGATTCAAGGATGAAATATCATACATCAATTAAATAATATCTATGATGTTGATGAAGAATCAATTGAGAAATCAAGCTCCTAGCTTCAACCTTGCTTCAAGCTTCAATGGAGTTCTAGAGAGTTCTATCTTGGTCTTGATTTTTATTTTGAATAATGAACTCTAATCTAGGGCCGAGGCTTATAAAGTAACTTAAATACCCAAAAACATCTTAAATAACAGACCATGACTTCATTTGGATGCTATGAGAATTTTCCAAAAAGCCCTCCAATTGGTAGAGACACCCGCAGAAAATTGCAGGTGTCAATCGACGAAGCTCACCAACAGAGCGTTGACCAGACGACGGGCCGTACAGGCAGGCCGTCATTTTAGTTAGAGGCTGATCTTTGGTGGCTTAAGCTACCTCACCTAAGTGTGGAGGAACGCCCCCAATCGATAGAGGGTAGTTAGGACAATGGATCATCGTTAGGCATCGTGCTTAGGGGATGCTTTGGGCAGTTTCAAGCCAAAGTTTGGGTCCTCCTCAAGGACCCTTTGATGGTCCTTGGGGAGTCATGCCAGGACGTGTCGACCCTAAACATATTCTTCTAGATGTTAGGAACCTCCCCTTTCAATTTGAACTCCAAAAAAACGTAAAACAAGCAAAGGCACACTAGAACACACAAACACGTCTAAAGACTAACTTTAAAATATCTTGGACGTTTCACTTCCAAACTCAACACACTGACTTCTAACACTATAATTCATCATTTTAAGACCTTATAAACTCATGACATACATGTTCGGCTCTATTTCAACCTAGTTTGTTTTTCGAGTGTTTACATTCTCCCCCACTTTGAAAACATTCGTCGTCGAATGACATTTACAACACAAAACACTTTCAAGAGTAAAGACTTAATACTAGCAGCTCATAACCATACAACACCATATACAATAAAATAGATAGGAGGAACATCAACTACACATAACAAGAGACTTAAAACTGAACAAGAGGGTAGGAAGTACATCTACAAATTATCATACAATAAAACACTACCTTTACATATCATATAAGAGGAACTTCCTTCTCCATATATCATTATGATCATATACATAATTTCTATGCACAAAATTTCAACTTCTCATGAAAACACAATTAAGCAAAAGTTTCAAATACTTTACAGTAAGCATGCTCACTAGTTCACTAATGCAGCTTCCAAGCAATTCATTATGAAGGCATGACAATATGTGAGACAAAATCATATAGAGTAATTCAACCACAAACATAACCTCATTAAAATGCACAATTCAAGGAGATCAATAAAACTAATTTTTCACTTAGACTCCTAAACAAATGCAACATGCTACTATAACATTCTATATCTCATGCTTGAATAGAATAGAAGAGAAGAGATAACAATCCACAACCCAAATACTCATCATACACCCCCACATAGAAGGAACCCATCACAACTTAAGAGAGAAAACTATAATATATTGGCATCCTCATCCGAATTTGCCTTAGCTTGGAGAACATAGAAGCGATTCCTCTTTGGTGCACCAACATCCGGAGCATTAGGAGTAAACTTCTTGGCCTCTATTCCTATAGCCGCAATAGTAGGACAATCTCTAACCTTATGACCATCCTCACCACAACCAAAACAACCACCGGAATCGGCTAGACAGTTCCAAAAGTGCTTCTTCTCACAATTAGAACTAGTAGGCTTAACAACTTAAGAACCACTACAACTCTCTAACTTCAACTTAGGAGCACTACACCCATCTTGATTTGGAGGCCTCTTCTTAAACCTATGTTGGTTTTGCTCATAGTATCTACCCCTCTTCAAATTTCTTGTAATTCGACTATGTTTGGACTCTTCAATGGAATGTGCATACACCATAAGCCTAGACAAGTTCATGTCATTATGGAGCATGGTCGTACGACATTCTTATTTCACAAGGTCGGAAACACCGGTCACAAACCTACGCATCTCATCCCTAGGGTTATACACCAAGGATGGAGTATACCTAGACAAAAGAGTAAGATTCAAAGAATAGTCCTCCACACTCATATTACATTGCCTATGCTTTATGAACTCCTCAACCTTCACCTCCCTCCTCTCACAACGAAAATACTTTCCTAGGAAGGCTTCCTTAAACTCCTTAAACTCTATACGACCCATCTCAATAGGCCTATTGTCTTCTCATTGAGTGTACAACACTTTGAGTAACTTCCGTCAATTGATATGAAGCCAATTCCGCCTTTTCTCTAGAAGTCACCCCCATGGCACTCAAAAACTTGTACACACCATCTACAAACTCTTGGTGAACTTCTCCCACTCTAGAACCAAGGAAGATAGGAGGATTCATCCTCAGAAAGTCTCTCAATCTAGAGGTAAAGTTACTCTCAAGAGCATCAATCCTAGGAGAAATTTCTCTATTCACTTGAGTCGTTATGGCTATGGCTAGGGTAAGGAGAGCCTCTCTAATCTCATCATTAGTCATGTCTGGGGGAACCACCGGAACCTCATTCCCTTAACGAACAATAGGGACTTGATTACCTTGAGGATCTTGAACACCTTGTGGAGCTTGTCTACCTTGGGGAGGAACTCCCTCATTCACAACTTTTTCATCCACTCTGAGGGTTTCCTTCTTGTATACATATCCTATAAATACAAGAGAAGATATTAGAAAAAGACATTTATAACTTCAACTCGATGTAACAACACAAGAGTAATGAAAAAAGTGAAACTCTATCATCCTATAGCCTCTCGCTCATAGATGTGTCGCGACTCACACTGATGAACAAGACTCTAGTAGACGTGGCTTTAATAAGACTTTGGATTCCTAAAGACTACTTCATTACCTTATGCTCTGATACCAAGTTTGTCACGACCCGAGGGTATAGCCTAGAAGAAATGGCATATTCAAGTAGACAAGCGTTGTACTCGACCTCTCGGAGGTCTTATGCAAGCCCTTAGACTTCATTCTTCAAACACACACACACACACACACACACACACACACACACACACATATATATATATATATATATATATATATATATATATATATATATATATAATAGTACGAAATTAAAACTTTTCACATAAAATAGTTCAAATAACTTACACAGAAAACATAAGAAAGACTAAGTCTCATTGTATCCATGTTAGTCACATAAGCATCTTAGGGTCACAACTGATACATCAATAAAATGGAAATTCTAAAGTCTATTACAACTTCTTTGGAAAAGAAAAGCTAAAACATAACTATGTCCTCGAATCATGTGAGGACAAACCAAGATTTGCTTGAGAGGATGATATTGCCAAGCTTCACTTCAATAGACTC
This sequence comes from Solanum sitiens, assembly GCA_016801875.1. Taxonomy (NCBI): domain Eukaryota; kingdom Viridiplantae; phylum Streptophyta; class Magnoliopsida; order Solanales; family Solanaceae; genus Solanum; species Solanum sitiens. The sequence continues at coordinate 826,542 of JABWTJ010000343.1, forward strand.
TTCTCTTGCCACCTACACCTTTTGAGATAAAACAACATAACAAATTATCTCATTTAATGCACTAATTATGGTGACATGCAATAAAACCATGATAAAATGGATATTTACTTATATCATTCATTTTATGCTCATTTGAATAAAACTTCATAAAATAAGTATAAGGACAATTTTCAACATATCATACACATATAAGACATATCCAAGTAGATCATAAGAGATAATACATACATACTTCCATATTCATTTAGTACCCCCATTTTAACATCAGACTCGCCACCTAAAGTTACTCCAAGATTCACCTAAGTAAGACATGAAGAGACCGTCCATACACCCTCTTCAAGCCTACTTAAGTAACCTTCAAAGCTACCATAGATAGTGATACTTTTATTCAAAATTCATTAACTTAAGTCAACAATAATCATTAAAACATTTAAGAGACATTTAAAAATTATATGACATTAAAATAATGGTCTTGGAGGACCTAGGGAACCCTCATCCAAACATCTTCAAAGCCTACTCGTGCCATGTCTAGATAGTGTTGTAAGACTCCAAAATGAGTTAGGGTGTCTAGATCCTAAAATATTTGTCTTCATGATCTAATGTCCTAAAATTACTTATAATATCGTTTATAGGCTGTTTATAAAGTTTTAGGTGATTTGGAATTCAAAACGCCAAGGGTCGACCAAAACGTTCGACGACTAGTCACTTATGTGCCTCATATGTCTATGCACGCTTAAAATTGTATGAAATGAGCCTAAAGAGTCTTAAATTGAGTTATAATGATGTTAAATGGTATTATATGTAGTTTCGAGAAGTTTGGAGGTCAAACGTCCAAGAACGTCCAAGACGTTCGAAAGTTAGCCCTTGAGACATTCATGTACGTCTTGATGGGGCCTTGCATGATTGGACGTGTTGAAAGTGTTTGTTTTGGGTGAAACTTATGTGGAATGTCTAAAACTTGTTAATGGTTGTATTTACATGGGAAACATCCGGGTACGACTTCTAATGTGCCCCGCAAAAGGCCCCACTAGAAGGATCCAAGCATGGTCGAGACGTTGCCTTGGCAATGTCAATCAACGGACCAAACGACGGCTAGTTGGTCAACCAACGGCCCGTAGGTGAGGTCTCGTCGATTGGTAATCTTGGGAAGTTTTCAAGCCAAAAATTGGCCAAGGACCAATCGATGGAAGCCAATGCACGGCCCGTCGACTGACCAACGTCCAGTAGATGGTTCCGTCGATGGTGGCCTGCAGCCTGCTGCCTGTGCACTGTTTCATTAAAGGGGTGAATGAGAAATTCACCCCACGTTCTAACCTGACCCCACATGATTTATTTGGTTATTTTTGGGTGTATTTAAGTGATCAAAAACGTGATCAACTCATTCCCAAACTAACTCACACAAATTTAACCTTTCCCTCCAAAAATATTCTCCCTAGAAACCTCCATTGTTGTTGAAGCTCAAGAAAAGCTTGGAGCTTGGAATGGCATGATTTCTTCACCAATTTTTAGAGGTCTTCTAGTATATAAATGTATGGTGATCTTCATCTCTAGTTATCCTTCAATCTAGAGAGTTAAATATCAAAGTTTCAAAAGAGAAAAATATGATCAACCATCTTCTTCTTCAATCTATCCATGGGTTCTTTCTAAAAATGTTTTTAACGATCTAATCATCATGAATTGAAGTTAAAACAGTGGTTTTAACGTGAATTTCACTCCAATTAAATGATGAACCCATGTCCCTTCCCAAACTTGATTTAGCCCTTGCTTGGGCATTGTGTTCATGACTTGTTATCGATTGAATTGTGATGTTCTTATGTTGAATCACCTATATATACTGTTTTTAAGTGAATTAATGTTGAATTGTATGTAATGGATCCATGAGGATCAATGTATGAAGATTTGAACATGTTTAGCTTAGTTTTACATAATTCACTCTAACATTGGCTTCTTAATGATATAATGTGGAATTCGATTGTGTAGGGATGGTTGTGTCTACTATCTTAATTGTATATTATTTATGAATTATAAATAAGTGATTTATGTTGATCAATGTCGATTAGACTATGATTCTTCTCTTTTCCATCGATGTCTAAAGTAGAATGTTCACCGTGATGTAGTCGTTATGGCAATTGTAGTACGATTTCGTGTAGGTTATATTGTCTTTAACTACTGCCTTATATTGATGATATTAATGTATTGTGGGTATGAATTCTCGATGATCAAAGAAAAGGAATCTTGGCATGAATAGATCTAGGTTCTTCTAGCCTACAATTTTAATGTTGTAATGAACATTATGTGATCTTAATTCTAGGGTAGATGAAGCATGATTTAGATTTGATATATATCTATTAACATACTGCCCTAAATGTATATTATTGATACGTGATGATTTATGAGCAAGACTAGGGAAATTGATTGATGATCTATGCCTATCTATTCTCTAGAACAATGGTAATGTTTTGCACTAGTTGTATCATGATCTTGTAGTGACTTGTACATAGTTTCTTCTATGCGTAAAGTACATTTAGCTACTGCCCTGTATATGAATTGTTGATAAACAAGGTGTATTGGTCAATGATTACCAAAGGGTAAGAAATTGGTAAGAATGCTTATCTATTCTACTTTATTTATAGTAATGTTGATGAAGCCTTGTATGGCATTGTGTGGTATGGTCCACTTATGGTGGCGGTGTTTACTTTATTGTCATTATATATGTATTGACCATGGCCTTGAAGGAAAATTGATGAACTTATGAACATGTGCTCATGATGATACTATGAGAAGTTTATGCCTACTTTCCTGTTATAGTTGTGATCTAGGTTGTATGGCTATTGTATAAGCATGTGTCTATCCATGTTAGGATAAAGTATAGGTGCTGCCATTGATATGTTAAAATGGTTAATAATTCTTTGCCTATGCACCCCTGTGTGAATGCATGAATAGTACAAGTTAGGAGACTTAAGTGTAATGTGAAGTTGACTTGTCTCCTATGCTATTGTGTGTTGTGTGGTCTATGCTTGAAAGAGTATTATGGTCTAAGAGGTTGGCTGTCTCAATGTGTTGTTGATAGCCATTATGTGATCATGTTGACCAATGTACACACACACTCACTTTACATGCATGTTATAAGTAGTATAAGCCATGGTGTCTTAATGAAAGGTAGTTCTCATATTCACTAGTGTCTATTACTATGTATGTTAAGATGATGTTATGAAAGTATGATATGTATTTTCCTAGCAAGGATGACTTGATAGGTGTACTAGTGTGGGCAAGGGTATGGGACTTTGCCTATGCATTGCAAATGTGTACCTTGATAGGATAGTTCCTAGGTTTGGTTTCTATGTGCATGAATATGAATGTATGGTCATGTGTGCTCTTAATGTGTTATGTGAAAGGTTTGCTCACATATATAAATACATACACACACATGTATGAAGATGTAGTCAAGAGAGGGGCCTTGAAAGATGTATTCATGTGTACCCTAAACTAGATGGTGCTATACATATGCTATGTCCATGTGAAAGGATTTCTCACATGAATTAGGTTGATGAACTCTCATCTATGACCTATAAGCTAAGAATATGAGGGGATGACTCTCCTAAGCCTATGTTTTTATAAATAAATGTTAATGAAGGCTTTTTCAATAAAGGGAACTTAGCTTAGCACCGAGTGAACTTGTATATGAGTGTGTGTCCCTTTCCAATGTAGGAAGGTAGGTCTACTATAAATCTCATGGGGTGGATAGCCTCATGACCCAACAAATGGTGTAGAGTTGATATTTCCATGATTTTCCCCAAGTTCCATAAACTATGTTGCCACCATAGGATACTAGCTTGTGGATCCACCTAGAAATCTATGTTATGTTTGTTTCTACTTTGGACGGTAGACCACCTTCTTTCAGTGTGGGGTTTCATAACACCGGATTCCATGTTTAGCATCACATGGTCTATGTCGGTTAAGGCTATAGTTTTCCTAAAGTGAAATGGACAATGGAAGTAAACGACTAGAACCCTAACTAGAATGACTTAAAGGAGGTTACTTAGGATAGGTGGAAGTAATGAACCCATCTAGACATTGCACAAGTAGCTCCTTAGGAAGTTCTTGGATGGTGTTCTAATGCATGTTACTATGTATGTGTTCTTTATGTATGACATTGTAGTATTTGTCTACTTGTTATGAAGATGTGCAAGATATGAGTCTTTATGCATATTGTTGATCTTGTTGACTTTATGATGAAGGTCTTGCTTGACATAAATAAAGTGGTCTTCTCTTACTATGTTGATATATGACTTGGATATACAGGCTTCTGGTCTCGTGATAGGTTCACTAAGTATTTGTGAGGTTATGGGGCCTTACATGTACATTGCACTAGTAGACTTAGATTGGGGGCATGAGTTAGGTCTTATAAGGTTCTATGTTTAGTAAAATAAGTATATGTGCATAATGACTAGGAGTTCACTGTAATGCCCTAATAGTTTTGACTTAACTATGTATATGTTGTGCTATACTTCTATGATGGTATGTGTTGTGTTGTGTAGAAGATATGTACGTTTCCTTGTGTCCTTAAGGTAATTCATTGCACCAAGTATCACTAAAGGGTTACTTGGGAAGTTAATAAATGAAAGGGAATAAAGCTCACTGTAAACGTGAAAGAGCTTACTGTAAAATGACTTGAAAATGCCATAAATTCTAAATGTGATCCTATGTGATGTTTGGCCTTTGAATATTTTTATATGAAGTATATGAATGATATAAATTATATTGTTTAAAGGGTTTATAAAGACTTACTCAAAAAGGTATGAAGTATGATTTCAAGAAAATGTCCCTTTTAAATGCATATTTTTGCATGGTTACCATACTTAGTGCATTCTTGTACTAGTCCCATTCTTCTCTACTTTTTACAAAAAGTGTAGGTTATGGATGCTTAAAGGATGTCTATGATTGAGGAGCTTGATATGTGATTCCCAAGCTCAAGGAAAGAGGTCCTTAAGTTCCAAGGATTCCCTACTAATGTCTTTATTGTAAAGTCTTTAAATATTGTATAGTTATGTAATGTGTCTTATGGGACGTGTCCCTAATGTACTCTAAAGTTGTTGAGTCTATGATGGCAAACAGACTTAAGGTCTATATATGTATTATGACTTATGTTTTATCTATATATGAGATGAAGTTTCTAGCATATGATGTGCTATTAAAAGTTTTAGATTTTTCTGCTAAATTTACTATGTCAATGCGATGAATGATAACTATGGGATTGTATAAGACCTCTGAGAGGTCAAGTACGCCATGTTACTTCTAGGGGGTGCTCCCCGGATGTGACAAACGTGGTATCAGAGCACGAGGTTTTAAAAGTTGTTTAGGGTCCAAGAAGTCTCATATTGCCACGTCTAATAGAGTCTTGTATCATTGGTGTTGAGTCGCGAAAAATCAAATGGTACGAGAGGCTATAGGATGATAGAGTTTCCCTTCTTCATCATTCTCATATCGTGCCATAGAACTTAACTCTATAAGATCTCTGTCTTATGTTTTCTTGTCCGGTGGTCTTTTAGATGTGATTGCTTGGATGAGATTGTCTCTATATCCTTGAGGGAGAAAAGGTGAGTTTCAATTCTTATCTTGGTTTTATGGTTGAATGAGTATGTGTGAAGGTAATTTTTTGAAATGTTTTGATGATGTGATGCCAATTATGGCTATATGTGTGTAACAACCCTAAAAATGACTATGCTAAGTAATGCTTAATGTGTCTAGAATGCCTGCGATTAGACCGAGTTAACACAGATTGATGCGCGTAGAACCAGACCTCTGAACCCTTGCAACAGCCAAGCCAACAAACTTGGTGAGTTAGTTGATCTAGGAAAGGTTGGGTCCAGCCATGTAGGGCACCCGAATATGAAGATTTACCCGAATGAGTCTTAACCAGACTTAAATAGGGGTAATCTTAAGTTAGGAGGGTCTAGGAGTAAAATGATCTTTTCTAGGCTAAGGGTAGTATTGTAATTACCCTAAATAATTAATTAATTAATTAATTAATATGGTTAAGGGGCAATTTGGGTAGAGGTGGTCGAAATTGATCCTTTAAGCAAAATCTAGCTCCACCCGGGTTCGAGCCTTGGTGGAAGCAAGGATTAAATTGATTTAATTTTATTAAGTGAATTAGTTGAATTAATTAATATTTAAAAAGCTGATTTAAGTAAGGGAAAAATAATATTTTTAATAAAAAAATAATAATAATATAATTAATAAATAATGAGGAGTTCTAGTTTGACTTAGTCTCCACCTAACTTTCCTAATCCTAATAATAATCCTAATCCTCTCATTCTCACGTCTCTCACTCTAATTCTCACGTTTTTAATCATTAAAATAACTGAAAATAATTGTTCTTCACTCTTAAAGAACTTACACACAAAAACTCAAACGAAAAACTAAGCTAAAAACGAAAATCAACAACAAGTTCTTGACGGGATTGTCCTTGAAGTTTCGGTGGTGAGGCTTGGTTTCATGGTAAATTGGCAGCATTTAAACAAGTTTTGAATGACATTAAGGTATTGGTTTTCTTCTCTCTTGGTCCCTTTCCCAAGAGGCCCTTAAGGTTCAGTTTAAATCACGATTGAAAGACTAAGGTTGTCCCCATTGCATGCCCCTGTCATTAGATCCTTTGAACGATTCAAAGCATGCGTTGGTATGTCTTCTGGTAGAAAATGTTAGGTCTGGTTGTGATTATGTGTTGAATGTGTGGTAGAAAATCATGTAAAGGATGAAAAATATATTCCGGAAAAGTGCATTAAGTGGACTGTTTTGAGCATGTGTGTGCTGAAAATTTGACTATGTTTGCTGCCTGAAGTTTGTATGTTAAATGTTGTGTTTTGCGTGTGTAAAAATGCTAAAAACGTGATGTTCATAAAATGTAAAGGTGGCTGATTGAATGTCACTCAAAATGTTACAAAAAAATCAACAAAAGAATGAGAGCAAAATGGATTGGAAGAGACCAAATTTCCAGGAGAGAGTTAGGAGAAAAATAAAGGAGAAAAATAAATGTGGAGAGTGGGGATCTAACCCCCAACCTCTTGAATGGATGAGAGAGTTAGGAGAAAAATAAAGTAGAAAAATAAATGTGGAGAGTGGGGATTGAACCCCCAACCTCTTGAATGGATGAGAGAGTTAGGAGAAAAATAAAGGAGAAAAATAAATGTGGAGAGTGGGGATTGAACCCCCAACCTCTTGAATAGATGAGAGAGTTAGAGGGAAAAAAAGGAAATATTATGGGGCTGATGGGGATCGAACTAGGGTCCCTCAAATCTGAAAAATGCAATCACCAAGTTTAATGTAAGATTAAGTGTTGCCCAAGGGTTTCGAATCGGGTTCCCTTGCCCAAATCCGTATTGACACATAAGTCATAGGTAATTAAATATTTAATGAATGCTGCCTCTAAAGATCGAAATCAATATCTTGGCATATCTACAATATGCATAAGTCTTGTATCACATAATCTTGGGTAAACATGAATCACTTAGACAAACTATGAATGAAGCCTCATGGCTTGTATGTGTGGACTCATAAGTCTAGCATACGCTTAAAAGTAGGTGAGCCTAAGATGTATGTGATAAAATGATGTAACCCTAGAAGGGTTAAGTAAGAGTTTGAAACACACTAAGTGGCCAAGTGCATTGGCATATGATGAAATGAATATTCACGTGAAGGGGTGAGTAATTATGAAAAGCAAATGTGTTAAAGTTAATGAATGAGGTGACAATATGATAAGAGGATAATGTGAAAGATGAGAGCAATCTCAAATGAGCGTAAGTAAATGTTACCAAAACGTACTCACCTATGAGAGTGTAAAGCAAATGAAGAGACCTGTCTCTATGAATACTCTAATGAAAGTATTGAGAATAATGTATACTTAATACTAATGATGAGATGATAAATCATCTATTGAGCTATGATGTCCTCATACTAGAAGCCAACTTCAATGACGTATGAGTTGAATGTAACGAAACTTTATACTGAACACCGATAGACTAGCTATGAGCGGTGATGCCTTCTTTCGGGAAGGGCGGAGGTTCACGTAACTCTCATGAGATGAGACTGTCCGGCATGCCGGGTATGGGTCTCCTTATATCTCCTAGTCTTCGAACCTATACTGCCAATATAGGGATCTGGCGGGGTTCAATTCCCATGTACGCTAGCATGTTTTGGGTCACTTTGGCCGGCGATTCCACCTCTTTTCGGTGTGGGGGAGACACTGGATTTCATGATGCTCACATGATCTATGTCGGTTAGAGTTAAAGTTCCCAATGAATGAATGAGGCCAGCCTCAACTGATACACATAATGAAATGAACGATACCAAGATGTTAGGATAGGATAATCAAGAGGTGAGCTAGATTCAAGTAATAACACTAGGTTGTTCTTGATCATTGCACAGCAAACCCGATGAGACTCTTAAACTACATCCTAGGAATAGCTGGTGTTTACACTAGCTTATGAATGAATGAAATGAAATACGTATGAATGAATGAAGCAGACTTTGTGTTTGCTAAAGAAGATTCCCTAGTTGAGGTCCCATATGTTGAGCCCTCATTTTGGGAAGTCTTAATGTCAAGTCCATGATTCTAAGGTCTCATGGCATATAAACGAACGATATGAAAGATGTTATGTGCTATATGCAATATGTTATGTGCTATGTGTAAGATGTTATGTGTTGTATGCAATATGATACGTATGATGATGTTTGTTACTCTCATGGCATGACTTTCCTAATTCAAATTTGGCAAGTCCACTGACTTTCCTAATCCAAATTTGGAAAGCTCACTAACTTTCCTAATCCCAATTTGGCAAGTCCACTGAATTGACTTTCCATAATCATGTTGTTAGGAAAGAGCTATTATTACTCGTGCATGTCCTTGGTGTGTGCTTGCATATACCCATACTTAGTACAAGTGTGTACTAATCACATACAACTATATATTTTTTGGTGCAGGCACACGTGGACACTAGAGCTTACAGGTTGACTTTGCAGCTATCCGGACGTGGATCTTTCATCCAAACTTGGTAGGCCCTCATGCTTTCGAGGATGTCTATCGTTATTATCTAGCTTAGATATAGGCTTTAGCTAGTGGATCATGTTCCACTAGTGTTTCTTTCCACTTTCATTTCAGACTTCGTATTGGTGCCATTTTGGCAATAATACGTTAAATGCAATTATGAACTGTTTCTTTCATTTGATTATCTTTATATTAGATGGTTGATTTGTGAACGCCTATGATGTTAAGAATAAAATGTTTTGCATGGAATAAGAAAAAAAAAAGTTCAAATTTCCTGCTAAAATTAACCTAGATGAAGTAAGAATGACGTATGTAGGCTTGTCTGCGACCTCTGAGAGGTCAACGACGCCGGTCTCGTCTGGGGTATAAATTTCGGTCGTGACAAAGTTGGTATCAGAGCACTAGGTTAAATTCCGAGGATAATAAGTTCACATCAACCACATTGAGTAGTTTCTAAGTCATGGTAGTGAAGTGCACCACTATCCTGAATTAGAGACTGCATGATGCGTAGGAAAATTTCCCTTCTTCTACTCTTTATCGTGCTATCTAGAGCTTTGACACTTTGTGTCATTCTAAGTATCTAACTTCCTTCATGTGTGCGCGCGTAGAAGAATACACACAAGAATTAGGATTGCTAAGTGGTCTAAGGCGCCAAACTCAAGATCTGGCATTCCTAAGAAGAGGCAGTGATAGAAATGCCCAGCGTGAACGAAAGATGTTTGATAAGAGTTGTTGTTTGCATGGAGGTGAGTGCATGGTAGGTTCTAAATCCTTATATGAGTATTGATGAAGAGGAGAAGGCTAAGTTGGTTGCTTACTAGCTCAAGGAGATGACTTAGGTATGGATTACTTCATAAATGCTAGACTACCATAGACTATCGAAACATGGTAGTAAGGTTAAGTTTCCGAATAAGTTAGAGTTAAAATGAATACATGGTTGCATGTCATGTTGCTGTTTTTGTATAGCGTGGACATAATTTTTTTGTTGCATGAGTTGTGAGTTGCATCAAGTTAAGCGCGATTGAGAAGGAAGTTCCTCAATCTCAAATATGAAGCTTCAGATAAGCTTGAGTAATATGCATTATCAAGAGTAAGTGTGAAACAGAAATTCACAAGGAGTAAAGTCTCAAGTATGTTAAGATATCTTCGAAAATCACCCTCTTTATTTTAAAATGATGTGTAGTGTCATTTGGGGACGAATGTTCCTAAGGGGGGATAATGTAACAACCCTAAAAATGACTATGCGAAGTAATGCTTAATTTGTCTAGAATGCCTACGATTAGACCGGGTTCACACGGATTGATGCACGTAGAACCAGAACTTTTAACCCTTGCAACAGCCAAGACAACCAACTTGGTGAGTTAGTTGATCTAGGAAAGGTTGGGTCTAGCCATGTAGGGCACCCGAATATAAAGACTTACCCGGATGAGTCTTAACCGGACTTAAAAAGGGGTAATCTTAAGTTTGAATGGTCTAGGGATAAAATGGTCTTTTCCAGGATAAGGGTAGTATTGTAATTACCCTAAATAATTAATTAATTAATTAATTAATATGGTTAAAGGGCAATTTGAGTAGAGGTGGCCGAAATTGACCCTTTAAGCAAAATCTAGCTCCACCCGGGTTCGAGCCTTAGTGGATGCAAGGATTAAATTGATTTAATTTTATTAAGTGAATTAGTTGAATTAATTAATATTTAAAAAGCTTATTTAAGTAAGGGAAAATCAGATTTTTAATTTAAAAAAAATAATAATAAAATTAATAAAAAATGAGGAGTCCTAGTTTGACATAGTCTCCACCTAACTCTCCTAATCCTAATCATAATCCTAATCCTGTCATTCTCAGGTCTCTCACTCTAATTCTCACATTTTTATCATTAAAATAACTAAAAATAATATTTCTTTACTCTTGAAGAACTTACACACAAAAACTTAAACGAAAAACTAAGCTAAAAACGAAAATCAACAACAAGTTCTTGACGGGATTGTGCTTGAAGTTTCGGTGGTGAGGCTTAGTTTCATGGTAAATTGGCAGCATTTAAACAAGTTTTGAATGACATTAAGTTATGGGTTTTCTTCTCTCTTGGTCCCTTTCCCAAGAGGCCCTTAATGTTCAGTTTAAATCACGATTGAAAGACTAAGGTTGTCCCCGTTGCATGCCCCTGTCATTAGATCCTTTGAACGATTCAAAGCATGCGTTGGTATGTCTTCTGGTAGAAAATGTTAGGTCTGGTTGTGATTATGTGTTGAATGTGTGGTAGAAAATCATGTAAAGGATGAAAAATATATTCCGGAAAAGTGCATTAGGTGGACTGTTTTGAGCATGTGTGTGCTGAAAATTTGACTATGTTTGCTGCCTGAAGATTGTATGTTAAATGTTGTGTTTTGCGTGTGTAAAAATGCAAAAAACGTGATGTTCATAAAAGGTAAAGGTGTATGACTGAATGTCACTCAAAATTCTACAAAAAAATCAACAAAAGAATGAGAGAAAAATGGATTGGAAGAGACCAAATTTCCAGCTTGATGGAAATTTGTAGTGTCGGCCAAAATGACAAATTTTTAAAAAAATTTAAAAATTGTGAGGTCATTGGGAATTGAACCCAAGACCTCACCAAATGTAAATTACATAAAACTTTCATGAAAAAGAATGAAAGGAGAAAAATAAATGTGGAGAGTGGGGATTGAACTCCCAACCTCTTGAATGGATGAGAGAGTTAGGAGAAAAATAAAGGAGAAAAATAAATGTGGAGAGTGGGGATTGAACCCCCAAACTCTTGAATGGATGAGAGATTTAGGAGAAAACTAAAGGAGAAAAATAAATGTGGAGAGTGGGGATTGAACCCCCATCCTCTTGAATGGATGAGAGAGTTAGGAGGAAAATAAAGGAGAAAAATAAAGGAGAAAAATAAATGTGGAGTGTGGGGATTGAACCCCCAACCTCTTGAATGGATGAGAGAGTTAGGAGAAAAATAAAGGAGAAAAATAAATGTGGAGAGTGGGGATTGAACCCCCAACCTCTTGAATAGATGAGAGAGTTAGAAAAAAAAAGGAAATATTATGGGGCTGATGGGGATCGAACTAGGGTCCCTCAAATCTGAAAAATGCAATCACCAAGTTTAATGTAATATTAAGTGTTGCCCAAGGGTTTCGAAACGGGTTCCCTTGCCCAATTCTGTATTGACACATAAGTCATACGTAAGTAAATATTTAATGAATACTGCCTCTAAAGACCGAAATCAATATCTTGGCATATCTACAAGATGCATAAGTCTTGTACCACATAATCTTGGGTAAACATGAATCACTTAGACAAACTATAAATGAAGCCTCATGGCTTGTATGTGTGCACTCATAAGTCTAGCGTACGTTTAAAAGTAGGTGAGCCTAAGATGTATGTGATAAAATGATGTAACCCTAGAAGGGTTAAGTAAGAGTGTGAAAGACACTAAGTGGCCAAGTGCATTGGCATATAATGAAATGAACATTCACGTGAAGGGGTGAGTAATTATGAAAAGCAAATGTATTAACACTCAAATGAGGTGACAATATGATAAGAGGCTAATGTGAAAGATCAGAGCAATCTCAAATGATCCTAAGTAAATGTTACCATAACGTACTCACCTATGAGAGTGTAAAGCTAATAAATAGACCAGTCTCTATGAACACTCTAATGAAATTATTGAGAATAATGTATACTCAATACTAATGATGAGATGAGAAATCATCTGTTGAGCTATGATGTCCTCATACTAAAAGCCAGCTTCCATGACGTATGAGTTGAATGTAATGGAACTTTATACTGAGCACCGATAGACTAACTATGAGTGGTGATGCCTTCTTTCGGGAAGGGCGGAGGTTCACGTAACTCTCATGAGATGAGACTGTCCAGCATGCCGGGTATGGGTCTCCTTATATCTCCTAGTCTTCGAATTTATACTGCCAATATAGGGATCTGGCGGGGTTCAATTCCCATGTACGCTAGCATGTTTTGGGTCAATTTGGCCGGTGATTCCACCTCTTTTTGGTGTGGGGGAGACACTGGATTTTATGATGCTCACATGATCTATGTCGGTTAAAGTTAAAGTTCCCAATGAATGAATGAGGCCAGCCTCAAATGATACACATAATGAAATGAACGATACCAAAGGTGTTAGGATAGGATAATCAATAGGTGAGCTAGATTCAAGTAATAACACTAGGTTATTCTTGATCATTGTACAGCAAACCCGATGAGAGTCTTAAACTACATCCTAGGTATAGCTGGTGTTTACACTAGCTTATGAATGAATGAAATGAAGTACGTATGAATGAATGAAGCAGACTTTGTGTTTGCTAAAGAAGACTCCCTAGTTGAGGTGCCATATGTTGAGCCCTCATTTTGGGAAGTCTTAATGTCAAGTCCATGATTCCAAGGTCTCATGGCATATGAACGAACGATATGAAAGATGTTATGTGCTACATGCAATATGTTATGTGCTACATGCAATATGTTATGTGTTGTGTGCAATATGATACGTATGATGATGTATGTTACTCTCATGGCATGAATTTACTAATCCAAATTTGGCAAGTCCACTGACTTTCCTAAACCAAATTTGGAAAGCTCACTAACTTTCCTAATCCCAATTTGGCAAGTCCACTGACTTGACTTTCCATAATTATGTTGTTAGGAAAGTGATATTCTTACTCATGCATGTCCTTGGTGTGTGTTTGCATATACCCATACTTAGTTCAAGCGTGTACAAATCCCATACAACTCTATATTTTTAGGTGCAGGCACCGGTGGACTCTACATCTTACACGTTGACGTTGCAGCTATCCGGACGTGGAGCTTTCATCTGGACTTGGTAGGCCCTCATGCTTTCTAGGATGTCTATCGTTTTTATCTATGTTAGATGTAGTCTTTAGCTAGTGGAGCATGTTCCACTAGTGTTTCTTTCCACTTTCATTTCAGACTTTGTATTGGTGTCGTTTTGACAATAATACGTTTAATGCAATTATGAACTGTTTCTTTCATTTGGTTATCTCTATATTTGATGGTTGATTTGTGAACGCCTATGATGTTAAGAATAAAATGTTTTGCATGGAATAAGAAAACAAAAATTTCAAATTTTCTGCTAAAATTAACCCAGATGAAGTAAGAATGACGTATGTAGGCTTTTCTGTGACCTCTGAGAGGTCAACGACTCCGATCTCGTCTGGGGTCAAGATTCCGGTCGTGACAATGTGAAAATTATGTGAATAAGCATGTTATATTGAGAAATGTATGTTATGATATAGTTAAAGCATGTTAGAAGTTATTATGGTTGACATGAGTTTCTTTGAAATGATGTGTTAGTATATGGTTTTACATGTTGGTGGCTTACTATTATGATTTGAACTTGAAATGCTTAGTGACTACCTATGGAATCATGCTACCCTAAGAATGTGTGCTTAAACGTGTGCAATGTTTCCCTTGGTATATAGGTGGTCCTTGATAAGTTGCCTAGTATGGATTGGAGTTCTTTGCATAAACTTGATCCTAGGTATGATGATAATATGGTTGTCTTGGTAAAGTTTTGTACATCATATTGTCATGCGTTTCCCAACAATTGCCTAAATGTTGCATTTTGGAATGTTGAAGCATGCTCACAGTAAAGCTAGGCAGCTTACTGTAACATTTTTGGAAAATCAACTAAATTGTTCTTTGATTTGATGTTGTTGAAATGTGTATAAAATTGATATATATGAACATGATAATGAATGTAAAAAGGAGATTTGCTTTTTGGAATGAAGAAAGAGAGTCTTATGGCATGATGAGTCGTAGATTTGTTTCTAACTTCTTATTGTATTGTGAGTCGCTTGATGATTGTGGAATTGATGTTTCCCTAGAATTGAGGATGATTTGCTTAAAATGATAAGCTTTAGAATACCTCGGTGTTACTATGTTAACTTACTGTAAAATTCCTTCTAAATGGTAATCACTTGTAATTGTTGAAATATGAATGTTGTTAAGTTAAGAATCCTCTTTAGGTTGGGTTAAGTTGCTCTTAATTGGGTTTACCCTAAGTTGGGTATGAAATGGTAAGGTTGTAGATATTTTCTACCTTGTCCTTCTATTTTTACTTGAACTTGAAACTAATGAATTCTTAGTAAGCTTGTTCATGAATATAGTCTTGCATAAAGTATGAGTTGCATGAACTTTATATGTTTGGTATGTATTGATTGACATTACCTTAAGGATATTTTTAAGATTCCAAGGTGCATGAATGGAAATTTTGATAAAAATCATGGTTTTCTCATGTTGAATTGCATCTTAAAATGTTAATTGTGCATTTGACTTCATGAGATAAGATAAGAACTTTGTTTTAGTCACTTTTGAGGTGTAATGTTTAGCCTTATAATGAAGAGTTGAGCCTTTTTAAAATGAATTATGTGGTGTCTATTGAAAATTATGTGACTTGTATGGCTTAGAAAGTATGATTTTAGGCCCACTCTTGAAAAGTGAAAGCATGTTTAACTAAGTGTTCATATGTGTGCCTATAATTTGTATTGTTTTTCCCAAATGAGGCTTATTGTAAAGGCTAGTGATATGTTAGAATTTCAAAATTTTGTGAAATGGCTTCCTGTGTGTTGTGATGTATTGGGTGTGACTTACCATTTGGACTTCACTAGGAAGGAAACATGAGCATGTCTTGGTTTAAAAGTTGAGGATCTCTCATTTTAAAAGGAAATCTACCTTGTACTTTGCTAAGGTGTGAACTCATGATACATGTAAGTGTGTAGAGGAAAAAAGGACATTCCTCCATGGACACAACTAAGAATGGTATGGTTGAGTATGACCTTTTAGCACTAGGCCTAACTAATAAAGATCTTTGTTGATTCAATTAACTCAAGACTATGTGCATTGGAGTATGAGTGCTTAAATAGCTTCTGAGTATATGTTGTAATCTGCCTATGTGTGGCCTTGCAAGTTGATCTCTTAATGAAATGGAGTGTAGTGAACATGTTATGATTAGGAGAATGATGTTCCTCGTATGAACATGATAAGAACCTTTGTATTGATGCAATAAAGAGTGAATGAATTAAAGTTTTGCTTGCTTGTGTACATTGGGTGCTAAATGATGTGAAGTAGTGTTCCTTGTTAGTTTGGTGCATTAACTTCTTTGTGATGATGTTTTAAATGTTATGAACTGCTCTATGATGCATTGAAATCCTTGTGGTGATTAAACAGCCCCAAGTGTCATTCAAGGATGAATGTTCCCAAGTGGGGGATATTGTAAGACCCAAAATGAGTTAGGGTGTCTAGAGCCTAACATGTTTATCTTCATTTTATAATATCCTAAAATGTCTTATAATATGGTTTAGATGCAGTTTATAAAGTTTGAGGTGATTTGGAAGTCAAAACATCTAGGGTCGACCAAAACGTTCGACGACTAGTCACCTATGTGCCTCATATGTCTATGCAAGTTTAAAATTGTATGAAATGAGATTAGAGAGTCTTCAATTGAGTTATCATTATGTTACATGGTATTATATGCAGTTTCGAGAAGTTTGGAGGTCAAACGTCCCAGAACGTCCAAGACGTTCAAAAGTTAGCCCTTGAGACATTTATGTACGTCTTGATGGGGCCTTGCATGATTGGACGTGTTGCAGGTGTTTGTTTTGGGTGAAACTTATGTGGAATGTCTAAAACTTGTTAAGGGTTGTATTTACATGGGAAACGTCCGGGTACGACTTCTAAAAGGCCCCGTAAAAGGCCCCACTAGAAGGATCCAAGTATGGTCGAGAAGCTGCCTTGGCAATGTCAATCAACTGACCAAACGACGGCCAGTTGGTCAACCAACGGCCCGTAGGTGAGGTCTCGTCAATTGGTACTTAGATTGGGAAGTTCTCAAGCCAAATATTGGCCAAGGACCAATCGACGGAAGCCAATGCATGGCCCGTCGACTGACCAACGGCCAGTAAATGGTTCCGTCGATGGTGGCCTGCAGCCTGCTCCATGTGCACTGTTTCATTAAAGGGGTGAATGGTAAATTCACCCACGTGCTAACCTTACCCCACATGATTTATTTGGTTATTTTTGGGTGTATTTAAGTAATCAAAAACGTGATCAACCCATTCCCAAACCAACTCACACAAATTGAACCTTTCCCTCCAAAAATATTCTCCCTAGAAACCGCCATTGTTGTTGAAGCTCAAGAATAGCTTGGAGCTTGGAATGGCATGATTTCTTCACCAATTTTTATAGGTATTCTTGTAGATAAAGGTATGGTGATCTTCATCTCTAGTTATCCTTCCATCTAGAGAGTTAAATCTCAAAGTTTCGAAAGAGAAAAATATGATCAAACATCTTCTTCTTCAATCTATCCATGGGGTCTTTCTAAAAATGTATTGAACGATCAAATCATGATGAATTGTAGTTAATACAGTGGTTTTAACATGAATTTCACTCCAATTGCATGATGAACCCATGTCCCTTCCCAAACTTGATTTATCCCTTGCATGGGCATTGTGATAATGACTTGTTATCGATTGAATTGTGATGTTCTTACGTTGAATCACCTATATCTACTGTTCTTTACATGAATTAATGTTGAATTGTATGTAATGAATCCATGAGGATCAATGTATGAAGATTTGAACATGTTTAGCTTAGTTTTACATAATTGACTGTAACATTGGCTTATTAATGATCTAATGTGGAATTCGATTGTGTAGGGATGGTTGTGTCTACTGTCTTAATTGCATATTATTTATGAATTATAAATAAGTTATTTATGTTTATCAATGTCGATTAGCCTATGATTCTTCTCTTTTCCATTGATGTCTAAAGTAGAATGTTCACTGTGATCTAGTCGTTATGGCAATTGTAGTAGGATTTTGTGTAGGTTATATTGTCTTTAACTACTCCCTTATATTGATGATATTAATGTATTGTGGGTATGAATTCTTGATGATCAAAGAAAAGGAATCTTGGAATGAATTGATCTAGGTTCTTCTAGCCTACAATTTGAATGTTGTAATGAACATTATTTGATCTTAATTCTAGGGTAGATGAAGCATGATTAGATTTGATTTATATCTATTTAGATACTTCCCTAAATGTATATTATTTATACATGATGATTTATGAGCAAGACTAGGGAAATTGATGGATGATCTATGCCTATCTATTCTCTAGAACAATGGTAATGTTTTGCACTAGTTGTATCATGATCGTGTAGTGACTTGTACATGGTTTCTTCTATTTTTAATATACATTTACATACTTCTCTATATATTAATTTTTGATAAACAAGGTGTATTGGTCAATGATGACCAAAGGGTAAGAAATTGGTAAGAATGTTTATCTCTTCTACTTTCATTATAGTAATGTTGATGAAGCTTTGTATGACATTGTGTGGTATGGTCCACTTATGGTGGCGTTGTTTACTTTATTGTTATTATATATGTGTTGACCATGGCCTTGAAGGCAGATTGATGAACATGTGCTCATGATGATACTATGAGAACTTTATGCCTACTCTCCTATTCTAGTTGTGATCTAGGTTGTATGGCTATTGTATAAGCATGTGTGTATCCATGTTAGGGTAAAGTATATGTTCTTCCATTGATGTGTTAAAATGGTTAATAATTCCTTACCTATGCATCCCTATGTGAATGCATGAATAGTACAAGTTAGGAGTCCTAAGTTGTTATGTATCAAGTAGAGGGACATAGGTGTATCAAAACACACACATAATCTTCATATATAGATATCAACCTTAGTGTATCCTGATCACATATAACCAATTATAAGAAATCATAAATTAACCTCTCATTAACATATACACATAATCACCCTTCACCTTGATCATCTATATTATCTATAACTGTAACACTTTGAAAATCCAAGACGTGTTGTAGAGACTAACGTAAGTGTCGTAAGGTTTAGACACTGTTTAAGGTCCATTTAAATGAATATAAGTCATTTAGGAAGTGTAGGAACCAAAACGTCCAAGAATGTCCATGACGTTCGGGAAGTAGTTGAAGAAGTTACTAGCATGCCTTAGCCTATTTGACTAGCTTTTACGAGTTGAAAAATGATGAAACTTGGTGGAAGGGTGTCTAACATGTGTTTAAGATGATTCATAGTTGAAACGTCTAGGTACTACTCCCCAAGGACCAACCAAGGGCCCTTGAGGAGGACCGTTGCAAATGAAGTCAAACACTGCGTACGCAGTGTGCACCCACGAGAGGTAGACGACGGAGCGTGTGTTGATCGACGGTGAGTTAATCCCATCCGTTGACCAAAACATAGAAAATTTGTTGGAGAACCTCACCTTAACAGTCTGTGACCAAGAATACGGATGTGCAGCACGGAGGGAGGGCCTGGCCGTCGATCGTGGTCTCGTCGATGGGGCCTGTAATTTCCTACACGTTTTTGACTAAGTCATAAATAATTAATTAAGGGGTTTGGCGGTTATTTAGGGATTAAGGGAAGTCTTATTAACTTAAATAACCGCCCATATAAAGAACCCAACCCCATTAGACTAATTAGAAATCACAAAACAAAACTTTCTTCCTTCTCTCTTCTTTCTCTCTCTAGTGAAGAACTTTATTGAAGACCAAGCTAGGGGAGGTTTTTAGGGGCTGTAAATGGACGAATTCACCAACAATTCTTCATCAAACGTTAAGGTATGGGATCTAATTCACCTTTTAGACCTCTTTCCTCAAAGGGTTCCTTCAAAATATTTTCAAAAGTTGAGTTTTCATGTGGGTCTTTCTCAATCTCAAAAATTATGTTATGAATTGATTTTTTTATGATTTCTTTTCAATATTATGAATATATTAACATGCATGTTAACTTATTTATGATATATCTTGATGTTTTAGTCTAGTTTGTAAATGATGACCCTTAACCCATAACCCTATGTTTAATCTTTATATGAATTAGGTTGTATTTGGTTCAATTTACTTGGTTATTGGTTGAATTAATATTAGATGATGTTGTTACACTAATCATGAACAAATTAGGGTGATTTTAGTCTGTAATGTTAGTTCTTGGAAAGTGATCTAGGTTATGTGAATTGACCTAAGTATCTTGTCTGAAGCTTTGATCTTGTATCGAATTGTAGTGTTGTGATTCTTCTACCCTTGTTATCATGTTGGTCAATGAATTATGATGGTGTTATGACCTAATTGAGTGTAAGTGAGGGTTGATGGTAAGACCTTGATGATAATTTATGAAGGAAAGTTGGTAAGTCTTATGATTGCTATTCATTATTTCAATTTATGGTTAATTGTGATTAAGTCATGATGTTGTGTTGGAGTATACCTCGTATTAGGATTGATAGGGTAGTATGATGTTGAATTTAAATGTCTTGACTATGGTTGTGAGGTTAATTAAGATGTAAACGTTATAAGGATGGTGGTGATTACCATTGTGCCTTATTATGAAGTAATATGTAAATGTGCTAACCTCACTTATATGAATTGTAATGAAAAGACTATACTCAAGCAATTCTTATTGAGATATGATAATAATGATTATACAAGGTCTAGACCCTATGACCTAAACTAAGCTATGATTATTAATAAAGGCTTAAAGACATTTCAAATGGGACTTTAGCTCAGCACCGAGTTATCTTGTATGAGAGCGGGTGACACATTCCCAAATAGGGAAGGTAGGGTTCACTACGGTCCTCACGGGGTGGATAGTCTCATAACCCAAATAGGGTTTAGAGTGATGTTTCCAAGACGTACCCAAGTTCCTTAAACTATGTTGACACCATAGGAATACTAGCTAATGGATCCACCTAGATGGTATGTTTATGTTAGGTTCTACCTTGGCCGGTAGACCACCTTCCATCAGTGTAAGGTTTTACAACACTAGATTCCACACTTAGATCTTGTGGTCTATGTCGGTTAAGGCAAATGTTCCCCAAACTAAATAATGTAATGAAGTATAAACTAAGGTGACTTGAGAGGTTTGACTTAGCCTAGGTAGGGGTATGACACTCTACCTATGACTTGCACTAGTTTGTTTTGATGGAGCTTTAGAAGGTTAATATTATTTATGTATATGATAATGAATGTAAATGATGATAATATGATGACTTTACATGTAAATGATATTTGTAAGGTATTTGATATTCATATGAACATGTATTTGGTCTATATTGTTAAAATATGATGTTATGTATCCTTAAAGGTTATATTATGTGAAGTTGGATATTAGTCATGGTTCTTGTTGGGTTACTTGATTGAGTAAGGTTATGGGGCTTTGCTTGGTCATTGCACTTGTTGACATTATGACGATTCATAAGTAGTTGTCTTGCTTTATTATGATATGATGAACTCTTATTCATGCTTGTGATGTAATTACTTGATGATAGGGTTGTATAGATTATGGGTTAAAGTATGATTAACAAGCATGTTACTTGCTTTGACCTGATGCATATGTCTTGTTGATTGGTTTGGTTTGCTTTATTGTGCATAAAGCTTTCAAAAGACAAAGTATCATTGTTCTAATGGAATGTCCTTTTTAGCAAGATTTGATCTTATATGTGCATATGGTCTCATACTTAGTACAAGTGGTGTACTAACCCCAATTTCTTCCCTTTCCCCAACATTTTGGGTTTCCGTCGTTGAGGACTCTTTGAGACGACTTTAAAGAAGGCTTGGAATTTCTCATTCATCCAAGTGGGTAGGTCATCACTTTCTGAGGGCGATGCCAGTATCGAGATTATGGAATTGTTTTACTTTTAATACTCTTTTGTTCCTTCTATTTTCATTTGAGTACGAATTGTATAAACCTATATGTGGCTCTTTCACAATGATGTATGGGATATGCCCAAATTGCTAAACCTTTTAGATGATTATGAGATGCGACAATCTTTAAGACTATGCTCTATCTTATATACATACTTATGTGTAATAAAAGTAGAAGACTATGTAATCTTCCTATACGAAGGGTATATGTATACTCGATACGAATATATTATGTGTATGTAGAGGTCTATGTAAACCTCATTGTAGAAGTAATGAAAAGTTTTTAATTTTTCCGTATTTTTAACCAATGAATGTAATGACGAATTCTTAGTCCTCAAAGAGGACGAAGATGCCGGTTACGTCTAGGGGGTGCTCCTCGGATGTTACGATAACATGATAATAACACCATTCACATAATAATGATGACTAGGTCATGTTCATAACAATTATAACACATAAACACCACCACGATAAGTGTATCATACCAATCAATACAATTCAATATCAATTCTATTCAATATATAGAGATTAGGTCATGTTACCACCTTTCCATCATCAACATCACCATTCCTTAGTTTTCTCAATGAATTCATTTCACAAAGGCTCTTACGAATAGCCATATAAACAATTCGAAACAACCATTCAAACCATACCAATGATCCAACAATATACAATATGAATATCATTAAATTAAGGCAGCCTATAAACAATTATATCATGATTTACACATCATTATATATCCCACTACAATCTACACAAGAATTCAATACAATTAGACCATGATCAGTTCACCCACATTATAGCCAAAAATAGGATATCATGAAATGCATAGGTTCGTAGAGTTTTTGACCTTAAAAAATTCAATTAACATCAATTACATAATAAATAATGGATTCAAATCATTTCATGCAAGAACCCATGGCTACAAGTCAAAATAGAAGATTCTATGTTTTTGAACATCTTTGAAAACCATTGGAATTTGACTCCTTGAATGGAAGAAGAATAAAGGATGAAAAACAACACCTCAATTGAAAAATATCACCGAAATTGATGAAGAATCAATAGAGAAATCAATATCCTAGCTTCAACCTTGCTTTAAGATTTAACGAAGTTCTAGAGAGTTCTATCTTGGTCTTGGATTTTGATTTCAAATAATGAACTCTAATCTAAGTTCTAGTCTTATAAAGTAACTTAAAATACCCAAAAACACCTTAAATAACGGCCCATGACTTTGTTTTGATGCTATGTGTATTTCCTAAAAAGCCCTCCACTTGATCGAAACACTTGCAGAAAGGTGCATGTGTTAATCGACGAATCCTCCAACGAAGCATCGACAAGACGACGGGTCGTCCTGGAAGGCCGTCATTTTGGTCAAAGGCTGAAATTTGAGGGCTTAAGCTCCCACACCTAAGTGTGGAGAAACGCCCCCAATCGACGGAGTGTAGCTAGGACAACGGGGCATCGTTAGGCATCGTGGTTAGGGACTGCTTTGGGTAGTTTCAAGTCAAAGTTTAGGTCCTTGTGGTGGTTCTTAGAGAGTCGTGCCCAAACTTTTCAACCCTAAACATGTTATTCTAGATTTTAGTAACCTCTCCTATAAATCTGAACTCCAAACAACACGTAAATCATGCAAAGACACAGTAGAACACACAAGCACATCTAAACACTAAATTTCGAATGTCTTGGACGTTCTTGGATGTTTCACTTCCAAACTGTTCCAAACTCAAGACACTGACTTCTAACAATATAATTCATAAGTTTAACACCTTATAAACTTATGACACACATGTTAGTATCTAGTTCAACCTAGTTCATTTTTAGGGTCGGTTAAATCTCCATATATACTATGCAAACCCATTTAGAAGCGATAAGTGTAATTCACATACATACTCATAAATTTTTGTCTTGATATAGTAAAGTCAACCTTAACATGTATTCATATAAACATTTATGAACCATAGTCATTTTTTCATAAAGAACCTAATCATAAACCTCCCTTAAAGTCCACTTGTGCAATACATAAGTAGGGTCAATAGTCCTACCTACACTAGGTTACTCTTTCAGAAATCATTACTAGAGTTCACATTCGTATCTTAGTTAAATTCCTATATTTTGGGAGAAATTTATATTACCGACATATACCATGTGAGCTATATGGAATCTGGTGATCTACCCCCACATCGAAAATAGGGGGTACCACTTGCCAAGGTAGCACCTACATACATAATAGCTATCTAAGTTTATCCACTAAGATAAGACATACGAGAGCACATAGTTATGCAATAAGGATATTGCTACTAGAAACCAAGACTTTCTAGACGTGAAGGTTTCCATCATATGAGATAAAATCTATGTTGGGAACCCGAACTTGCTAAATGTGAGGTCGGTCTTGTGGGAAGCCGTACTTGCTAGACGTGAGGGCCCCACTCTAATTTTTTCATGTTCACTCACTGGTAAGCTGAAAGTCTCTTTTAAACATCATTAAGCCTTTTCTTAATATTGATTCATAAAATAGGTTGTAGGGACTTAATTCCATCATACATCATATACCTCAAAGGTTACTAAGATGAGAATCACCTTTCATCATAGAACCTACATTATGTGAGAATGTCCTTTCACATAATCATACCATATTCATAAAATAGTGTAATTTAGAGTAATTCATTACATAGGCTAGTTTAGAGTACAATTGAGGAAACCTTTAATGAAAACTGCTTTAACTAGATCATCATTAACCTTATTCATTCATACATACATGTGTTTGTACATATGTGAGAAAGCCTTTTACATAAACACCTTTATGCAACACATGTTCATACCTTGCTAATCATATACCTTTCATGCATAAGAAGATGTAAAGGTACATATGAGATCTATCTTTTCAATTGACGCCATGAACATATCATATTCTTAATTATGCATGGAGTGTGTGTATGTGTACATATTAGTCAGCATAATGGCATCATAGCAAGAACTTTGTTATTAAGGGAATTCCCCTTCAAAGGACAACAACACATTCATAATATCTTAAGTGATGAACAATTCACATACAAAGCCTTTTCACATATAAAGCCTTTAAGGATTCTAGACAACACACCCTTTATCATATGAGACAAACACATTCATCTTTTGAATAGATAACTCTTAACATGTATAACATCAGAGATTAATATAGGAATCACATTGGTAGGGGTCATTCTAAAATAGTACTTAACATCATCAATAATGTAGACCGCACCTTATCCCTAACATTATCATTCACATAATACTCCTCATCATCAACACACTTGAAACATTATGCTTGCATTGAGGAATTCATATATAACCTTCATGGCATAAATTCATTAACATATGTATCATAATAAAAAATTAACCTTGCATCTATTTCCTCAAAGGTCATGATCACAACATGCATAGATAGACAAGAAGTAAACCCTGCCGCTATAAGTGGAACAAACCATACAAGATCAATTCCAATACTATAGACAAGAATTTAGGTCAACTTACAAATTCTCCAAGACATTATCAACTTATATCAATTCTAAACAATTTATAATCTATAGCTAAAGATATCAATAACATTCAACAATACATCACACTCTAAGCTTAATTCCATTAACATCCAATCAAGATCAGAAAATCACTTTATAGGTTAAATTGAGAGTTTAGGGAGATCATGGGTTCTTTAAGAAATTCCACATAAAATCAGCATAATAATATTGACTCAACCTTAATTCATCATAATAATGATTTAGAAAATCGTTTGATAAGGAACCCATGCTTAGATTGAAAATTGGGATTTTTGGTCTCTAAATCACCTTTTGAAAATCTTTGATAGAACTCCTTGAATGAAAGCTTATTCAAGAATCAAAATTTATCATACCTTATTTATTGAAGACCTATTAAAATTGAAGAAGAAATTAGTCGAAAACCAATCTCCTAGCTTGAGCTTGAGCTTGGCCTCCAATAGAGTTCTAAGAGAATCTAATTTGGAAGGGAAGGGTTTAATTTGAAGAATGAATTCTAATTTAGGGTTTCTATGTTTTATAATATTAAGATACCCTAAAATATATAGAATAATCGTTTATAAAAAATCACCAAAGTACCCAACAAACCCCTACACTAGCTGGACCTTTTAATTAAGTCTAACTTGACATTATTTTTCAGCATTTTCATCGCGGAACAAATCTGCGTACCGGAGGTTTTCCCTGGAGTTTCTCGAAATTAAATTTGGGACCGAAGGGTCTGCGATGGTCTCCGTGATGCGGATACAATTTTTGTCCCTTGGTGGAGCAGTTCTACGACGCGGAACCACTCCCACTAGGAGTTGCCCACAAGCTTCTTTGGCAGTTTCTCTCCCAAAGTTTTTGTCCTCCTTAAGGACCTTTAGGGTGGTCCTTAGTGAGTTGTACCCGAATATTTTGACCCTTAACACGATAATTAAGACCATAAGGTCACTTCCATTGATTTGAGACTCCAAACACCTCATAAAAACATGAACAATATACTATAACCCACAAACACATAAAAGACTAGTTTTCGAATGTCTTGGTCATCCCTTGACGTTTCCTTTCCCAACACTCTAAAACTGACTTCAAAAGCTATTTTTCATTATGTTAACAAGTTATTAACTAATAAAACACATGGGAGGCTCTAGTTTATTGTATTTCATTTTGAGGGTCGTTACAATATCTCCACTTGGGAACAATCATCCTCAAATGACACTTAAAACACTTCGAAGGACTCAATGACCCAACTATAAGCTCGTAGTTCACAATATCATAGTTAATTCACCAAACTTACAAGGAAACACCAACTTTATACTATCATACACTCAATGCAATACAAGCAAGTAAGAACTACATCCACAAACTCATAGTGCACACATGTGTCATCATACTTATTGTCATTTGGAGGAAATACCTTCTCCAACATTAGACATGCTCATCATTTCATCATAAGGCCTAATATGCAATAACATTGAAATGCACACATCGACATGATTAACATTTTAACTCATGTGGTAATTAAGCAATTCATACCACATGCATATAAATCATGGACAATGTTGTTCAACTACCATCTTATCATTTGTACATAATACCATCAAGGACATACATGACATTACAATGTTTAGTTATGTTCAAGGAGGGACAACCTTCTCATAGTCACAACATATACATATGGTATCATTAAGCTCATATGCAAGCATTCACAAAGGTCAATTCATTTAAGGAGAAATTCTCAACTTTTAACCAAAGCATGCTCATACTTCCTTTGTCATGAAGTCAAAATGGAAGATCACACCAACCACACCACAACCTTCGGAAGTTAACTCACAAAATTTCAACTTCTTGCATATCACTAGTTTTCATGAACATGCATCATTTAGGGAACGTATTACAACTCATAGGCACATATCAATAGTATTTGCTAGGTACACCATCACTCCTTAAGAGAGAGCCTATGTCAATACTTCCAAACAATGCAAAATCACATATTCTTAAAGAGAACTCATCTTTTCTCATTTTAAGAAAGCTCAACACCTCAATATGGGGCCAAAATACGCTTACATCAAAAGTGTAATCAAGCATGCTCATTAAACCAGCTCATGATGTCAAATGTGCATTCACCATATTAAGATGCACAACAACATGAGAAGCGTGTAATTATTTTTATCAAAAATCCCTTTACATGAAATAAGAATATTTCAAAGCATGCATAATGTCATTAAGGATGTGCATAGCATATGGAGAATATGCAACTTATACTCAAATATAAGACTCCCAAACATATTCAAACTACTAGGAACTCTTTGGTCTCAAGCTTGAATAAGAATAGAAGGAAAATTTAAGGATATCAACAACCTGACGACTCAGTCATCATCGCCCACTAAGGGTAAACCTATCTAAGAGAACACTAAAACAGCCAAGAGAAACTATCACTTACCAATTAAGCACAAAGTCCCCCTCTTGGGATCAAGTTATGCCAATTCTTTTAATCATCACCTCTTTCCACGCTAAAGGAGGAACCATTTCTCACTAAATATTCACTACACTTCCACTAGGTGAGGATTTTAAGTAATCCAAAATGAGTATCTAGGTCACTCAACTTCATATCCATCACCCAAAGTGGTTCTCATCATAGAGAAACTCAAGGAAGCTCAATGTAGGAATATAAAAGGCACTCAAAAACCTTACCATCTAGGAACATTAATCCCCAACATGGGGTGAGCTTAATAAACTCTTTATCTCATCATGCTCTTACCATCACCTTTGGTAGAATTTTCCAACCAACGATGCCTAGGTATTATCTAGCACCATACTTAAGATCAACCTTAAAAGTCAACTAACCTCTTTAAAGTTGGTAAACATCTATTCTCCTGTCCTTCCTATGAACTAAGGGGTACATGCAACCCTCCAAGTCAATCTTAGAGCAAAACACCATCCCAACTCACGGAATAATGCCACTTCTTCTTTTCTTAGGAGTAATCCTACATAAGAACTCCAAACCACACAAGGACAAGAATGAAGCATTACTCATACAAAAATGCAACTTTCAATTCTCACTATTTACCACATTCCTCGAAACCTTTTCAAGCCTACACCGTAACTTTCTACTATAACCATAAAGTAACTCATCATCCTAAAAAAGACTTCATTCAACTATAAAAACTCTTATCATGATATAACTACATCACAATACAATTTTCTATTATAATGCCTCAATTCTCTTAGGTCACACATAACCATAATTGGCATCGCAACAATATCTTCCAAATCCACCTTCACATATACCCATTTAGTCATATACCACAGTCAAAATCAAAACTCAATTTCTTCTTCCTCAAGACTTAAGACATCACCCCTTCCAAGAAATCACATCAAGAAGACCACCGTACAAGGGAAATAAGAGATAGAGATCATATGGAGATAAGATCTATAGCACGACACAAGTGTAATGAATAAAGTGAAACTTCTATCGTCCTATAGCCTCTCGCTCATAGATGTGTCGCGATTCACACACATGACAAGACTCTACTAGGCGTGGCTCATGAGCCATCACTCCTAAGACCACTTTTATAACCTTATGCTATGATAATAAATTTGTTAGGGCACGAGAGCACCCCTAGTCATAACACGGCGTACTCGACCTCTCGGAGGTCTTATACAAGCCCTTAGACATCTTTCATCGCAAAGACATAAATAGTGTGGATTTAAACTTTTTCATTATATAACACGAGAATAAAATTCTTTAGATTTAAAAATCACTAATATAAAGTTAGGACACTAAGTCTCATTTTTCCATCTTAGACATGACTTCAATATAATAGTGACAAGTCATTTACAATACAGAAGAACAATACTAGTCTATTACATTAACATTAAAGACTCTTAACATAAAAGTCCTTAAATCATTAAGGACACACCCAAACTTGGATAGTAATCCAAGCTCTCAATTCTAAGAGAAGTCCTTTAACCATCACCACCTACAGTTGGTGTAAAAAATGAAAAAGAGTGGTATTAGTACAAGAATACACTACGTATGATACTCATGCAAAACATGCTTTAAAAAGGACATTTAGTTGGAAACCATGCATCATGTCATTTAGTGAAACTTCATGAACACTTGATACAATACACACAATATAGCTCACATACATCATAATAGACATGGATGACATTCACAACAATACATAAAGCCATTCATCACATTTTGAAATACATTCAATACCTCCAATACATTACCTTTCCTTTATAACTTAACTCTTTACCTCAAGCAACACTTAAGTAATACTTGTGCAATGAATCACCTTAAGGTCACCAATGGTGAACTTTCATACCACCTTAATCAATCGAACTACATATATTAATAGAGACATAAACACTTCATAACCATAACCTTCACATAAAAACCATGACCTAAGATAACTCCAAGTCACACTAGTGCAATGTATAAGTAGCATCCCACAATACTACTCACACGAAGTGCTTCTATGAAGTTATCGTAGACTAGGAACATCATATTCCATAAGTTACAACATAGGCATTTAACATTAGGCATAATACCAACACACTTCATTAATGTTCACATAAAAACTCTTTCTTTCATTACATCTTAGTCCTAGCCCATTTAGTTCATACTAGGGGTGTCAAAAATGAACACAAATATATCTAACCCGCCCAGAATTTTAAGGGTTGGGCTCAAGATAATTTGAATTGGGTTCAATCTCAACCAATTCAAGCTTAACCCATTTGAAAAGAATTATCAATTGAGCCCAATTGAATCTCTAATTTCAACCAGTTTTAAAACTTTTTATTAAGATATGTTCCTATATTGAAGATATGAATTATTATTTATTTAAAACCTTTTAGGACTTTTATATCCATTTATTACCTTTTCAACAAAAAAAAATTGAGCAGAAATTCAAATTGTGATTATAAAAGTTAAATATTATATATTAAATTATTGAGATTAATCGGGTCAAGACCCAACCCATTTTTTAGCCCATTTGATCCCAACCCATTTGATCCCAAAGTAAACTTGGGCGGGTCAAATCCCAACCCAATTTTTATTCAACACATTATAATATTTCCAATTTCAACCCAACCCGCCCATTTGACACCCCTAGTTCATGCCATAGGTAAACCACCCTCACAACCCCTTCATAAGATTACTTGTGCAATGTACATATGGAGTCTCATATCTACACATATACTAAGAAAACCCATTTAGAAGCCATAAGTGTAATTCACATGCATAATCATAATTCATGTCTTGACAAAAGTAAAGGCAACCTTAACATGCATTCATATCTAAATACATGAACCATAGTACTTCTTTCATATAGAACCTATTCGTAACTTCCCTTAAAGTCCACATGTGCAATGCATAAGTAGGGTCCATAGTCCAACCTACACTAAGTAACTCTTTAATAAATCATGACTAGAGTTCATATTCTTATCTTAGTTGATTTCTTAACTTTTGGGAGACATTTCAAGAACTGACATAGACCATGTGAGCTATTTTGAATATGGTGTTCTACCCCCACACCGAAAAGAGGGTGTACAACTTGCCAAGGTAGCACCTACATACATAATAGCTATCTGAGTTGATCCACTAAGCTAAGACCTACGAGGGCACATAGTTATGGAACAAGAAGATTTCTACTATAAACTCGGACTTGCTAGAAGTGAAGATTTTCATCTCGTCAGACAACATCTATGTTGGGAACACAACCTTTATAAACATGAGGTTCTCTTGTGGGAAGCCAAACTTGCTAGACATGGGGCCCCCACTCTCATTTTTTCATGTTCACAGGGTGCTATGCTCAAACTCCCTTTTAAACATTTATATGCCTTTACTTAACATTGATTCATAAAATAGGATTTTAGGGATTTAATTCTCTCATATATCATATAGCTCAAAGGTTTCTAAGATGAGAATGACCTTTTATAATAGAACCTACAGTATGTGAGAATGTCCTTCACATAATCATACCATATTCTTAACATAGTCTAGCTTAGAGTACAATTGAGTAATCCTTTCAAGAGACTCACTTTCACAAGATCATCATAAACCTTATTCATTCATACATACATATGTGTGTACATATGTGAGAGAGCCTTTCACATAAACACCTTTTTGCAACACATATACATATCTTGCTAATCATACACTTTTTTAAATGGCCCAAATTACCCCTAGGCCTTACCGATGTCGTCGTCCTCGAAGAGGACCAAGACTAACCTCTTAGCATTCATCATTACATTTCATCGGTCAAAAAGTGCGGAAAATTTAAAACTTTTTTATGCATAGAGGTTTACATAGACCTCTCACATACTACATATGGAGTTTACTTAGACTCCTCGCATATGAAATTTACTTAGGCTTCTCATATAGACAACATAACCAATGCATAAGAATTTAGTCTAATACTTTGTTTCACATCAAACCATCTACAAGAGTACAAACGTTTGGACATACGCAATACAAAAACAATACATCATCATTGGCTTACATCAATTGTCTCAATTAAAAAGGAAAGAATAAATGTCTCTAAACATAAACAACATCATATCTAGAGTGGAACATGGCAACATCCCCGGACATGAGGACTCACCAATGACTTGGTAAAAGATCCAAGTCTTCCTTGAAATTGGCCACAAACTCTTCAACAGTACGAACCTATAATGTTTGGGAAAAAGGAAGAAATATGGGTTAGTACATCACACGTACTTAGTATGGCTTCTATGCGCAAAAAACATCAATGCATGAGAATAAGGACATTTCTGTCAAAAGCATGCTTTTTATAAACTTGACTCGACATGCACATATAATAAGCATAGTAAGTCAATTCAACATTATATCAACCCAACATGTAGACAACCTAGACAATACTTATGCAATTCCAAATATAGAATCCCACAACCCTATCTAAAGCTAAGTTTCACATTAAGCAACCCACTTCATACTTACAACATATTTTCATAATTCATCATGACATGCTTAATACATCAATACTACTCATAACTTATCCACAAAATCATAATCATAATCATAAAAGAACACAACTAGAATCATCCCTTAGGATCCCACATGTGCACTGAGTAAGAGAAGTACCATACCCTCCCTCACCCTATGTAGTACCCTTTAAGACAAGCCCTAATAATAGAACTCACCTACTTGAATTATTCATTTACCATATTACATAAGGGGAAATAATGCAATAACCGACATGACACCATGTGAGCTACATGGAATCTGGTGTTCTACTCCCACACCGAAAAGAGAGGGTTAACACTTGCCTAAGGTGTAACCTATCGTACATATCTATCTACGTGGATCCACTAAGCAAGAGTCCTATGTGGGAACATACTTTAGGGTCAAGGAGATTGTTACTACAAACCTTAACTTACTAACGTGGAGGTTTTCATCTCATGAGATAACAAATATCTTGGGAATTCGGACATGCTAAACGTGAAGAAACCCATGTGGGAGGCCGGACTTGCTAAACATGAGACCTCCATCTTATATACATTCCCTTTTGGTGCTAAGAATTTATTCTCTATGTAAACATCTTATCATACTAGCTCATAGGTCATCCCAAGTGAGAACAATCCTTTCTCTTTAGACACCACTTCACAAATGAGTAAACCTTTCACTTAGCACTTTATTATGATCATGAGAAACTACTTTCAATCGTACAATATTTGTATCATAACATGCATACATAATTCATGTCTAATTCGATGTCTTAGGGATAAGGATGAGGGATACTTAACATCAACATCACAACCACACATTAGACATAGAAGCTTCACTATCTAAGTAACTCATACTTCATAATTGAATTCAAGAAGAACCAATCAACATACCTCCTTGCACCTTTCAAGAACCTTCTTTCTTCATTTACCAAGAATACATAAACAAGGAAAATTCAAGAATCAATGACATAATTAACAACAGTGTAGTAAATCTACTTGTTTATAATCTTCACAATTCACCATATCAATTCAAGGTTTTCACGAAATTGGGAGAAAGTCATGGGTATAGGGAAAACTCACAAGAAATCATCAACTAACCATCAATATATGCTTAAAAAACATTAAATTATCATAATTCAACATAATTAATTCACAATTTCATTTTTCAAAGAAGACCCATGTGAGAAGAAAAACCTTAGTTTTGGGGAATCTAGAAACCATCTTTTGGAGGGACCTCTTGGGGAAAAGAATTCCAAGATTGAAAGAAACCATACCTTTAAGATGAATAGCCAGGATATTTGTGTAGAAACTTGGAGGATTTGGTCTTCTTCTTCAACCTTCAAAGCTTCTTCAATGGAGGGTGAATAAAGAGATAAAGTAGAGAGAGATGAGAGCTTTTGGGTTTTGATTTTGTCACATCCGGGGAGCACCCCCTTGATGTAATTGGCGTCGGCGTCCTCATTTAGGACTAAGACTAGCCTCTTAGATTACATCATTACATTCATAGGTTAAAAATGCGGAAAATTTAAATTTTTTTATTTTCTTCTACATTGAGGTTTAGATAGACCTCTTGCTTACACATAATATATATATATATATATATATATATATATATATATATATATATATATATATATATGGAATTTACTTAGACTCCTCGCAATAAGAAGCATTGCATAGTCTTCTATTTTTATTTCACATAAATAGTATAGGAACATAATCTCATAAGAAGTCTATAATATGTCACATATTAGAACAATCTTAAATGAATACAACAATTTGGGATTAACCCATACTTCATTACAACAAAGAGCCTCGTATAGGCTTATATAACAATCGTCTCTAATTGAAAAGGAAAGAACTAGAAGTCTTATAACTAGAACAACATCAATAGCTTGATTGTGACATCGTCCTCCGAAGGTGAGGACCTACCAACACTTGGGGAATATCCAAGTAGTCTTCAAAGGCCTTGTATAAGCTCAACGGCCGGACCCTAAATTTTGTAGTAAACATCAACCATGGGTTAGTATATGCACATAAAACAAGTGAAATCATGCTAAAAAGGACATTTGTTCATAACATGCTAATTTACTTTGAAAAGCCTTATGCACATCCAAGAACCCATATAAACCAATGAACACAAACTCTTAAGTCAAGGCCATATACAACACAAGACCAGCATCATCAAGTATAGTCAATTGAATACATATAAGAGTTCATAATATCATAACATAATTAAGACCCTTACCCACAACCCATCATTTAGCCAACAAGTGCAATGACCAAGTAAAGCACCATAACCCTACTTAATCAAATAAACAAAATAAAGGACCATAATCAAATCCTAACTTCATATAACATAACATCAAGAGTAATCGTCCTCATACTTTAGCAATATAGACCAACAACATGTTCATAAGTGAAACTAACACCATATAAGATCAATAACATGTAAACTCAACATATACATAATAGTCACTTTATAAGATCATAAAAACATAAGAACAACATCATAAGGCTTCCTCAAGGCAAACTAGTGCAGGACATAGGTAGAGACCTATACACCTACCTAGGCTAAGTCAAACCTCTTAAGTCACCCTAGTTAGTGTTTACTTCATTAATTCATTTTACTTTTGGGAACACTTGCCTTAACCGACATAGACCACAAGAGCTAAGTGTGGAAACCGGTGTTGTAAAACCTTAAACTTATGAAAGGTGGTGTACCGGCCCAAGTAGTACCAAACATGAACATACCATCTAGGTGGATCCACTAGCTAGTATTTATATGGTGGCAACATAGTTTGTGGAGCTTGGGGGCTGTCATGGAAACATCACTATATGACCTTTCTGGACTATGAGGCTATCCACCCCATGAGAACCATGGTGAACCCTACCTTCCCTCCTTGAGAAGGCGCCACCCCTCACCTACAAATTCACTCGGTGCTAAGCTAGAGTCCCTTTTGAAATTTCACTAAGCCATTATTAATCATCATAGCTTCATTTAGGTCATAGGTTCTATCCCTTATATAATCATCATCATAGCTCAATAAGAATTATATGAGTATTGTCCTTTTATTATAATTCACACATGTGAGGTTAGAGCATTCACATAATCACATTATGATAAGGTACATAGGCATATCATCACCATCCTTATATCATTACATCTTAGCCAACAACTCACAAGTCAAAATTAAAGACATTCCAATTCAATATCATACCAACCCTTATCAATCTTATCATAAGGTATACTTCAATACAACTTCATCAGTAAAGACAAATAATCATAATTGAAGTAAAGGATTGAGATCACAAGACTTACCCCAATCTCCTTCAAAATACATCATCAAGGTTTTACCATCAACCATCCAATTCAACCCAATAATAGGAGTAATATTATCACACAATAGTAATTAACACAATAATGAAGTCAATTACATCATCACTATCCCAATTAACTTCAATTCATAACCTAGAGTAAAGTGGAATAGTGTTCATCATGAATTATTAAAGAAATAGATCAAATCCCAACAATACATTACCCTAGACAGTCCATGAATGAATTGGAACAAATAAAACAAGTCTAACAATCATTACATTCTTGAATTCCCATCAATTCATAAGCAAGATCCAAGATTTGGAGAATTTGGGGAAATGACATGATCTACATGAAATTCCATCAATTAAAATCAATTACCCAACAATATACACTAAATTAGTCATAGGTAATCAGAATTAATTATAATCAACCATCAATTTGAGGTTTAGAAGAAAACCCATTAGAATAGAAAAACCCTTGGAATTAGGTATTTTTGAAATCAACTTTGCGAGAAACTCTTGGGGAAAGAGATCCCAAGAGTGAACAACCCATACCATAATGAAAATTAATCCACAAAATTCAAGTGAAATCCTAGAGAAATTGGTCTTCTTCTTCAAGCGTTGTTCTTTCTTCAATGGAGGTTGAATACACAGAGAAAGTGGAGAGAAGTGAGAGATTGTGGGTTTTGATTTTGGGGATTTGATTTGAGTGACTATAATGTGAGGATAACTGATTTAAAATCAATATATAGACCTCCCATGAAATATTCGAAACACGCCTCACTTAAGTTGACCCTTTAATGAAGTCAAACTTGAATTAGAAATTTTAGATTTTCGTCGGGGAACAAGTCCGCGACATGGAGCAGCTCCCACATGATTTTCTAAATTATTTTTCGAGACAATGGATTCGGCGACCTGCCCACGACGCATAATTTAAATTTTACCAAGGTCCATCCAAGTCCGCGATGCGGACTTGTTTCTCCTATGTGTAATTTGGCTGTTGCCTTGGCAGCTTGCCAAGCAAAGTTTGGGGTCCTTTCGTGGACCCCTAGGGCGACCCTTCGGGAGTCGGACATGGACGTTTTCATTCTATATACTAGTTTTTACCTATTTAAAGTCATTTTACAAGTTTTAGACCTTATAAAACACCTCTAAACATTCTCGAAACCTAAGGACGTTTCGCTAGTTAAATTAGACTAGCTTCAGAACGTCATGGACGTTTCTTGATGTCTTGAATCCAAAACTTCCTAAATGTTTTATTAACATTATTTTAGGCCTTATGATAGTGTTA
This sequence comes from Solanum sitiens, assembly GCA_016801875.1. Classification (NCBI taxonomy): domain Eukaryota; kingdom Viridiplantae; phylum Streptophyta; class Magnoliopsida; order Solanales; family Solanaceae; genus Solanum; species Solanum sitiens. The sequence continues at coordinate 863,412 of JABWTJ010000343.1, forward strand.
CTAACTAATATAAACATGTTAGGCTCTAGTTAAGGTCATAGACATTCGGAGTGTTACAGATTTGGGATTTGGTTTTTATGGGAAATTGTGGTGAGAAACTGATATATAATCAATATATAACCCTCCCCTAAAATACCCAAAAGACCCCTCACTTAAATTGACTTTTTAATGAAGTAAAACTTGAATACTAAATTTCAGATTTTCATCGGGTAACAAGTCCGCATCGCGGAGCTGTTCCCGCATAATTTCCAACGAAGTTTTGGACTTGGGTTTTCCATGTCCGCAAAGCGGACTGGATCCCTCCATGAGCAATTTCTTGCTGCCTTTTTGAAGCTTGGTTGGCCAAAAGTGGGGTCCCTTCGTGGACCCCTAGGACGATCCTAGGGGGGTCAAACCTGGAAGTTTTGACCCTATAGACCTCCTTTTACCTATTTAAAGTATTATACATGTTTTAGACTTCATATAACACTCCCAAACCTTCACAATACCCATAGATGTTTCCTAGTTCAAGTTGCACTAGTTCCCGGACATCAAGGTCATTTCTTAGCGTTGGTTCTAATAAATCCTAATTAAGTTTACTACTGTTATTTTAGGTCTAAAATATCATTATTCAACTTTTTTAGCTCTATTATATGTCATGGAAATTATGGGGTGCTACATACTTTTCATTCATAAGAAGACGTAAAGGTGTTTTAACACCCGACATATCTAATGACATAAGTGTAACGATCCTCAAAATGAAATATTATAAACTAAATCTTCACATGAGTTTTATGAGTTAATAACTTGTTAAAATGATGTTAAATACCCTTACAAATCAATTTGGTTGTGTTTGAGGTCAAATATCAAGAGACGTCCAAGACATTCAATAACTAGTCGTCTACGTGTTGATGTGTCCTAGTGTGCTGTCCACGTTTTTAGGTGTTGTTTGGAGTTAAAAAATAAATGAAGGTGACCCTAGTGTCTAGAAGATCATGTGTAGGGTCAAAATGTTCGGGTACAACTCCCCAAGGACTACCCTAAGGGTCCTGCAAGAGGACCAATACGTTGGGCAAGAAGTTGCCTCGATAGCTTATGGGCAGAAACTCTAGGTAGTGGCTCCGCGTCGCGGACCTGCACCACCTAGGGCCAAATTCTGCCTCCGCATCGCGGAGACTGTTACGGACTCCTTTGTCCTAAAATTAACTCGTGAAGGCAGGAGGGAGCTCCTGTGCATCGTGGAGTGGTTCCGCGACGACGCCTGCTTAAATGAAAGTCACAGTCTACTAAATAGTTACCATTCTAGTATTTCCGTGGCTCCTTTTGAGTCTCTTTATGGTCGAAGGTTTAGATCTCCGGTAGGATGTTTGAAATAAGTAACTTTTACCTTCTTGGTCTCGAAATGGCTTATGAAGACATTGAGAAAATTTCACTTATAAAAGATAGGTTGAAGACAACTCCATGTCAGAAAACGTCTTATGCCGATAATAGAAAGATGGATCTTGAATTTGAGGTTGGTTATTGGGTCTAATTGAAAATCTCACCCATGACTGCAGTAATGAGGCTCGGTTAAAAGGGGAAGCTTAGTCTCCGTTATATGGGCCCATATTAGATTTTGCAAAGACTAAAAAATGTTGCTTGAGTTGAACTTTCCTAATGAGTGTGCTTTGATTCACCTGGTTTTCCATGTTTCAATGCTTAAGAAGTGGATAGGAGATCCGGTTTATATTCTTCCTTTAAAAGGATTAGGAGTTGATGATAACCTTGCTTATGATAGGAATCGGTTATGATCTTAGATTGCCAAATGAAGAAGTTGAGGAATAAAGAGGTAGCTTCCGTTAAGGTCTCATGGAGGAATGATCTTGTGGAAAGAGCTACTTGGAATGCCGAGGCTGATATGATGTCCCGAGATCCTCATCTTTTCCCTTATACTCATACTCAATCATGAAGTAACTAGTTCCTCTTTAGTTTAGTACTTATGGAAAGTCATGTATGTTATGTGAAAGTTCATGATTTTCCCTATATGTTGCATGTTTTTGTGAAAACTCATGTTTTAGTATGCATAACGTGTTTCCGTGATGCCTGTGTTACTCATATTGAATTGTATTTTAGTGTGATGTTTGCATTTTGACTTATCAGATGAAATGGTGGATACATTTTAAATGTGGTTATGAGATAACACTTTTTTCTCTATATGTTATGTTGAGCTTACTTGACATTGGAGAATTTTGTTCCTCCTATGCTTATGAAAATGTTAAGAGTGGTTGTATATTGGGTTTGTAGAAGTAGTTCCTACCTACTTGTATTACTTTTCTTTTGTTATGATTTGATAAAAAAATTATCCTACACATGATGCAAGTTGTGAATGGTGCAATTTTGACTTTTCCACATTTTATATTCCATAGGTTGTATGGGCTGTAAGTTTTTATTACTAACTTAGTAGGTGTCTTGGTTGACATTCGGGGACGAATGTTCCCAAGGGGGAGATAATGTAACACCCCCCATATCTAATGACCAAGTGTAACGACCATCAAAATGAAATAGTAAAGAGTAGAGCTTCACATGAGTTTTATGAGTTAATAATTTGTTAAAATGATATTAAATAGCCTTACTGAATCAGTTTGGTTGTGTTTGAGGCAAAAGGTCAAGAGATGTCCAAGACGTTCAAAAACTAGTCGTCTACGTGTTGATGTGTCGTAGTATGTTGTCCAGGTTTTTATGCATTGATTGGACTCAAAAAATCAGAGGAGGTGACCCTTGTGTCTAGATGATCATTTATAGGGTCAAAATGTTCGGGTACGACTACCGAATGACCACCCTAAGGACTCAAACGTTTGGCAAGAAGTTGCCTTGGAAGCTTGTGGGCAGAAACTCTAGGGAGTTTCTCTGCGTTGCGGACCTTCTCCACCTAGGGCCAAATTCTTCCTCCACGTCGTGGAGACTGCCCCTGACTCCTCTATCCCAAAATTAATTCGTGAAGGCTTGAGGGAACACCTCCACGTTGCGGAGTGGTTCCGTGATGATACCTGCGTAAATAAAAGTCAAAATTAACTCAATTTAAATTGTCTAGCTAGGGCAGGGGTGTTATGGGTATTTTGGGGGTGTATGTAACATTATGAAAGTCTAAGACGTGTTCTAGATCCTAACATCAGTGTCTGAGGGTTGTGTCGCTATTTTAAGGTCCAAAATGGTATGTATAATTCATTTACGAAGTTTTAGAATCAAAACATCAAAGAACATCCATGTATTCCGAAAACTAGTTCAATGAGGTGCTAGTATGCCTTAGCCTATTTGACTAAGTTTTAGGAGTTGGAATATGATGAATTTTGGTGGAACGGTCTCTAAAACGTATTAGAGTTAGTTTATAGTTGAAACGTCCGGGTATGACTCCCCAAGGACCAACAAAGGGCCCTTGAGGAAGGGCCTGTTTTGGACAGTCTCTGACGAAAATGACGGAATAACAGGACGGTTGGTCTATTGGTTGTCATTTGACAGATGGGCCATCTGTCGAGGTCTCGTTTGTGAGCGCACTAAAACCATCGAAAGTGCGGAATTTAAAAAGAAGAGTAAAAACTTACAAAAACCAAAAGCTTTATTCCATATTTAGCATGATTACATAGAGAGAGAGTATTCTAGAAAAATTTAGTGTTCGTAAATTTTCTGATGCTTTGAATGATAAATTACATTGTCTTATATAGACAAGAAGAGATAAAGAAAATCATAAAGCTTATCTTCTGATTGGCTTTTCGTTTTCCTCCATTGCTTTTGCTTTTGATAAAGCATGATAGCTGGACAAAAGCTTATCTTCTGATTGGCTTTTCGTTTTCCTCCATTGCTTTTGCTTTTGATAAAGCATGATAGCTGTTTTATTTTCCTCCACTGCTGTTTGAAGGCATCTTTTACTTTTAACTTTATCTTTAGTAATGTCTTTGTCTGCCAACTTTGTCGGCCACGCTTTGCGGGTCCTGATTGGGTCCTTCTGATTAGGACTTTAGATGATGAAATTCATTATTCCATTTTGATTATTTTAACAAAGATTCCATCTCTTTGAGACTCCTTTATTTCTTTCTTAATAATTCCGATCCTTTTTAGATCTCTATTAGAAAGACTAATTATTCCGGTTTTAATACCTCAATTAGAATTTAATCAAATGGATTTAAATATGAATTTGCTAAAGCCTTTGGTTTTAGCATATCACCATTGTCATCGCTTTGAGAGGATGCTTCATCTAAAAGTTGATTAATTGCAACTTCATCTGGATCATTATCTAATTCAGATAGAACCTGTTCGAGTCTCTTCTTCAATTCACTCTTTGAAGCTGAAACTTTTGATAATGTCTTCTTACTTGAAGATGGAGGTGTATCCTTTTTGGCTGGAGACCAACCTTTGACTCGGATTTCTTTAGAAAGAAACTTAATCCTGTCAAAATCTGCAATAACAAACGTCCAACTTATAATATAAGATAAACGTTTTTTAAAGAAAAACTTACAGAGTTTTATGTTCTCTGGCAATGTTGATATGCCTTCATCGATCTGGAACTGAGGATATTTTTCAGCAAACTGTCGAGGCATAACTTGTTTATTTCCACCGAAACAGCTCCACCATTCGTAGAACCATCTTGGGATAATAGAAGTTGTATCTTCTGGACAGTATTTCACAAACCAGGTGTGGGTTGTAGGTCTAACATACAAGAAGTTTACCCAAGCATACTTGTAATCATACCAGTTATAGGTTTGTGGATAGAATCATTTAGAAAGATTAATTGGAGTTTGCAAATGGTCTACAGGCCAATTGAAAGGAGATAAAATCTTTTTAATTGTGAACTTAGAGTAAGCAATACTATCTGGGTCAGATTTGTCTGCTAACTCGTGTTTAATCTCAACCGATCCTGTATCAACAAGGATGAATCCAAAATATTTTCTGGTTTTTAAGGAATTATCTGTCTCTACGTAATTCCTGTTGGTATAAATTGGTTTTAAGAGATGTTTAATCTCATACCCTTCATATTCCTTGTCTAAAGCAAGGATAGGAAAAACTTGTAGAGAAACCATTTCAAATTTCTCTTTCTCCTTATGAATAACTTACCGCTACTCGGAGAAACTGCTTCTGCAAAACTTTGAGGCTGTTTCATTTCGTAACAGTCACTTGTTTGCTTCTGGGAAACTCTAAGTTCTCCGATTGAAGATGAGCTGGGCTCTTGTTCCCTTTGAAAAGGCTTCTTCAAAATTAACATTTTTGAAGAACTATTCTGAGGAAGTTCAGAAAGAATAATTGAAGGCAGTTGGGCCAACGCCGAATACCTGTTTAAATCAGACCTTATGTGATTTATTTCAGGCCTTATTGCAAATGGGCTTGATGCTCTTGTTGGGCCATTTGTATTGGGCCTGGCTGGTTGTTTACCTGCTATGGGCCTAATCTATGGTCTGCTCATGTTTACCCTGCAAGAATTCTCTGGTTAAAAAATCTGGTAAAGAATTATTCTCACCTTTAATAAATTCGATTTGAAAATCGAAGCTAGATAATAAGGCTTGCCATCTGTCAAAAATTTGTTTAGAAACAATATTCTTAACATCCTTTTGGAGGATTTGTTTAGCAGATTTACAATCTACTCTAAGAAAGAATTGTTTATTGACTAAATCATCTTGAAACTTAGTAATGCAAAGTACAATAGCAAGTATTTCTTTCTTAACCGTGCTATAATTCTTCTGAGCGGAATTCCAGATTCCAGAGGTATATCGGACTAATTGTTCTGATGAATTGGGGTCTTTTCTTTGTTTAAGAATGCCACTATATCCAATGTCAGATGCATCAGTCTCAACAATCATAAAAGATTCAGGGTTAGAGATACCAAGGCAAGGAAGATCTTTAACCATATTCTTCAAGAGAATGACAGCATTAGTTTGTTCTTCACCCCAAGGCGAAGGATTCTTCTTTAACCTATCAAAGAGATGTTTGCAAATATGCCTAACTTTGGGAATAAAATCACCTACATAGTTGAGACTTCCTAAAAATCTCTGCAACTGAGTTTTATCCAAAATGACATTGGGAAACTTGTCAGAAAACTCAATTGATCTGCAAATAGGTTTATAGGTACCTTGATAAAGATCATGTCCTAAAAATCTTATTTTTGTTTGAAATAATTTAATCTTTTTAGCAGTAATGACTAAACCATTGTGCTTAACAATTTTAAAGAAAATATTTAAATGTTTGAAATGAGAATCAATGTCCTCGGAGAAGATTAAAACATCATCAATATAAACAATTGAAATATGACTAATATGATTGAATATAGAATTCATAATATTTTGAAATTCTGATGGGGCATTTTTAAGCCCAAAAGGCATTCCATTCCATTCGTATTGTCCAAATGGGACATTGAAAGCTGTTTTATATTTGTCCTTTTCAGCAATTTGTATTTGCCAGAAACCTGATTTTAAATCAAATTTGCTGTAAATATTTGCTTTAAAAGTTCTTTTTAAAAGATCTCTTTTGTTAGGAATCGGATAACGAATACATTTTAAAACTGAGTTCAAGGGCTTGTAATTAATTACAAGTCTTGGAGATCCTCGTTCTTGTTCAGCAGCATTGTTGACATAAAATGCTGCACAACTCCAAGGTGATTTAGAAGGACGAATAATTTTATTATTCAAAAGAGTATGAATTTCCTTTTTACAGATTTCCATTAATTCATGGTTCATCTGAATAGGCCTAGCTTTCGTAGAAATGGCCTTTTCGTCAACATCATCAATATATGGTAAATCTATAATATGGGACTTTCTTTCCCAAAAAGCGTTATGAAATTCTGAGCAAATTTCTTTTTCAAAATTCTTATGAAGATTGGCAATCTTAACCACCATTCCCGGGGTTTTTAAAATTTGCTCAATTTTTTTAATTGTAATATCTTCTTTGAGAAAATAAATCTGATTAATTTTGAAAGCAGTTTGTTTATGCCAAAATTTACTTTCTTGAAGAGAAAGTGTCTTGCTAAAAGGAAACGAAATTTCTTTTCCTAAAATTTTTGTTTTGATTGAATCAAAATCTGAAATATAAGGTTTAATATGGGTAATGAAAGGTATACCTAGAATAATTTCCTCATTAATGTTTTTTGTTATGACAAAATCATTAGCAAGGCAAATACCGTCATTGCAGATATGAGCATTTGAAAGCTTATAATTTATACAGATACGCTCACCAGTCGCACTGTAAAGCCTGGTAGTTCCCTTCTGGAGGTACTTGGTTGAAATTAAACCTTCCACAATGCAATTTCTATCTGCACCACTGTCTAACAAAGCGATTTTGTTAAGTACAAAATTAGAATTAACTACTAACTTAATCATAACGTGAGAACTCTATGGCCTCACCTTAGTGATCATACTAATACCTGCATCTGCTTCATATCTGGGTGATGTAGGTTTAGATTGAGAGCTTGTTGAAATATTTTCTTCATCTTCATTATCTGAAGTAGCAAGTTCTTTTCCTTTAGACGATACCTTAGCGTCCTTTCAGAACTGTTTGGCTATGGCATTTAATTCAATGTTGTTAAGTCTTGACTTAACCTCTTTAATTTCATCTTTAAGAAAATTAACTTCTGTACAAAATTCGTTGATAGAAGGTGCTTCCTTCTTATCTGTATATCATTGCATGATTTGTTTCATGCTGAAAGGAGTTACACTTGTTGTAACTTCTTTCTTCTTTTGTTTAACAACAATCTTTTGAAGTTCTAAAAGATAGCTTCTTCGAGCATCATCATCTTTGATGTGTTCGATAGTTGCAAATAAGATTTCTGCAGAATCTTCTGAGAGTACTCTGATCGACTGGTTGTCACAATGACAAAATGCCCCTTGGCAATTGCATTCCTGACTACTATCTTCAGAGTTCTGCGCAATATTGAGGAATTCTTCATCCTCAGTTTCACTTTTTGAAGAGAAATCAGACTCAGATTCTTCTTCTTTCAAGATTGATAGAAACTTTTCTTTAGTTTCTTCGTCTACTTCAAGAAGATTGATCTTTTTCTTTTTTCTTTTGTTTCTTGGACAATCAGGAGACTTGTGTCCTGACTTTCCACATGTCCAACACTTGTCTCCTTGAGAAGCGTCGTGAGGACTTTTCTTGCTTCTCTTCTTCTTTAAATATCCTTTCTTTCTTGAGGATTTTCTTTGTGACGATTCTCCAGATCGTTCTTTCTTAGAAACTTTTCTTGCTGAAGGGGGTTTTAGACTAGGGAATCTAAAGTCTTGACAAAAGCTTCCACGTTCATTACTTGAGAACTTCTGATCTTTTTTAAGCTGTTCTTTTAGCTTAAGATCAGTACATAGTTCCATTGCTACAAAATGAATTAAGCTGGTAAGATCTCCATAAGTCATTTCTGAATATGGAATTTTCCCTTCACATCGATCTCTTATTTTGGATCGAACCTTTTCTGCAAAATGAGGAGGTAATCCGCTAAGGAATCTCTCCTTCCAATAATCATTATTGCAATCATCTCTAAGCATGACCTTTGTTATAAACATATCTTTATACCATGTGAAGTCTGTTAACTTCTTACAATAAAGATTGTTTAAAATTTCCAAACTCCTGTCTTGGAATAACCGTGGTTCTCCCACAAAATGCTTAGTGATGCTATAAAGTAGAGTAGCAGTTGCATCTTCAACTACCTCCACAGTTGTAGTGGTTTGTCCATCTTCAGTCTTAAAAATATTCATAGTTGCCATAGCATTAGGAATTTCATTTGTATTTTCTTCTGTGAGATATTTGTCCCACCAATTTCTGAGAGTACCAGTAAATCCTGCAACTATCCTGTTAGCTGCTTGTTTATCGGTTGCATCTTTCCATTTATAGGCAGTGATGTTCATGCCCATTTCTTGGAGCTTATCGTAGATTTGGCCATCAGCCATTCGATCAATATTCCATTCTGTTATTCAAGTTCCATCTGCAACACCCTGGGGATGGATGTTGTTTTCTTCGAACTGGATATCAGGAAAAGAAGGTCTGGGATAAAAAATTTTGGAGTGGGGAAGTCTATCCTTAATAGCTCCAACCTTATCACCCTGAGATATCTAAATTCTCTTGAGCTGATCATTAATCCTTTCTAGGATTGCTGGAGTGTTGCTGAACTCACTAGCAGGTTTGGGAAAATCTTCTGGAGAGAATTTATGGATTTTAAAAATGTGGTTGGAGTCAATTTTGAATCCGGATTTGGAAGAACTGGGTTTGTTACCAATCTGGCTGGTACCACAATAATTATACTTAGACTCTTCAATCTGCCTGGAAACAACATGAAGAACTTGGTTAGTATAATATTTTGTTCAAAAACTTTGGTTATTTCTTCAACAGTCACAATGCTGTTTTCTTTATGTTCTGAAGGTTTTTTGAAAGGCGCTGCTTTCAGAACATCTTTCCTATAAGGAATACTTAAGCATTCAAGAGGAGGAGTAACACTTTCGACAACCTTGTCTTTGGTATGCCACTTGTTTATTAAAACCTGAAGTGATGAATTGGTTTCACCAATTTGGCCTGTACATTCAAACCATTTGAAGAATTCAATTTCTGTTTTGAATCTCTTCATATCCTTAAACCATTTGTCTTTGAACAAGACTCTTTGTTCTATTGTGTATGTATCCACATACCATGCTTTCTTTAAAGCATGTTTGGAACTCATCCACCACTTATTGATTTTCTTCATATCAGGAGTAAAATTATCAACTTATTTGATAACTCCTATAGAATCCTTTTTCTTATGAGAAGGAGGCTTCATTTCGCTATGAGTAGGACTACCTGCAAAAGAAGAATCATAATAAACTTTAGGGATGGTTTGGGTAAAATCCACACCGCAGAATTTACCCTGTTCAGAAATCTGCTAAAGAAATTCTCCAAAAGGATGTTAAGAATATTGTTTCTAAACAAATTTTTGACAGATGGCAAGCCTTATTATCTAGCTTCGATTTTCAAATCGAATTTATTAAAGGTGAGAATAATTCTTTACCAGATTTTTTAACCAGAGAATTCTTGCAGGGTAAACATGAGCAGACCACAGATTAGGCCCATAGCAGGTAAACAACCAGCCAGGCCTAATACAAATGGCCCAACAAGAGCATCATGCCCATTTGCAATAAGGCCTGAAATAAATCACATAAGGTCTGATTTAAACAGGTATTCGGCGTTGGCCCAACTGCCTTCAATTATTCCTTCTGAACTTCCTCAGAATAGTTCTTCAAAAATGTTAATTTTGAAGAAGCCTTTTCAAAAGGAACAAGAGCCCAGCTCATCTTCAATCGGAGAACTTAGAGTTTCCCAGAAGCAAACAAGTGACTGTTACGAAATGAAACAGCCTCAAAGTTTTGCAGAAGCAGTTTCTCCGAGTAGCGGTAAAGTTATTCATAAGGAGAAAGAGAAATTTGAAATGGTTTCTCTACAAGTTTTTCCTATCCTTGCTTTAGACAAGGAATATGAAGGGTATGAGATTAAACATCTCTTAAAACCAATTTATACCAACAGGAATTACGTAGAGACATATAATTCCTTAAAAACCAAAAAATATTTTGAATTCATCCTTGTTGATACAGAATCGGTTGAGATTGAACACGAGTTAGCAGACAAATCCGACCCAGATAGTATTGCTTACTCTTAGTTCACAATTAAAAAGATTTTATCTCCTTTCAATTGGCCTGTAGACCATTTGCAAACTCCAATTAATCTTTCTAAAAGATTCAACCCACAAACCTATAACTGGTATGATTACAAGAATGCTTGGGTAAACTTCTTGTATGTTAGACCTACAACCCACACCTGGTTTGTGAAATATTGTCCAGAAGTTGCAACTTCTATTATCCCAAGATGGTTCTACGAATGGTGGAGCTGTTTTGGTGGAAATAAACAAGTTATGCCTCGACAGTTTGCTGAAACATATCCTCAGTTCCAGATCGATGAAGGTATATCAACATTGCCAGAGAACATAAAACTCTGTAAGTTTTTCTTTAAAAAATGTTTATCTTATATTATAAGTTGGACGTTTGTTATTGCAGATTTTGACAGGATTAAGTTTCTTTCTAAAGAAATCCGAGTCAAAGGTTGGTCTCCAGCCAAAAAAGATACACCTCCATCTTCAAGTAAGAATACATTATCAAAAGTTTCACCTTCAAAGAGTGAATTGAAGAAGAGACTCGAACAGGCTCTATCTGAATTAGATAATGATCCAGATGAAGTTGCAATTAATCAAATTTTAAATGAAGCATCCTCTCAAAGCGATGACAATGGTGATATGCTAAAACCAAAGGCTTTAGCAAATTCATATTTAAATCCATTTGATTAAATTCTAATTGAGGTATTAAAACCGGAATAATTAGTCTTTCTAATAGAGATCTAAAAAGGATCGGAATTATTAAGAAAGAAACAAAGGAGTCTCAAAGAGATGGAATCTTTGTTAAAATAATCAAAATGGAATAATGAATTTCATCATCTAAAGTCCTAATCAGAAGGACCCAATCAGGACCCGCAAAGCGTGGCCGACAAAGTTGGCAGACAAAGACTTTACTAAAGATAAAGTTAAAAGTAAAAGATGCCTTCAAAAAGCAGTGGAGGAAAATAAAACAGCTATCATGCTTTATCAAAAGCAAAAGCAATGGAGGAAAACGAAAAGCCAATCAGAAGATAAACTTTTGTCCAGCTATCATGCTTTATCAAAAGCAAAAGCAATGGAGGAAAACGAAAAGCCAATCAGAAGATAAGCTTTATGATTTTCTTTATCTCTTCTTGTCTATATAAGACAATGTAATTTATCATTCAAAGCATCAGAAAATTGGTGGTTAAGATTGCCAATCTTCAAAATTCTTATGAAGATTGGCAATCTTAACCATCATTCCCAGGGTTTTTAAAATTTGCTCAATTGTTTTAATTTTAATATCTTCTTTGAGAAAACAAATCTGATTAATTTTGAAAGCAGTTTGATTATGCCAAAATTTACTTTCTTCAAGAGAAAGTGTCTTGATAAAAGGAAATGAAATTTCTTTTCCTAAACTTTTTGTTTTGATTGAATCAAAATCTGAAATATAAGGTTTAATATGGGTAATGAAAGGTATACCTAGAATAATTTCCTCATTAATGTTTTTTGTTATGACAAAATCATTAGCAAGGAAAATATCGTCATTGCAGATATGAGCATTTGAAAGCTTATAATTTATACAGATACGCTCACCAGTCGCACTGTAAAGCCTGGTAGTTCCCTTCTGGAGGTACTTGGTTGGAATTAAACCTTCAACAATGCAATTTCTATCTGCACCACTGTCTAACAAAGCGATTTTGTTAAGTACAAAATTAGAATTAACTACTAACTTAATCATAATGTGAGAACTCTGAGGCCTCACCTTAGTGATCATACTAATACCTGCATCTGCTTCATATCTGGGTGATGTAGGTTTAGATTGAGAGCTTGTTGAATTATTTTCTTCATCTTCATTATCTGAAGTAGCAAGTTCTTTTCCTTTAGACGATACCTTAGCGTCCTTTAAGAACTGTTTGGCTAAGCCATTTAATTCAATGTTGTTAAGTCTTGACTTAACCTCTTTAATTTCTTCTTTAAGAAAATTAACTTCTATACGAAGTTCATTGATAGAAGGTTCTTCCTTCTTATCTATATATCGTTGCATGATTTGTTTCATGCTGAAAAGAGTTAAACTTGTTGTAACTTCTTTCTTCTTTTGTTTAACAACAATCTTTTGAAGTTCTAAAAGATAGCTTCTTTGAGCATCATCATCTTTGATGTGTTCGATAGTTGCAAATAAGATTTCTGCAGAATCTTCTGAGAGTACTCTGATCGACTGGTTGTCACAATGACAAAATGCCCCTTGGCAATTGCATTCCTGACTACTATCTTCAGAGTTCTGCGCAATATTGAGGAATTCTTCATCCTCAGTTTCACTTTTTGAAGAGAAATCAGACTCAGATTCTTCTTCTTTCAGGATTGATAGAAACTTTTCTTTAGTTTCTTCGTCTACTTCAAGAAGATTGATCTTTTTCTTTTTTTTTTTGTTTCTTGGACAATCAGGAGACTTGTGTCCTGACTTTCCACATGTCCAACACTTGTCTCCTTGAGAAGCGTCGTGAGGACTTTTCTTGCTTCTCTTCTTCTTTAAATATCCTTTCTTTCTTGAGGATTTTCTTTGTGACGATTCTCCAGATCGTTCTTTCTTAGAAACTTTTCTTGCTGAAGGGGGTTTTAGACTAGGGAATCCAAAGTCTTGACAAAAGCTTCCACGTTCATTACTTGAGAACTTCTGATCTTTCTTAAGCTGTTCTTTTAGCTTAAGATCAGTACATAGTTCCATTGCTACAAAATGAATTAAGCTTGTAAGATCTTCATAAGTCATTTCTGAATATGGAATTTTCCCTGCACATCGATCTCTTATTTTGGATCAAACTTTTTCTGCAAAATGAGGAGGTAATCCGCTAAGGAATCTCTCCTTCCAATAATCATTATTGCAATCATCTCTAAGCATGACCTTTTTTATAAACATATCTTTATACCATCTGAAGCCTGTTAACTTCATACAATAAAGATTGTTTAAAATTTCCAAACTCCTGTCTTGGAATAACCGTGGTTCTCCCACAAAATGCTTAGCGATGCTATAAAGTAGAGTAGCAGTTGCATCTTCAACTACCTCCACAGTTGTAGTGGTTTGTCCATCTTCAGTCTTAAAAATATTCTTAGTTGCCATAGCATTAGGAATTTCATTTGTATTTTGTTCTGTGAGATATTTGTCGCACCAATTTCTGAGAGTACCAGTAAATCCTGCAACTATCCTGTTGGCTGCTTGTTTATTGGTTGCATCTTTCCATTTATAGGCAGTGATGTTCATGCCCATTTCTTGGAGCTTATTGTAGATTTGGCCATCAGCCATTCCATCAATATTCCATTTTGTTATTCAAGTTCCATCTGCAACACCCTGGGGATGCATGTTGTTTTCTTCGAACTGGATATCAGGGAAAGAAGGTCTTGGATAAAAAAGTTTTGGAGTGGGGAAGTCTATCCTTAATAGCTCCAACCTTATCACCCTGAGATATCTTAATTCTCTTGAGCTGATAATTAATCCTTTCTAGGATTGCTGGAGTGTTGCTGAACTCACTAGAAGGTTTGGGAAAATCTTTTGGAGAGAATTTATGGATTTTAAAAATGGCGTTGGAGTCAATTTTGAATCCGGATTTGGAAGAACTGGTTTGTTACCAATCTGGCTGGTACCACAACAATTATACTTAGACTCTTCAATCTGCCTGGAAACAACATGAAGAACTTGGTTAGTATAATTATTTTGTTCAAAAACTTTGGTTATTTCTTCAACAGTCACAATGCTGTTTTCTTTATGTTCTGAAGGTTTTTTGAAAGGTGCTGCTTTCAGAACATCTTTCCTATAAGGAATACTTAAACCTTCAAGAGGAGGAGTAACAATTTCAACAACCTTGTCTTTGGTATGCCACTTGTTTATTAAAACCTGAAGTGATGAATTGGTTTCACCAATTTTGCCTGTACATTCAAACCATTTGAAGAATTCAATTTCTGTTTTGAATCTCTTCATATCCTTAAACCATTTGTCTTTGAACAAGACTCTTTGTTCTATTGTGTATGTATCCACATACCATGCTTTCTTTAAATCATGTTTGGAACTCATCCACCACTTATTGATTTTCTTCATATCAGGAGTAAAATTATCAACTTATTTGATAACTCCTATAGAATCCTTTTTCTTATGAGAAGGAGGCTTCATTTCGCTAGGAGTAGGACTACCTGCAAAAGAAGAATCATAATAAACTTTAGGGATGGTTTGGGTAAAATCCACACCGCAGAATTTACCCTGTTCAGAAACCCCAGTGGCTTCATACAAGTCGTCTTCACCTTCACCCTCTCGGGTTTTAGAACTAGAAGGTCTAGCCATAGACATTCTTCTACTGGAAGATGTTTGACTAAAAGAGTTGGATCTTAAAAACTTAAGGTTAACCGATCCATCTGCAAATTGGAGAACACTTTCTAGGGAAGACCTAGAAGGCTGGACTGGAAGAGGTTCAGTGATGGAATCAAATTTCCAACTGTCATCGGAAAGGATTTCATCCCACTTTAACATTCTAGGGAAAAAAGTGGTGCTATACTCTTGGTTAGATTCCATAAGCATAGTAACACCTTTAACACTAGTGTTAATTGCCTTCGGGGGAATTGTGGTTTTCATTAGCTTATAATATACACGATATATTATAGCTAAATCTATGGTTCCTGATTTGCTATTCATATGACGTTGAGCGTCAAAGTATCAAGAATATTAGAGTCATCAAGATCTATAGAAAAGTTGGGATAACTATTGAAGTAAACTGGCCCATGAGCTAGATTACTTTCTAGGATTCCTAACAGAGAATCATCAAAATTGAGAAGCCTAGCATCTCGAAGAAGTAAATTGGGATATTTAAGCCTTTACGGAAAAGAGGTTTAACAGCTACCTGCACCAGACCAATATGAAGGAACTTAAATTCCTTCCTATACCTATCAATGTCAGCAGAAATCAACAATTTAATAGCCTCTAAAGAGTTATTAATTGCTGAAGTAGATTCACAAGTTTTAATATTATAGTTTCTGAATAAATTAAAATTACCTATCTGGTAAATCTTGTTAAAAGGTTCTTTTGGAATAGACCAATTTTGTAAACGATTGTCTTCTTTAGAAACAGAAATATTAACAGAGTTAACAATATTATTATTCATGAAGAATAACTAAAACTTGTCTTTAGGCATAAAAGAATTTCAAGGATTAACAAACAATTAAGATAACTTAAATATGTATTATCAAGATTATGAAAAGATTAACATTGATCTAAGTAATTCTAGAGTAATTATAGAAAAGATTATCAAGACAATAATATAGAAAACTAAAATTTAGCAATTAAATTGGCCTAGGATATTTTTCAACTTATATCACGCATGTTGGATATTACAAGTCTTTGGCAAGTCTTATTGTAGGACGGAACACCAAAAGATCGGCTGCCTGCCCCCCTGGGTCTTACTGGACTTACAATTATCTATTTTCAGGCTTACCAAGTCCTTAAGCCGGAGATTGTTCGGCATACTCAGACTTATACAGAGACAAAACCTCAACATGATAATAAGGACACCTTGGCCCATAACTTGCTTAATCAGAGTCAACTAGATTATTATTAAGATAATAACAATACTATAAACTCAGAGAATATTTAGAACGAAGTTAATTAGAACATAAACATGATAATAACAAAGTCTAAATTATCTTATTATTATTTAATCACATGATTTCTAACAGCCCAGACAACAAAGAAATTTAGCTAATCATGCTAACAATTTGTGCCATTAACATGGCTCTGATACCATTAAAATGATCGAAAGTGCGGAATTTAAAAAGAAGAGTAAAAACTTACAAAAACCAAAAGCTTTATTCCATATTTAGCATGATTACATAGAGACAGAGAGCATTCTAGAAAAATTTAGTGTTCGTAAATTTTCTGATGAATTGGGGTCTTTTCTTTGTTTAAGAATGCCACCATATCCAATGTCAGATGCATCAGTCTCAACAATCATAAAAGATTCAGGGTTAGAGATACCAAGGCAAGGAAGATTTTTAACCATATTCTTCAAGAGAATGACAGCATTAGTTTGTTCTTCACCCCAAGGCGAAGGATTCTTCTTTAACCTATCAAAGAGAGGTTTGCAAATATGCCTAACTTTGGGAATAAAATCAGCTACATATTTGAGACTTTCTAAAAATCTCTGCAACTGAGTTTTATCCAAAATGACATTGGGAAACTTGTCAGAAAACTCAATTGATCTGCAAATAGGTTTATAGGTACCTTGATAAAGATCATGTCCTAAAAATCTTATTTTTGTTTGAAATAATTTAATCTTTTTAGCACTAATGACTAATCCATTGTGCTTAACAATTTTAAAGAAAATATTTAAATGTTTGAAATGAGAATCATTTTCCTCGGAGAAGATTAAAACATCATCAATATAAACAATTGAAATATGACTAATATGATTGAATATAGAATTCATAATATTTTGAAATTCTGATGGGGCATTTTTAAGCCCAAAAGGCATTACATTCCATTCGTATTGTCCAAACGGGACATTGAAAGCTGTTTTATATTTGTCCTTTTCAGCAATTTGTATTTGCCAGAAACCTGATTTTAAATCAAATTTGCTGTAAATATTTGCTTTAAAAGTTCTTTTTAAAAGATCCCTTTTGTTAGGAATCGGATAACGAATCCATTTTAAAACTGAGTTCAAGGGCTTGTAATTAATTACAAGTCTTGGAGATCCTCATTCTTGTTCAGCAGCATTGTTGACATAAAATGCTGAACAACTCCAAGGTGATTTAGAAGGACGAATAATTTCATTATTCAAAAGAGTATGAATTTCCTTTTTACAGATTTCCATTAATTCATGGTTTATCTGAATAGGCCTAGTTTTCGTAAAAATGGTCTTTTCGTCAAAATCATCAATATTCTAAGATGTTAAATGTTGTTCTTATGATTATATTATGATATTTAAATGAAAATATGCATATTTACAATAAATGTCCGTTTTCATGATTTTTATGCATTATGCCATACTTAGTACATGTGGTTGTACTAATTCCATGCTTTAATCTATCTCTATAGTGGTTGGTAGGTGAGGAGCATTTGGGAAGCAAGACTTGGATCATATCACCATTCAAGTGAAGTTGAACTATGTCCTCATTTGACTCGAGGGCATAGATGTCTTTTATGTTTCTTATTGAAGTATTGCAACAGACTTAAGCATTTCTATATTCGTATTGTATAGGCCGTGTCCCAAGTATTCTCGTGTCTAAGATTGATGAGATTGAGATTAGTATTTTCTATGATTTTATATAAAAGATCTTTTTAAGACTTATTAAATGTTTTGCGAAAACTTTTAATTCCGCACTACTTTTCACTATGTATATGCGATGAACGATATGTAAGGGCTTGGATTAGACCTCCGAGAGGTTGAGTACGCCGGTTTTACTCCGAGAGTTCCCTGTCTTCTAGGGTGTGCTCTCGGGATGTGACAAGTTCAACATGAGAAACTCTATTGGGCAACATTATAGGACAATTTCTATACACTCTTTTTGCAACAACCGACTCAGCTACCCGTGTAGACACTACGAAAGGTTCATGCAAGATATCGGGTAAAATGTCAAACTTTTTAGCCACAAGAGGTGTAACAAATGACAAGGTAGACCCGGGATCAAGTAATACATATAAATCAATAGAAAATACTTTCAACATAATGGTCACCACATAGGGAGAGGTCACTAGCTCACCCTTAGTGTGAAAAGCATAGAAGCGGTTCTTCTTAAGAGAATCACTAGAACCACTTGCTTGAGATTGACCACCCTTATCTTGAATCTTCATATTAGGTCAATCCCCAAAGTTGTGTCCACTCTTTCAACAACCAAAACAATTGCCCGTCCCAACAAAGCATTCACCAAAATGACCCTTTCCACACTTGGCACATGTCTACTTCTCATTTGGTGAGTTTCCACTCCTTCCCTTTTGGGGTCTAGGTTTATCCACCTTATCATCACGAGCCTTAGGGAACTTGGATGTAACTTGATTAGAGAACCTCTTCTTGAACTTAGTCTTGTCTTGGATATCAAGCCTACCCTTAGAAGAGCCACCATCAAAAGATCTTGCCCTCATAGCATCTCTACTCTTCCTCCTAGACCATGCCTCCTCAACTTGCATAGCATGAACCATGAGATGAGAAATGTTCATATTTTCATGAATCATAGCCGAATGACATTCCTCTTACAAATCTTCCGATACTACGTCACAAAGAGGCTCATTTCATCCCTAGGATCGGAAACCAAAGAAGGAGCATACTTGGAAAATTTAGTGAATTTCAAAGAGTATTCAACCACACTCATACCTCCCTGACGAAGGTTGATGAACTACACCACTTTGGCTTCTCTCATCTCCCTAGGAAAGAACCGATAAAAAAAGCCTTCTTGAAGATCTCCCATATCACCGGTCCACCTCGAAGAGGCCTATTGTCCCTCCATTGAACATACCATGATTGAGCCATATCTTTGAGGTTATATGTGTCTAACTCGTCGTTCTCAGTAGTAGACAACCCCATAGCAAAGAGTATCTTGTAGACTTCATCAATCAACTCTTGGGGGTCTTCTTCAACCTTGGACCCATTTAAAGTAGGAGGATTCAGCCTAGTGAAGTCCCTTAGACGGGATGCCATCGTAGTGACTTGTTGATTTTGACGGGGTACAACCTCCCGATTAGCTTGGGCCGTCATAGATTGAGCTTGAGTGGTGACGGCTTGGGCCAATTGGAAGAGGGCAACCCTTATGTCACCATCCATCAAAGGTAGAGGATTGACAGGAGCTTGGTCATCATTAGCATCTTCATAAATAAGAGGGACTTGATCACCACGGGGAGGAGCTCCCACATTGGCAATCTCTTCTTCAAGTCTTCGAGCCGAATTCCTTCGAGTATTCATTGCCTATAACAAAAATACAAGGTTTAGGTGAAAGCACACAATATGTATACCCTAGAGGCAGGATATTGGGTTTCCAAGAAAGATAGAGTTTCTGAAGCATCACATAGATTCCTATTCATAAGTGTGGTGTGCTTCACAATTATGAGCACAAATCTACATAGACGTGGTTGAGAGAGACATCAACATAAGGGATATTCAACCTCGTACTCTGATACCTAGTTTGTCACATACGGGTTTACCCCTAGACGTAACCGGCGTCATCGTCTTCTTTGAGGACTAAGACTAGACTAATAGTTTACATCATTACATTCATAGGTCGAAAATACAGAAAAATTAGAACTTTTTAATTACTTCTACATGGAGGTTTACATAGACCTCTACATACACATAATATATTCATATTGAGTATACATAGACCCTTCCTATAAAAATATTACATAGTCTTCTACTTTTATTGCACGTACATATATATATATAGAAGATACAACATAGTCTTAAAGATTGTCTCATCTCATAACCATCTAATACAATCATACAAAATTGGGCATAGCCCTATATCAATGTAAAGAAGCCACATATAGGGTTATAAAATTTGTACTCAAATGAAAATATAAAGAACATAAGAGTCTTAAATGTAAAACAACTCCGTAAGCTCGATATTGGCATCACCCTTGGAAAATGAGAACCTACCCACTTGGATGAATGAGAAATCCCAAGCCTTCTTCAAAGTCGTCTCAAATTTCCCTCAACGACCGTAACCTAAAATGTTGGGGAAAGGGGAGAAAATGGGATTAGTACGCCCTTTGTACTAAGTATGAGACTATATGCACATATAAGATCAAAACATGCTAAAAAGGAACATTTAGTTGTAACATGCTAATTTATCCTTTGAAAGTCTTATGCATAGTCAAACAAGCCATAACAAGTAACAAGATCTTTTCATTAAAGCAAAGCAAGTAATATGCATATCATCATACTTCAACCAATAATCTAATACAACCCTATAATCAAGGAATAAAATCACAAGCAGTAATAAGAGTTTATCATACCATAGTAAGCAAGACAAGTACTAATAAATCCTCATCAAGTCAACAAGTGCAATGACCAAGGAAAGCCCCATAACCTTACTCATCAAGTAACCCAACAATAACACATAACCAATGCTCAACTTCACATAATATAACCTTTTAGGATACATAACTTCATACTTTAACAATATAGACCAAATATATGTTCATAAGGATAACAAACCATCATATAATACCATTTGCATTGTGGAATGAACATATTATCATCATTTACATCATTATCATATACATACATAATGTCAACCTCCTAAAGCTTCAATCAAGGCAAACTAGTGCAAGTCCTAGGTAGAGTCCCATACCCCTACCTAGGCTAAGTCAAACCTCTGAAGTCACCCTAGTTAGTTTATACTTTATTATTTCATTTTTAGTTTAGGGAACACTTTCCTTAACCAACATAGACCACAAGATATAAGTGTGGAACACAGTGTTGTAAAACCTTACACCGATGGAAGGTGGTCTACCGGCCAAAGTAAAACCAAACATAAACATAGCTTTCTAGGTGAATCCACTAGCTAGTCTTCCTATGGGGGCAACATAGTTTAAGAACTAAGAGATAGGTATAATCCCTTTACATACCACTTGGTAATTGGGGCCTCCTCTCATGGGAATCCATTGGATGAGTTTCCCTTTTAGGGGAGTCAACACCACATGTAAAAATATATGGTGAATCTTACTCTTTGGGAAGTCATCACCTCCCATTGTCAAGTTCACTCAGTGCTAAGCTAAGTCCCTTTATTGAAATGTCTTTAGTGTTTTTAATAATCATCATATCTTAATTTAGGTCATAGGGTCTAGCCCTGGTATAATCATCATCATCATAGCACAATAAAAATTGCATGAGTATATCCATTCATTACAATTCATAGAAATGAGGTTAACACATTATATATAATTTCATAACAAGACACATTGATAAGCATCACCATCCTTATAACATTTACATCTTTATCAACCTCACAACCATAGTCAAGACATTTCAATTCAACATCATACCACCCTATTAATCCTAATATAAGGCATACTCCAACACAACATCATGACTTAATCATAATTAACCACAAATTAAAGTAAATAATAGGGATAATAAGACTTACCAAGTCTCCTTCATAACTCATCATCAAGGTCTTACCATCAACACTTACTTCAGCCCAATTAGGTCATAACATCATCACAATTCAATGACCAATGATAACAAAGCTAGAAGAATCACTACATCACAATTCAATACTAGATCAAAGCTTAAGACAAGGTACATAGGTCAATTCACATAACCTAGATCAATTCTCAAGAACTAGCATGAAAGACTACAATTCACCTAATTTTTTCATAATTAGTGTAACAACATCATCTAATAGTAATTCAACTAATAACCAGTTAATTGTACCAACATAACATAATTCATATTAAGGTCATATCATAGGGTTAAGGGGTTAAGGGTCATCTTCTAAAAACTAGACCAACCCATCAAGATATATCACAATAAAATTAAAATACATGTTAATATATTCCATATATCCATAAGAAATCATAAACAATTCAATTCATAACATTAATTTTGAGATTGGATGAAACCCACTTGGAAACTCAACTTTTGAAACTACTTTGAAGGAACCCTTTAAGGAAAGAGGTCTCAAAGGTGAATTAGATCACATACCTGAAAGTTTGATGAATAATTGATGGTGAAATTGCCCCTTTACAGCCCCAAAATTTCCCCCTAGCTTGGTCATCAATGGTGTCTTCCAATAGAGAGAGAAAGAATCGACAAGGAAGAAAGTTTTGGTTTTGAGAGTTCTCATTAAACTAATGGGGTTGGGGTATTTATATGGAGGGGGGGGGAGGGGTTAATTAAGTTAATTAGGATTACATTAATCCCTAAATAACCACCAAACACCTTAATTAATTAGTTAAGACCAACTTAAAAACGTGCAGGAAAGGCAAGCCCCATCGAGGAGACCATGATCGACATATCGTTGGTCAGTCGACAGACCAGCCCTCCTCCGTGCTGCACATCCGTGGTTCTGGTCAGAGACATGTGCAGGTGAGGGCTTCAAAATTTTATATAATTGTTGATCAACGTCTGGCAACGACTCCCCGTTGATCCATACACGTATCGTCGATTGCATCTCATGGGTGCACACTACCCAGGCAGTGTTGACTCCAACGTGCAAGGGTCCTTCTCAAGGGCCCTTAGTTTTTCCTAGTAGAGTCATACCCGGACGTTCCAACAATTAATCGACTCATATACATGTTAGACGCCCTTCCACAAAATTTCATGAATTTTCAACTCCGAAAACCTAGTCAAATAGGCTAAGGCACGCTAGTACCCCCATGAGCTAGTTTTCCGAACATCATGGATGTTCTTGAACGTTTTGGTTTCTAAACTTCCTAAATGACATATATTAATTAAAATTACTCTAATAACAGTGTCTAGACCTCATGACACTTATGTTAGGCTTTAGGACACGTCTTGGCTTTTCGAAGTGTTACAATTGTACTCTTGAGATTGGAGACTATAATGTATGTAGCATAAAGAGGCTCCCAACTATATCTCCTAGTTATTGAACTATGTTTTCCCCATAGGAATACTAGGTAGTGTATCCACGTAGGTTCTATGTTCATGTTTTTGTACTACCTTGGCAATTAGTCCGCCTTCCTTCGGTGTAGGGTTTCATGACACCGAATTTCACATTAGCTCATGTGGTCTATGTCAGATAAGTCAACATGTTCCCAAAAGGTAAAATGAATTAAAGGAATGAGCTCTAATTAAGATAGCCTAAGGGTTTTAACATAGTCTAGGTAGGGGTATGGGACTCTACCTAAACATTGCACTAGTTAGCCTTGAAGGAAGTCTTAAGAGGATGTTCTTATGTATATATATGCTTTTAATGGTACATGATATGTATATGATGAACTTCCACATTGTTGATACTATATGTTGATTAGTTTCAGTTATGAATATGTGTTGGTCTACATTGTTAAAGTATGATGATATGTATTCTCAAATGCCATGATATGTGAAGTGGGATGTTGTTCATGATTCTTGTTGGGTTACTTGATTGAGTAAGGTTATGGGGCTTTGCTTGGTTATTGCACTTGTTAACTTGATAGGAGTTCATGGATAATTATCTTGCTTTGGTAATGTTATAATGAACTATTATTCATGCTTGTGACTATTATAACTTGATGATAGAGTTGCTTGACTATGTGTCCAATTATGTGATATGTATGTTGACTTTACTATGCTTTGTATTGTTGGTTCTTGTGATGTACATGCCTATGACTTAAAAATATGTTTTTTTTATTGTTATGGTCTTCTTGAATGTGCATAACATTTTCAAAGGGTAAAATAACATGTTTTCACGAAAGGTCCCTTTTAAGCATGATTTGATAATATGTGTGCATATGGTCTCATACTCATTACAAGTGGTGTATTAACCCCATTTCTTTCTTTTTCCCAACATTTTAGGTTTTGGTCGTTGAAGGGCTTTTGGATACGACTTTGAAGAAGACTTGGAATTCTTAATCATCCAAGTTGGGTAGGTCCTCACTTTTGGAGGGAAATGCCACTTTAAAGCTATGAAGTTGTTTTAGTATTAAGACACTTATGTTTCTTTCCTTTTCATTTGGATACTAAGCATTGTATAACCTATATGTGGTCTTATTGTATTGATGTATGATCTAGGCCCAATTTGATATACCCTTGTTAGATGGTTATGATATGAGACATTCTTTTCAAACTATGTTATATTCTATATATCTATGTGCAATAAAAGTAGAAGACTAAGTAATCTTCCTATACAAAGGGTCTATGTATACTCGATATATATCTATTATGTGTTTGTAGAGGTCTATGTACACTTCAATGTAGAAATAATGAAAAGTTTTAAATTTTTCCGCATTTTTGGCCTATTAATGTAATGATGTAAGCTAAGAGGCTAGTCTTAGTCCTCAGAGAGGCCGCCGCCGCCGGTTACATCTAGGGGGTGATCCCTGTATGTGACAAACTTGGTCTCAAAGAATAAGGTTAAATATATTTGAGTCAATGTCTCTCTCAACCACGTCTATGTAGAGTCGTACTCATAATTGTGAAGTGCGCCACACTTATGATTAGGAACCTATGTGATCTTTAGGAAACTCTCACTTTCTGGGAAGACTAATATTGTGCCTCTAGAGTGTTAGCTCTATGTGATTTTGCATCTAATCCTCTAATTGTGATTATAGGCAATGAATACTCGAAGGAATGCCGAACGAAGAATTGAAGAAGAGATTTCCAATGTTGGAGTTCCTCCCCGTGGTGATCAAGTTCCTCCTCTTGAGAAAGATGTGGATGATGACGAAGCCCCGGTCAATCCTCCTCCTTTGACAGATGGTGACATAAGGGATGCTTTTCTCCAAATGGCCCAAGCCATTACTACCGAAGAATACGCCACCACTACTCAAGCTCAAGCCATGACTGCCCAAAATAATCAGGAGGTTTTACCCCGAGCAAACCAACAAGTTGCTACCATGGCCTCCCGTCTAAAGGATTTCACTAGGACGAATTGTAACAACCCTAAAAATGAATAAGATAAATATTTAAGGTGTCAAGAATTCTTGCGATTAGACCAAGGTTCACACGG
Source organism: Solanum sitiens (assembly GCA_016801875.1). Classification (NCBI taxonomy): domain Eukaryota; kingdom Viridiplantae; phylum Streptophyta; class Magnoliopsida; order Solanales; family Solanaceae; genus Solanum; species Solanum sitiens. The sequence goes on from JABWTJ010000343.1 coordinate 888,619, forward strand.
ATTGATACGCGTAGAACCAGACCTCAAAACCCTTACTACGGCCAAGCCAACTAACTTGGGGAGTTAATTGTGCTTGGAAAGGTTGGAACCAAACATGTGAGGCTCTCGAAAATGAAGATTTAATCGAAAGAGTCTTTACCGGACTTAAAAGAAGAAATTTTAAGTTTTGAGGGTCCAGGGGTAAAATGGTGTTTTCCAGGCCAAGGGTAATATTGTAATTACCCTGGGGAATTAATTAATTAATTAATTGATTTAATTAAAAAGAGCAATTCTGGTTAGGGCGACCCGAAGTGACCCATTTTCGCAAATGGGGTGTCACTCGGGTTCGAGCCCCACTAGAGGCGATGAATTGATGATTTAATCATAATTAAAATTTGATTCATTATGGGCAAAAGGGTCCTTTAACATATTAGTTGAAATAAATCACATTTTATTAATTTAATTAAACCCTATTTTGACTAAGTCTCGAGTTAAGACTGCTAAACTTAAGCTAACACTCTCCTAATCACGTCTATCACCTCACACGTTCAACAAACTCTCTCTCTCACGTTTTGCTCTCTGCCAAATATTGTTGAAGAACTGATAATATAACAAAAAAATTCTTCACACTTGAATAACTCACTAAAAGGTCTAAGAAAGCAAGTTAATCAAAAACGTTAAGGCAAGGGAGATTTCCGTCGAATTGGTGGTGAAGCTTTAGGTGAATTGGGCGTCGTTTTGGAGACAAGTTTGGGCAACAACCTCACGTTTGAACAACGTCAAAAAGGTATGGGTTTCTTCTCTCTTGGTCCCTTTCCCAAGAGGCCCCTTACGATTCAAAATATTCACTCCGAAACTAAGGTTGTTCCCCGTTGCATGTCCTTGTCACTAGCTCCCAAATGATTTCGTAGGTTGGGTATTTTGTGCTGGTAGATTTAGGCATGTATGATGTTTGCATTGAAAGTGAATATGTGTATGTGCTTGAAATGACGAAGATGAAAATCAAGGTGTGATCAAAAAGAAAAAAAAGGGGGTGTGTGTGCACGTTGGACAGTAATGTTAGCCACTATTTTTGGAGAATTGTAAATGCATGTATTTCTTGTATTTTATGTGTTGAATTTATGCACAAAGTGATGTTCATTGTGATGAAATATTGTTGATTGAATAACAATCTTTTAGCCAAATAAACTTATGAAAGATGCGCCTAAAAATGTGTTAAAACGATTTATGAATGCACCCTTTTAATCATGTGAAAATGTTGATGAAAATTAGTTGAAGAATGACTAAAATTTCCAGCAACTATGCAATACTAATTTAAGCTAAAACTTAACAAGGAAATCTGGAAAATTAACGCATTTTAAAGAGGTGAGGCCACCAGGATTCGAACCTGTGACCTCACCTTTAGCTACTGATTTCGCGAAAAGGGGAAAAGATGATGGGGCTGGGGGGAATCGAACCTGGCCACTGGATTTCGCGAAAAAAGAAAAAGGAAAATGGGGCTGGGGGGAATCGAACCTAGCTACAGTGAGTTCGCGAGAGAATAACAGAAAAAGGGGGTTATGGGATTCGAACTCGCGACACTGGGGGAGAAAGAAGAGAAAAATAAATCAAACAATTAGATGGGAGGCGTGGGATTCGAACCCACGACCTCCAGGCAGCGAGTGAAGAAGAAAAATTAAAGAAAAGAGAATGGGAGGCGTGGGAATCGAACCCACGACCTCAAGGCTGGAAAGGGGGAAGGCAAAATTTAATTAAAGAAATAAAGTGAGGCTGTGGGGGTTCGATCGCACAACCTCACTGCCACTCGCCTAACTTAATGAATTGTTATTTAAAAAAATTAAAGTTAGGAGGCTGTGGGGGTTCGAACCCACCACCTCACAGCCTCAGCGAAATTAAAGTTTATATAAGGAGGCTGTGGGGGTTCGAACCCATAACCTCCCTATCCCAGCGAGAATTTAAGGAAAAAATAAAAAGGGGTTGTGGGGGTTCGAACCCACAACCCTTCGGCCAACCTAAGAGAAAAACTAAGTAGAAAATTAATGATACGACGTTAATGTTGGGATTTAATATAGAGTTCTAATGTTATGAATATTAGAAATAAAATAAATGAAAAATATAAATGATATTCAACTGATTCAAACTTGGGTTTCCTTGCCCAATCTTCCGTATTGATACATAAGTCATACGTGAACAAATTATCCAAGAATAATGCCACCTACTTAGATCAAAATCAAGATCTTGGCATATATAAAAGATACATAAGTCTTGTACTACATAATCTTAGGAATGTATGAATCACTTAACGAATTATGAATGAAGCCTCATGGCTTGTGTGTATAGACTCATAAGTCTAGCATACGTTTTAAAGAAGTGAACCTAAGGTATATGTAATGAAATGACAAAACCTTTGAAGGGTTAAGTAAGAGTATGAAACACACCAATGGCCAAGTATGTTGGCATATGATGAAATGGACATTCACGTAAAATGAGGTGAGTAATTATGAAGAGTAAATGTGCTAATTACAATGAATGTGGTGACAACATGATATGAGGCTAATGCAAATGATGAGAGCAATCTTAAATGAGCCTAAGTAAATGTTACCAAAATGTACTCACCTATGAGAGTGTAAGATAATGAAGAGAATAGTCTCTATGAACACTCTAATGAAAGTATTGAGATTAATACATTTAATACTAATGATGAGATGAGAAATCATCTAATGAGCTATGATGTCCTCATACAAGAAGTCAGCTTTCATGACGTATGAGTTGAATGAAATGGAACTTTATACTGAGCACTGATAGGCTAGGTATGAGCGGTGATGCCTTCTTTTGGGAAGGGCGGAGGTTCACGTAACTCTCATGAGATGAGACTGTCCGGCTTGCCGGGTATGGGTCTTCTTATATCTCCTAGTCTTCGAACCTATACTGCCAATATAGGGATATGGCGGGGTTAAATTACCATGTAAGCTAGCATGTTTTTGGGTCACCTTGGCCAGTGATTCCACCTCTTTTCGGTGTGGGGGAGACACTGGATTTCATGATGCTCACATGATCTATGTCGGTTAAAGTTAAAGTTCCCAATGAATGAATGAGGTCAGCCTCAAATGAAGCACATCATGAAATGAATAATACCAAAGGTGTTAGGATAGGATAATCAAGAGGTGATCTAGACTCAGGTAATGACATTAGGTTATTCTTGATCATTGCACAGCAAACCTGATGAAAGTCTTAAACTATACCCTAGGTATAGCTGGTGTTCACACTGGCATATGAACAAAATGAAATGAAGTACGTATGAATGAATGAAGCAGACTCTGAGATTGCTAATGAAGACTCCCTAGTTGAGGTCCCATATGTTGAGCCCTTATTTTGGAAAGTCTTAATGTCAAGTCCATGATTCCAAGGTCTCATGGCATACGAATGAATGATATGAAAGAAGCTATGTGTTATATGTTATGATATGTGCTATATGAAGATGTTATGTGCTGTGTGCAATATGATTTTTATGATGATACATGTTACTCTCATGGCATGACTTTCCTAATTCAAATTTGGAAAGCCCACTGACTTTCCTAATCCAAATTTGGAAGGTTCACTAACTTTCCTAATCTCAATTGGCAAGTCCACTGACTTGACTTCATGTTGTTAGGAAAGAGCTATCTTTTCTCATGCATGTCCTTGGTGTGTGCTTTCATATACCCATACTTAGTACAAGTGTGTACTAACCCTATACAAATATACTAGTTTTAGGTGCAGGCACAGGTGGACGATAGAGCTACAGGATCATTGTTATAGTTATCCGGACGTCCAGCATTCATCCGAAGTTGGTAGGTCCTCATGCTTTCGAGGATGCTACTGTTTTACATTCTAGATTAGTTTTATAGTTGAGCTAGTGGAGCATGTTCCACTAGCGTTTCTTCCTGTTTTTATTAAGAATTTGTATTGGTGCCATTTTGGCAATTATACACTTAATACTTATTTAACTATTTCTTTCAGTTGCTTATCTCTTAATGTTAGATGGTTGATGGTGAACAATTATGAAATGATATGAATGTTTAACAAGTATGTTAAGAAACAAAAAGTTTCAAATTTTCTGCTAAAATTAACCTAGATGAAGTAAGAATGACGTAAGTAGGCTTGTCTGCGACCTCTGAGAGGTCAACGACGCCGGCCTCGTCTGGGGTCTAGATCCCGGTCGTGAGACGAATCCCTCTACTTTATATGGGTCCAAGGTTGAAGAAGACCCCCATGAGTTCATTGATGAAATATAAAAGATCATGTATGTTATGGGGTTGACTACAAGAGAGAAGGTCGAGTTAGCAACTTACCAACTCAAAGGTATGGCCCAAACATGTTATGTTCAGTGGAGGGACAATAGGTCATTAAGGGGTGGACCGGTGACTAGGGAAGTGTTCAAGAAGGCTTTTATTGATAGATTCTTTCCTAGGTAGAAGTGGGATCTAAAGTGATGGAGTTCATCAACCTTCGGTAAGCATGTATGAGTGTGCTTGAATACTCCTTCAAATTCACTCAATTGTCAAAATATGCTCCTTCTTTGGTTTTCGACCCTAGAGATGAAATGAACCGCTTTCTGATGGGAGTGTCAGATGACTTGCAAGAGAAATGTCATTCGGCTATGCTACATGATAATATGAACATTTCTCATCTCATAGTTCTTGATCAACAAGTGTAAGAGGCAAAGGCTAAGAGAAGCAGTATAGATGCCAAGAGGGCAAGATCTTTTGATGGTGGTTCTTCCAAGGGTAGTCTTGACATCCAAGACAAGCCTAGGTTTAATAATAGGGTTTCTAATCAAGTTCCTTCCTAGTTTTCAAACGCTTGGGTTGCTACGGTGTCTAACCCTAAGCATAAGAAAGAAAGAGATACTAGTTCAGCAACCAAGAAGCCAACTTGTGGAAAGTGTGGAAAGAAGAACTATGGTGATTGTCTTAAGGGAATGAATAATTGTTTTGGTTGTTGAAAAAGTGGGGACAAGGTTTGAGATTGCCCAAATATGAGGGGAAAGAAAAGGAGAGTGGACAAGCAAGTAGTTCTAATGATGCTCCGCAGAAAAATTGCTTTTATGATCTCCGCTCTAGGGGTGAGAAAGAGAATTCTCCCGACGTGGTGACCGGTATGTTGAAAGTCTTTTCCGTTGATTTATATGCTTTACTTGATCTACGTGCTACATTATATTTTATTACTCCCTTGATAGCTAAGAAATATAATATTTTACCCGATATCTTGCATGAACCTTTTGTAGTGTCTACCCCGGTGGGTGAGTCGGTTGTTGCCAAAAGGGTGTATAGAAATTGTCATATAATGTTGCCCAATAGAGTTTGTTATGTTGAACTTGTTACACCCTCAAAATGAGTTTGGTTGATCTAGAAACTAAAACTTGTGTCATGTTCTTTTAAATCATAAAATTGTTAAAAATAGTGTTCATAGGCAGTATATAAAGTTTGGAAGTTTTTGGAGGTCAAACGTCCAAGACGTGTGGAAACTAGTCGAAGTTGAACTAGTGTGTCATAGTGTTTTGTAGTGATGTTTTGGGGATGGTTTGAAGGTGAAATTCATTACCGAGGGTTCCTACACATAGCCTGATATGAAAAGAGTCGAAACGTCCGAGAAAGACGCCCCGGGGACTATCAAAAGAGTCCTCGAGGAGTACCCAAACATGGGCCAGCGAAGCTGCCAAGAAGCCAAGAATTGGCATGCTGCTGCGCGATGCGCAGCTGTCACGCAGTAGGCAAATATTTTACCTTGCGACGCCGGGCAGTCACAAACCATTCCGTACAATAATTTCCGAGCAATAATATTTGGAAGTGCCTCCGCGACGTGCAGTAAAATCGCTGATTTTGTTGCATCGTTTGTAAGTCAAATTTGATTTTGTTAATTTGTCCAATAAATGTAGGGGTCTTTTGCGTAATTTAGGGGTGCATTATCGTAAGACCCCCCAAAAAATATACGGTTTCTAGAGCCTAACATGTTTGTCAGAAGAAGTCTAAGGTCGTAAAATGTTTTATGATATGGTATTGAGGCAGTGTATAAAGTTCGAGGTGATTTGGAAGTCAAACGTCAAGGGACGACCAAGACATTCGACGACTAGTCGCCAAAGAGGCCTTCTATACTTTTATTTGTTTTTGAGTGTTTTATGAGCTTATGATGTCCTTAAATGAGAAATAATGATGTTTATAAGCATTTTATGGAGTTTCATCGAAGAACGTTCAAGACGTTCGAAAGATTGTCGTTGAGACATGCATGTGTGTGTCTTGATGGTGCATAGCATGTTTGGACGTGTTGCGCGTAATTATTTTGGGTGAAACTGATGTGGAAGGTACTTGACTTGTTAATTTTCATATTTACGTTTAAAACAACCGGGTACGACTTCCCAAGGGCCCCACAAAAGGGACCACAAGAAGGACCCAAAGGCTGTCGAGACACTGCCTTGGACGTGTCCATCGACGAGCTCAACTGATGACCCATTGGTGGAATGACGCCCCGTTGATGGGGAGCCGTCTATGGCGCTTATCCTGGAGAAGGTGTGTCCACATGACAGCCTCAGACCCAAACGACGAAGGCAGAGGACTGTCCGTCGATGGACCAACGCCCCATCATTGGTGTCAGTCGATGCAGGCCTTGTGTCACTGCTTGCGCACTGTTTCATTAAAGGGGTGAATGGGAAATTTACCCCACGTTCTAACCTTACCCTACATGGTTTATTTGGTGATTTTTTGGTGTATATAAGTGATCAAAAACGTGATCAACACATTCCCAAAGCAATTCACAGAAATTAGACTTTCCCTCAAAAACCAATTCTCCCTAGAAACCTCCTTTGATGGTGAAGCTGAACAAAAGCTTGGATCTTGGATTTCCATGGATTCTTCATCTAGTTTTAGAGGTTTTCATCTAGATAATGGTATGGTGATCCTTCATCTCTAGTTATCCTTCCATCTAGAGAGTTTATCTCAAAGTTTCAAAGGAGATTTCGTGATCAAACTTCTTCTTCTTCAATCTAGCCATGGGTTCTTACTAAAAGCTTTTTTAAAGGAAAAATCAAGATATATTGATGATAATGTATTGGTTTTAATGTGAATTTTAATCCAATTGCATTGCGAACCCATGTCTCTTCCCAAACTCGATTTAGCCCTTGCACGGGTATTGTGATCGTGGCTTGTTATTGGTTAAATTTTGATTCTCTTACATTGAATTGCTTATGTCTACTGTTATTTACATGTATTGAGGATGAATTGATGATGAATGATCCATGTGATCAATTTATGAATATTTGAACATGCCTAGCTTAGATCTCTATGAGATCACTGTAATATTGATCATTAAAGGTGCAAAAGTGGAATTTGATTATGTTAAGATGCTTGTAGCTACTGCCTTATGTTAATACCATGGTTGAATTGTGGATATTAATCTTGTATGACCAAAGTAAAGAAGGCTTGTTATGAATATATCTAGGTTCTTCTATTCTATCCAGTAGTGACTTGTGATCTTGACGTTAGGTTGGTTGTCATGTGACTCGATTATGGTGAATTATCTTACCTACTTCCTATATGTGTAATTTGATGATATTTAAGTATAATGGATTCAATATGAATATATAACAATTGAATTGGTAAATATTGATTTAAGTCCTTCTAGCTTATAAACATTGATAGAGTAATATATATGTTGTGATCTCTATTCTAGGGTGGATAAAGCATGATTTAGCTATGATATTCTGTCTCTTTAACTAGTGCCCTAAATGTATACTATTTATAAAATATAATTGATAAAAAAGACTAGGGAAACTAGTTGATGATCTATAACTCTCTACTTTCTAGTATATATGTGATGTATTGTATTAGATTGTAGTATGATCTTGTAGCGACTTGTACATGGTTTCTTTCATCAGTAAATGTATATTTAGCTACTGCCCTATAATGTATTGATGATGAGAAAGGTGTATTGATCAATTATGATCAATGGTTGATGAATTTGTAAGAATGATTGTTTCCTCTCTACTTTTCTATATTATTGTACTTGATAAAGCCTTGTATAGCATTGTGTGCTAGCCTTTGTTCTAATATAGTAATTTCATATTAAATATTTATACAAAGGGGTTCCATATCAAGTTCGTAACCTAATTACATTTAACCTACAAAAGAGGTCCCCTAGGGCTGCCTTACAATGGTGACAAGAAGCTCATAATGACTTTCCTAAGTATTGATATTATGCCGTTCCAGTCAACCAACCTTAAGTCCATCATTCATTACAAGAAGGATACCATTACGGGTTTCGACTTCAAGTTTCATAACCTTACCACTAGGTTCAAGGTTTCACATAAAAACCCTCTTAAGATCATTCAAGGCCTCATGTCATTCTTACATACAAGACTAAGAGGCATTAGCATCCTATGTCAAAACATCTCAAATTCATATTCATACATGCATCAAGTAAGGAACATAAGTCTACCAAGACGAGATACAACATACTTTACTTTATTACATATAACAATCATTCTTTGAATCACTTAGGAATGACCCTTATCATCTTTATGTCATCCTATTAATTACTATAAAATCATCAATATAACCATTTAGACTCATATAGTCAAGTAGGAACAACATGCATCAACTCTAAGACTACATTCATAAGACATAGTCATAGTCTAACATGATCACCTAACAACTTCAATACAAGAAACCAAATACTTTCACATTACTTCACATGTAGGTAAATATGATCACACTTAACATAATCAACTACACAAATTATCATATTACTTCAAGTAGTGCCGACAGGGGCATGATAATCGTAATACATAAAGTAGCGCTGACAAGGCCACATCATTCACATAACACCGCCACCATAAGTGGATCATACCAATCAAAACATAATTCAAGAGATACAATAATTAAAATAAAGAGAATTAGGAAGCGTACCACCAATCCCATTATGTCCACTTCAATCCTTAGCAAAATCATCCTATTCAATACCATAAGGCCCTTACCCATGGCCTTAGACATCAATTCAATGCATAAATCATAATACTCAATGAAACTAGGTTAATTCAATATATATTTATAAATATAATACAAACTATACATAAATTGAATACAATTCTTCCATCATTCAATAACCCATCGAAAACTACACTAGAATTCATAAGCATTAATACATTATCACTTAACCCATAACGTAGTCAAAAACTAGGGTTCATCAATTACATGGGTTCATTGGTTAATTGAGTTAAAATGATCTAATTAACAACAATTCAATCAATATACAATGATTAAAAACCATTAATGCAAGAACCCATGGATAAATGATAAAATTGGACAAGTTCATCTTTGAAAACTTTAGAAAACTTCTTTGAATTTTGGGCTCCTTAATGAAGAGAGTTTCAAGGATCAAAAACCATAACTCAATGATTCTAATCATCCAATTTGATGAAGAATCACCACTCAAATCTCCAATCCAAGCTCTTCCTTGAGTTTTGGCTTCAATGGAGTTCTAGGGAATTTCTAAGGGATTTTGGGTTTTTGATTTTGAAGAATGAATTCTTCTAAGTGTTAGAGACTTATAAACATGTTTAAAATACCCAAAATACCCTCAATTAACCTCCATTTCCATTATTTGGACGTTGGGTGAATTTACCAATTCACCCTTCAACTTAACAGTGACTGCACACAAAACACAACACCATCGACATATGGCCACCAACGGAATGTCCCTCAACCAACGGACCGTTCTGTTGGTCCGTGGTTTCGGAATGAGGCTGGTCCTTGGCTGCATCTATTCCATGCGTATGTGTCAACCTATGCCCCTCACCTACGGGGCGTCGACTGACCCACTAGGCGTCGATTGCCTCCATAGGTTTCGCTGGTTTTTGACAGCTTGGGCACTCAGGAAGGGTCATTCCTCAAGGACTCTTGGTTTGTCCTTGGTGACTTTCACGCAGACGTTTCCAACCCAAATATGCTTTTATACGAGTTTAGGACCTCTCACATGAATTTTATTCAAAACGAACATGTAAAACTTGACGAAACATTCCAAGACACACAAGGTCATTTCAAGGAAAACTTTTAGAACGTCATGGACGTTCTTGCATGTTTGACCTCCAAACTTCACAAAACTTCACACACTGCCTATATACACTATAATAACTCATTTAATGAACCACACATAAAAACATACAAACACATATGAGGCACATAGGTGACTTAGTCGTCGAACGTCTTAGTCGTCCCTTGACGTTTGACTTCCAATGCACATAAACTCTTACAAACTGCCTCAATAACACAATATAGACCAATTTATAACCTTAGACAACCATGACAACCATGTTAGTCTCTATTCACCTAAGTCATTTTCGGGATCTTACAATCTCCCCCACTTGGACAACATTCGTCCTCAAATGACACAAGCCACTCTCCGAACACTTTACAGAATTGAGGTTTAATGACCAACTCATAATAATACCATATAGATCAAAATCAAGGAGAAAACATAAATTTCACACAACCAAGAGTATCACAACATAACAGGAAACTAGAAGAAAATTCTATAACTCATCATGCCATAAAACTCACATCCTTCATTCCAAATAACAAAAACTCATTTTATATTCATTATCATGCTTATATACATCATTTATAACCACATTACAACAATTTTCGATCAAAGAATGAATTAGCCAATTTTAGCAAAATCTTACAGTGAGCAGGCAAAGCTACAGTAACTTATGCAAAAAAAATTCAAAAATGCAACTTTGAGGAAATTCATTATAGGACATGCTAATATGAAAGATATATCACATAAACACATCATACAACATAATCATAACTTCGTGAAATACACAATACAAAGAATCGATGAAATTCCATTTCAACAAGACTCCTAAACACCATGCACATGCAACATGCTTCTAGGATATTTCTAGTCCATCTACTAATCATACTCCCCCACTTAGAAGGAACTAATAACAATAATGAAATATAAGAACTTACCATCATCATCATCACCCTCATCCGGCTTTTGTTCTCTAGTTCGGAGTGCATAGAAACGCCTCTTTGTGGAGCATAATCTTTTGGAACAATAGGAGCAACTTTCTTACCATCTCTAGTAGGAAAATCCCTCAATTTGTGTCAATCTTTTCCACATCCAAAGAAACTTCCGTTATCCCTTAGACACTCACCATAATGAATTTTTTCACAAGTGACACATGTAGGCTTGCCACTTTGAGAAGCACCTCCTTTCTCAAGTTTGAACTTAGTACCCCTACATTCTCCTTGAGTTAAAACCTTCTTCTTGAACCTAGGTTGACTTTAATCACTAGACCCACTCCTCTTCAAGTTTATAGCAATCCTTCCAAGTTTAGACTCCTAAATAGATTGAGCATACACCGTGAGTCTAGCTAAGGTCATATCATCATGCATCATAGCCGTACGACATTCTTCTCTCACTAAGTCGACGACCCCGGTCACAAACCTACTCATCTCATCCCTTGGATTTGACACTAAGGATGGTGCATATCTAGAAAACATAGATAACTTCAAAGAGTACTCCTCAATACTCATATTGCCTTACTTAAGATTGATAAACTCCTCTAACTTAACCTACCTCCTCTCACAGGAAAGGTACTTTCCTAGAAAAGCTTCCATAACTTCTTCCTACTCAATAGGACCCGACTCAACTGGCCTATTATCTTTCCATTGAGTTTACCACACTTGAGAAACATCCCTCAATTGATAAGAATCTAACTCCGCCTTCTCCCTAAAGGTAACCCCCATAGCACTCAATACATTGTAAACACCATCAAGAAACTCTTGGGGATCCTCTCCCACCTTAGCGCCAAGAAAGATAGGAGGATTCATCCTCACAAAGTCTCTCAACCTAGAGGTCATAGTGCTCTCCACAACATTCATCCTAGGCACCATACTCAAATTCGCTTGAGTAGTCACAGCTCGGGCTAAAGCAAGCAAAGCCTCTCTATTCTCTCTATTAGTTAATTCAGGGTGAACCACCGGAACCTCATTAGCTCCTTCCACTATAGGGACTTGATCACCTTGGAGAGGCACTTGAGCACCTTAAGAACCTTGAGGATCTTGCTCAACTTGCTCAACTTGAGGAGGAATCTCCTCATGCACATCATTCTCCTCAACTCTCCTAGCCGGTGTCTTCCTCGTATTCATCTTTCTAGAAACACAAGGAAAACCATAAGAAAAGAGTACTGATAACTTTAATTCTATACCACGACATAGGAGTAGAAAATAATGGAAACTCTATTGTCCTATAGCCTCTCGCCCATAGATGTGTCGCGACTCACACCGATGGTCGAGACTCTACTAGACGTGACTTGATGAAACTTTTTGATTCCTAATACTACTTTCATATCCTATGCTCTGATACCAAGCTTGTCACATCACGAGACCACACCCTAGAAGAGATGGCACTCTCGGAGTGCAACCGGCGTACTCGACCTCTCGGAGGTCTTATACAAGCCCTTTCGTATTGTTCATCACATATACATAGTGAAAAGTAGTACGGAATTAAAACTTTTCACAAATATTTTCATAGTCGTTAAATTCTCTTTCATATAAAACTCATAGGATATCCGAAGTCTCATTTCATCAAATCTTAGACACCAGAATACTTGGGACACGGCCCATACAATACGAATATAGAAATACTTAGTTTATTACATACTTCAATAAGAGAATTAAAAGACATCTATGCCCTCGAGTCAAATGAGGACATAATTCAACTTCACTTAAATAATGCTATGATCCAAGTATTGCTTCCCAAATGCTCATCACCTACCGACAACTATAGAAAAAGATAATAGCATGGAATTAGTACAACCACCTGTACTAAGTATGGCATAATGGATAAAAAATCACGAAAATGGAAATTTATTGGAAATATTCATATTTTAATTTAAATATCATAGTATAATCATACGAATAACATATATCTACTTAGAAACACATAAGATAACATTTAAACAGTTTTGCACATTTTAGGAGCAACATTACAGTGAACTTCTTCACTGTTATAGTGAAGTTGCTTAATTCTACCTTAGGAACTTTATAACATATAATCCCCTCACTAAAAGCTATCCTAAGACTCACTTACGCAATACAAAGAGAGATATCCCATACACCCTATCTAAGCATGCCTAAATGATCCTCAAGACTACTTATTATGAAACACATAAACACTTACAATACACCAAATACATGAACATATAAGATATGACATTCTCCTTACTAAGGCTATCAAAAGACTTACTTAAGTACTCCTAGAAGAGAACACACATACACTCTCTTCAAGGTTACCTAAGTAATATTTAATACTACCTAAGTTTAGATCATGCCTAAAGAATCAACCAATTTCCCTAACTAGAGTCATTCTTAAGACTTCCCTAGATAAGACATGAAGAGATCATCCCTTATGCCCTCTTCACACTTTAACTAAGGAATCCTTATGTCACTCTAGATTAGGTAATCATTCCTTTACATGATTTTTAATATAAGTCATTACTTCATTAGTTAATTTAAGAGACATTGATCACATAAAGGACATTCAAGTAATGGTTTTAGAGAAGACCTAGGGACTTTACTAACATCTTCAAAGACTATTGTGCAATGTCTAAATAGCGTCCCATACCACCACATAAACTTCATAGAACTTCTCCAATACTAGTAGGTATCCATGATGAGAATATACAATAACTTACATATACTATGGTATCAAAACATGAAATCCGGAGTTCTAACCTACTCCGATGAGGGTGTTCTACTTTACAATGGTAGAACTTAGACACATCCCATGTAGGCACATGGTTAAGGAATATGAAGGGCTTACTTTGTATTCTAGCCTCATCCTTTAACTAGAGCTACTTCCCTTACCACACTCACTCGGTGCTAGTCTTTGTTCTCATAGAGTAGTTCACATTAAAGGTTCATACAAATGGGTTCGATATAAAATTCATAACTCAATTACATTTACCCTACAAAAGAGGTACCCTAGGTCTGCCTTACAATGGAAAAAAGAAGCTCATAATGACTTTCCTAAGCATTGTTGTGATGACATTCTAGCCAACCAACCATAAGTACATCATTCTTTACAAGAAAGATACCATTACGCCTTTTGACTTCAAGTTTCATAACCTTACCACTAGGTTCAAGGTTTCACATAAAGGACCCTCTTAACATCATTCAAGGTCTCATTTCATTCATACATACAAGACTAAGAGGCTTTAGCATCCTATGTCAAGAAATTTCATATTCATATTCATACATGCATCATGTAAGGGACACAAGTCTACCAAGACAAGACAGAACATACTTTACTTTATTACATATAACATATCATTCTTCGAATCACTTAGGAATGACCCTTATCATCTTTATGTCATCCTATTCATTACTAGAACATCATCAATATAACCATTATAGACTCATATAGTCTAGTAGGAACAATTATGCATCAACTCTAAGACTACACACATAAGACATAGTCATAGTCTAACATGATCACCTAACAACTTCAATAGAAGAAATCAAATACTATCACATAACTTCACATGTAGGTAGATATGATCACCGTTCACATAATAAGCTACACAAATTATCATATTACTTAAACTAGTGGCGATAAGTCCATGATCATCATAATACATAAAGTAACGCCGACAAGGCCACATCATTCACATAACACCGCCACCATAAGCGGGCCATACCTATCACAACATAATTCAAGAGCTATAACACTTAAAATAAAGAGAATTAGGGCAGCGTACCACCAATTCATTCTTTCCACTTCAATCCTTAGCTAAATTATCCTATTTAATACCGTAATGCCTTTACCCATGGCCATGAACATCAATTCCATGCATATATCATAATACTCATGAAACTAGGTTATTTCAATATAGATTTATCAATCTAATCCAACCTATACATCAATTGAATACAATTTTTACATCATTCAATAGCCCAGAAAACTACGCTAGAATTCATAAGCATTATGACAATATCACTTAACCCATAAAGTAGTCAAAAACTAGTGTTCATCAATTACATGGGTTTATAGGTTAATTGAGTTAAAATCATCTAATTGACAACAACTCAATTAATATAAAATTATTAAAAACCTTTAACGCAAGAACACATTGATAGATCATAAAATTGGACAAGTTCATCCATGAAAACTTTAGAAAACTTCTTTGAATTTTGGGCTCCATGATAAATAGAGTTTCAAGGATCAGAAATCATATCTCAATGATTCTATTCCTCAAATTTGATGAACAATCACCACTCAAATATCAAATCCAAGCTCTTCCTTGAGTTTTGGCTTCAATGGAGCTCTAGGGAATTTCTAAGGGATTTTGGGTTTTTGATTTTGAAGAATGAATTCTTCTAAGTGTTAAAGACATATAAACATGTCTAAAATACCCAAAAGACCCTCAACTAACCGCCCTTTCCATTATTTGGACGTTGGCTGAATTTACCAATTCACCCTTCAACTTAACAGTGATTGCAAGCAAGAGACAACACCATCAACGGATGAAAACCATGTTAGACTCTAGTTCACCTAAGTCATTTTCGCAATCTTACAATCTCCCCCTTTGGACAACATTCATCCTCGAATGACACTTGCCACTCTCCGAACAGTTTACAGAATTCAGATTCAATTACCAACTCATAATCATACCATATAACACACAATCAAGGAGAAAACATCAATTTCACACAACCAAGATTATCACAACATAACAAGAAACTAGAAGAAAATTCTATAACTCATCATGCCATAAAACTCACATCCTTCATTCCAAATAACAAAAACTCATTTTATATTCATTATCATGATTATATACATCATTTCTAACCACATTACAACAATTTCCGACCAAAGAATGAACTAACCAATTTTAGCAAAATATTACAATGAGCAGGCAAAGCTACAGTGAATTATGATATTTTTTTCCAAAAATGCAACTTTGAGGAAATTCATTATAGGACATGCTAATATGAAAGATATATCACATAAACACATCATACAACATAATCATAACTTCGTGAAATACACAATACAAAGAATCAATGAAATTCAATTTCAACAAGACTCATAAACACCATACACATGCAATATGCTTCTAGGACATTTCTAGCCCATCTACTAATCATTCTCCCAACATAGAAGGAACTAATAATACTAATGAAATATAAGAACTTACCATCGTCATCATCACCCTCATCCGGCATTTCTCCTCTATTCCGGAGTGCATAGAAACGCCTCTTTGTTGGAGCATCATCTTTTGGAACAATAGGAGTAACTTGCTTACCATCTCTAGTACGAAAATCCCTAAATTTGTGTCAATCTTTTCCACATCCAAAGCAACTCCCGGTACCCCTTATACACTCACCATAATGACTTTTTCCACAAGTGACACATGTAGGCTTGCCACTTTTAGAACCACCTCCTTTCTCAAGTTTGAACTTAGTACCCCTAGTTTCTCCTTGTGTTAAAACCTTCTTCTTGAACCTAGGTTGACTTTAATCACTAGACCCACTCCTCTTCAAGTTTCTAGCAATCCTTCCAAGTTTAGACTCCTCAATAGATTGAGTATACACCATGAGTCTAGCTAAGGTCATATCATTATGTAGCATAGACGTACGAAATTCTTCTCTCACTAGGTCGGCAACAAACCTACTCATCTCATCCCTTGGATTTGACAATAAGGATGGTGCGTATCTAGAAAACATAGAGATCTTCAAAGATTACTCCTCAACACTCATATTTCCTTGCTTGAGATTGATAAACTCATCTACCTTCACCTCCCTCCTCTCACGTGGAAGGTACTTTCTTAGAAAAGCTTCCATAAATTCTTCCCACTCAATAGAACCCGACTCAACCGGCCTATTACCTTCCATTGAGTTTACCACACTTGAGAAACATCCCTCAATTGATACGAAGCTAACTCTGCCTTCTCCCTAGAGGTTACCCCAATATCACTCAACACCTTGTCAACACCATCAAGAAACTCTTGGGTATCCTCTCCCACCTTAAAGCCAAGAAAGATAGGAGGATTCATCCTCACAATGTCTCTCAACCTAGAGGTCATAGTGCTCTCCACAACATTCATCCTAGGCAAAATACTCAAATTCGCTTGAATAGTCACGGCTCGGGCTAAAGCAAGAAAAGACTCTCTAATCTATCGATTAGTCAATTCCGTGTGAACCACCGGAACCTCATTACCTCCTTCCATAATAGGGACTTAATCACTTTGGGAGGCACTTTAGAACCTTGAGGACTTTGCTCAACTTGCTCAACTTGAGGAGGAATCTCCTCATGCAAATCATTCTCCTCAACTCTCCTAGTCGGTGTCCTCCTCGTATTCGTCTTCCTAGAAACAAAAGGAAAACCATAAGAAAAGAGTACTTATATCTTTTACTCTACGACACGACATAGGAGTAGAAAATAAGGGAAACTCTATCGTCCAATAGCCTCTCGCCCGTAGATGTGTCGTGACTCACACCGGTGGTCGAGACTCTACTAGATGTGACTTGGTGAGACTTTTTGATTCCTAATACTACTTTCATATCCTATACTATGTTACCAAGCTTGTCACATCACGAGACCACACCCTAGAAGATATTTCACTCTCAGAGTGCAACCGGCGTACTCGACTTCTTGGAGGTCTTATACAAGACTTTTCGTATCGTTCACCGCATATTGTCACATCCGGGGAGCACCCCTTAGAAGTAACATGGCGTACTTGACCTCTCGGAGGTATGATACAAGCCCATAGTTATCATTCATCGCATTGACATAGTAATTTAGTAGAAAATTTAAAACTTTTTTCGCGCATCATATGCTAGAACATTACTTCATATAGGTATAAAACATAAGTCATAATATATATATAGACCTTAAGTCTATTTGCCATCTTAGACTCAACAACTTTAGAGTACATTAGGGACACAACCCATAAGACACATTACATAACTGTACAATATTTAAAGACTTTACATTAAAGACATAAGTAGGACATCCTTAAATTTTAAGGATTCCTTTCATTGAGCTTGAGAATCATCTAGCAAGATCCTCACCATTCAAGACATCTTTTAAGAATCCATAACCTACAGTTTGTGTAAAAAGTAGAGAAGAATGAGATTAGCACAAGAATGTACTAAGTATGCCAACCATACAAAAACATGCATTTAAAAGGGACATTTTCTTGAAATCATACTTCATGCCTTTTTGAGTAAATATCCATTAAACCTTTAACCAATAGCATTTATATCATTCACGTATATCATATAAACAGATTCAAAGAACAAACATTACATAAGATCACATATAGGATTTGTTACATTTTTAAGCCACTTTACAGTGAGCAACCTTTACCTTAACAGTGAGCTAATTTCCCTTTTATTCATTAACTTCCCAAGTAACCCTCTAGTGATACTTGGTTCAATGTATAACCTTAAGGCCACAAGGAAACATACATATAGCCTACCTAAGCCAACACAATCATCAAATAAGCATAATATATCAAAGACACATTTAAGTCAAAACTACATTGGCTTTACAGTAAGCTACTTCAAGATATACATATTTTTACTCCCTTCCACACCCATCATTATAAGACCTTGTTAATGACACCAATCTTAGTCTACTAGTGCAATGTACATGTGAAGCCCCATAACCTCATACATACTTAGTAAACTCTTCAAGAGACCACTAACCTTAACATACAATTGATACATCCTCATAACAAGTAATGACAACTTCATTCATGTCAATACAACACCTTCATCATATAGTCATTTAGACCAACATAGTGCATATAAGGATAGATCATTTCATATAGATTCATACCATGCATATCTTCATAACAAGTAGACAATTACTAAAATGTCATGCATAAAGACATAATCATAATCATACACATTAGGTATCCTTCCTAGGACTTCCTAAGGAGCCACTTGTGCAATGTATAGATGGGTTCATTACTTCAACCTATCCTAAGTAACCTCCCTTAAGTCATCCTAGTTAGGATCCTAGTTCTTTACTTCCATTGTCCATTTTACTTTAGGGAAACTATGGCCATAACCAACACTAAGACCATGGGTGCTGAACATGGAATTTGGTGTTGTAGAGCCTTACACCAGGGGAAGGTATTCCTACCTAGCCAAGGTAGAACGTTAACAGATATCCTAGCATCCTAAGTGAATTCACTTTGCTAGATCCTATGTGGCAACCATAGTTTATGGAACTAAGAGATAGGTTTACCCTCTTAATACCATTTGGTAATTGGGCCTCTTCTCATGGGAATCCATTGGATGAGTATTCTTCAAAGGGAAGTCAACATCTCATGTGGAACCTGTAGGGTGATTCTTTCCTCTCTATGGAAAGTCATCACCTCCCATTGTCAAGTTCACTCGGTGCTAAGCTAAGTTCCCTTTATTGAAAAGCTTTTAATTACTTTTTTCATAAAACAGACTTGAGATATTCATTCCTCATATGCTTATAGCATATTCAAGCACCTATCTACTTATAGAGTATTCTTGGGCTCCCTCTCAAGGCCCGTCTACTTACTAGACCATCATGCATGTGTGTGAGTGTATACATAGATGTGAAAAAATCTTTCACATAACACAAAATGTCACACATGTTCATATACCAATGCATAAGTCTATTGATATCACAATATGAGCAATACTTTCATATAAACCCACTAAGACAATATGCACATTCATACTACATTGTAAGCATGCATAATGTGTGAGTGTAGGTGTACATTGGTCAACATGATCACATAATGACCATCAACAACTCATTGAGGCAGCCACCCTCTTATACCACAATACTCTTCAAGCATAGACCACACAACACACAATAGCATAGGAGACAAGTTAACTTCATAGAACACTTTAAGACTCCCAACATTAGCTATTCACATATTCACATAGGGGTACATAGGTAAGGGATTATTAACCCTTTTAACACATCAATGGAAGAACCTATACTTTACCCTAACATGGATATACACTTGCTTATACTATAGCCATACAACCTAGATTACAACTAGAATAGGAAAGTAGGTATAAAATTCTCATAGTATCATCATAAGCACATATTCATGTGATCATCAATTTGCCTTCAAGGACATGGTCAACACATATATAATGACAATAAAGTAAACACCTCCACCATAAGTGGACCATACCACACAATGCCATACAAGGCTTCATCAACATTACTATAAAGAAATAAAGAAGTAGAAGAGGAGAGGAATTCTTACCAACCCTTTAGCCTTGGGTCCTCATTGACCATTAATACTCTTTTATCAATAAATCAAGTATAGGGCAGTATCTTAAGTACAATACTCATAAAGGAACCATGTACAATTCGCTACAAGTTCATATTACAATCTAATACATTACATCACATATATACTAGAAAGTAGAAGAACATAGATCTTCAATCCAATTCACTTGCATTGATCATCAATTATATTTCATTAATGGCATAAGTCTAGGGCAGTATCTAATCATACACTAAATCATAAAGAAACCATGCTTAAAGCACTTCAAGATCAAGCTACAATATAGGCATTAGACTTGTCAATTCACTAGAGTATAGAGAGGAATTAACCAACACTATTGATTCTCTAAGACCTTGATCATCAATCATATTTTCACAATAATGTACATGCTAGGCAGAAGCTAACTAGATCACTACATCACAGGAATCATGCTTCATCTATCCACAATTCGAGATCACATCATATACATAGTATTATCAATCGATAGACTAGAAGAGACTAGATCAATTCACATAAGCCAACTTTACTTCAATCATACAAGATTCATATTCAGAATTCAAACATGATATTAACCTAGAACATTAGATATAACCAACTTAACATGATCGAAATCCACATTAATTCATTTAGAAGCCAATGTTACAGTGAACCATGGAAAGTAGGCTAAACATGCTCAAATCTTCTTACATTGATCCTCATGGATCCCTCAACATCAATTCAACATAAATTCATGTAAATAACAATATATACAATAACTTAAACATAATATAATCATAATTCTATCGATAGCAATTCAATATCACAAAGTCCATGCAAGGCTAAATCATTTTGGTGAAGGAGCCTGGGTTCATCATGCAATTGGAGTAAAATTCACGTTAAAACCACTGTATTAACTTCAATTAATCATGATATAATCGTTCAAAACCTTTTTAGATGGAACCGATGGGATATGGAAGAAGACATTGTTTGATCATATTTTTTCTTTTTTGAAATCTTTGAGAATGGCTCTCTAGATGAAAAGATAACTAGAGATGAATATCACCATACCTTAATATTCATGAAGACCTCTAAAACCTGGTGATTCACCCACGAAAATCCAAGCTCCAAGGATCTCTTGAGCTTCACCAACAATGGTGGTTTCTAGGGAGAAGATTTTTGGAGAGAAGATTTCTTACGTGTGTATGGGGTTGGGAATGGGTAGATCACGTTTAGAATGACTTATATACACCCAAAATCAGTTAGATAATCCAAATAGAGTCGGTTTAAGACGTGGGGTGAATTTCCCATTCACCCCTTTAATGAAACAGTGCGCAGGCTCCAGTTCACAAGCCACCATCGACGGACCAACCTACTGGACGTAGGTCAGTCGACGGGTCGTGCCTGGCTTTCGTCGTTTGGTACTTAGCAAATTTTTCGCTGACTTGCCCAAACTAAGTTCCAATCGATGAGACCTCACTTACGGGCCGTTGGTTGACCAACAGGCCGCCGTTTGGTCCGTCGATTGACACTGCAAAGGCAGTGTCTCGACCAGCGTTGGGCCCTTCTTGTGGGGCCTTTTGTGGGGACCTTTAGAAGTCGTACCTAGACGTTTCCAACGTAAATACAACCCTTAACAAGTCGTAGACCTCCCACATGAGTTTCACCCAAAACCAATACTCGCAACTTGTCCAAACAGTCTAGGCCCCATCAAGACACACGTTGAGCGTCTTAAGGGCTGTCTTTCGAACGCCTTGGACGTTCTTGGTCGTTTGACCTCCAAACTTCACGAAACTTCATATACTATCATTTTACATCATTCTAAACCATTTTAAGACTTCATAAGCTCATGACATACAAATATAAGCATACATAGACACGTGAGGCACATAGGTGACTAGTCGTCGAACATTTTTGTCGACCCTTTGCGTTTGACTTCCAAATCACCTCAAACTTCATACACTGATTCTAAACCATATTATAATTCATTTTAGTACCTTTGAACATTAATACGAACACGTGAGGCTCTGGACACCCTATCACATGTTTGGGGGTCTTACAATATCCCCCAATTGGGAACATTAGTCCTCGAATGACACTTAGAACACTTTAATCAAAACAAGGACTTCAATGCATCATAGAGCAGTTCATCATATTCATAAAATCATCACATAGAAGTTAATGCACCGACTTACAAGGAACAAAACTTAACACCCTTTAGAACTCAATCCACACAAGCAAGCAAAACATCCATTTACTCACTCCTTAATGCATTAATCAAAGAGGCTCTTATCATGTTCATAAGAGGAACATCCTTCTCCTAGTCATTACATGGTCCTTACAATTCATTCATTAAGATATCATCTCGCAAGGCCACACATAGGCAGATTACGATACATACTCAAAAGCTATTTAAGCACTCATACTTCAATGCACATAGACTTGAGTTAATTGAATCAACAAAGATCATTATTAGTTAGACCTAGTGCCATGAAGGTCATTCTCAACCAAACTATGCTTAGTGGTGTCCATGTAGGAATGTCCTTCTCCTCAACACACCTACATGTATTATGAGTTCACACCTAAGCAAGGTACAAGGTCAATTTACTCTAAAAATGAGAAATTCTCAACTTTTAAACCAAGGGATTATCATGTCTTCTTCCTAGTGAAGTCTAAATGGTAAGTCACACCAAGTACATCACAACAAATAGGAAGAAATTTCACAAAATGTCAATTTCTAACTTAGTACTCACCTTCAAAGTAAGCATCACTTGAGAAGAATAACACAAATCATAGGCACACGCATTAACACTTAGCTAAACATTATTTCATTCTTCAAAAGTGAGCCTACAATCAGGCTTCCCAAACCATACGTCACATAATTTTCAAGAGACTCAGCATATTTCATTTTAAAGAGACTCAACTTTTCATTATAAGGATAAACATTTCACCTCACAAGTGATTAAAACCAAATTCTTTACTTTACCTCATCAAGTCTAATTCACAATTAGCATGCTAAGATGCACAATGCACATGAGAAAACATAGATTTTATCAAAATTTCCTTTCATGCACCTTGGAATTTTAAGAATATCCTTAAGGTAATGTCAATCAATACATACTAAACATATAACGTTCATGCAACTCATACTTTATGCAAGACTATATTCATGAACAAGCTTATTTAGAATTCATTAGTTTCAACTTCAAACAAAAATAGAAGGACAAGGTAGAAAATATCTACAACCTTACTATTCCATCACCATCCCCCACTTAGGGTAAACCCAATTAAGAGCAACTTAACCCAAATTAAGAGGATCTTAACTAAACAACCTTCATTTTAATCACTAAAAAGTGATTACAACTTTAGAAGGATTTACAGTAAATTAGCATATAAACAGCAAGGTATTCTAAACTTCATCTCCTAGGCAATTTATCCCCAATCATCATGTTAGGTCATCTCATTCAACCACGTAAGGTTTGTATACAATACAATAAGAAGTTTAGAAACAACTCTACGACTCATCATGCCATAAGACTCTCATTCTTCATTCCAAATAGTAAATCTCCTTTTTTACATTCTTTATCATGTTCATATGCGTCAATTCTATACACATTTCAACAACTTCCAATCAAAGAACAATTTAGTTGATTTCCCAAAAATTTCACAGTAAACAGCCTATCATTATAGTGAACATGCTTCCAAATTCCAAAAATGCAATATTTAGGCAATTGTTAGGAAAAGAATGACATATGAGATACAAAACTTTACCAAGGCAAGCATACTATCATCACACCTAGGATCAAGTCTATACAAAGGACTCCAATCCATATTAGGTAATCATGAATGTTCACACATCCCAACTAAGACAATATTTGACACATCATGCATATATTCAAAGGGACAGAATGAACACCTTAAAACACATATTCTTAAGGTATCATGCTTTCATAGGTAATCACTAATCATTCCAAGTTCAAATGATAATAGTAAGCCACCAACATGTAAAACCATATAGTAACACACCATTTCAAAAGAAACTCATGTTAGCAATAATAACTTCTAACATGCTTTAACTGTACCATGACATGCCTTCTTCAACTTAACATGCTATTTCACATAAGTTCAATATATAGCCATAATTAGAATCACATAATCAATTATGTCAAAAGTCACCTTCACACACACTCAATCAAACCATCATACCAAGATAAATAATTAAACTCACCTTTTCTCCCTCAAGCATAGAGAACAATCTCATCCAAGCAATCACATCTAAAAAGACTATCGGACAAGAAAACATAAGAGAGAGATCTTATAGAGTTAAAGTTCTATGGCACGATATGATAATGATAAAGAAGGGAAACTCTATCATCCTATAGCCTCTCGTACCAGTTGATGGGTCGCGACTCACCACCAATGATACAAGACTGTACTAGACATGGCAATATGAGACTTCATGGACCCTAAACCACTTAACAAAAAAACTTGTGCTTTGATACCATGTTTGTCACATCCGGGGAGCACCCCCTAGAAGTAACATGGCTTACTTGACCTCTTGGAGGTCTGATACAAGCCCATAGTTATCATTCATCGCATTGACATAGTAAATTTAGCGGAAAATTTAAAACTTTCTTAGCACATCATATGCTAGAACATTACTTTATATAAGTATAAAACATAAGTCATAATAAATATATAGACCTTAAGTCTCTTTGCCATCTTAGACTCAACAACATTAGAGTACATTAGGGACACAACCCATAAGACACATTACATAACTATACAATATTTAAAGACTTCACATTAAAGAGATAAGTAGGACATCCTTGAACTTTAAGGATTCCTTTCATTGAGCTTGGGAATCATCTATCAAGCTCTTCACCATTCAAGACATCCTTTTAGCATCCATAACCTACACTTTGTGTAAAAAGTAGAGAAGAATGGGATTATCACAAGAATGTACTAAGTATGGCAACCATGAAAAAACATGCATTTAAAAGGGGCATTTTCTTGAAATCATACTTCATACGTTTTTGAGTAAATCTCCATAAAACCTTTAACCAATGGCATTTATATCATTCACATTCATCATATAAACTATTCAAAGACCAAACATTACATAAGATCACATATAGGATTTATTACATTTTTAAGCCACTTTACAGTAAACCACCTTTACCTTAACGGTGAGCTAATTTCCCTTTTATTTATTAACTTACCAAGTAACCCTCTAGTGATACTTGGTGCAATGCATCACCTTAAGTCCACAAGGAAACATACATATAACCTACCTAAGCCAACACAATCATCACATAAGCATAATATATCAAAGACACATTTAACTCAAAACTACATTGGCTTCACAGTAAGCTACTTCAAGATATACATATTTTTACTCCCTTACACACCCATCATTATAAGACCTGGTTCATGACCCCAATCTTAGTCTACTAGTGCAATGTACATGTGAAGCCCCATAACCTAACACATACTTAGTAAACTCTTCATGAGACCACAAACCTTAACATACAATTGATACATCCTCATAACAAGTAAAGACAACTTCATTCATGTCAATACAACACCTTCATCACATAGTCATTTAGACCAACATAGTGCATATATGGATAGATCATTTCATATAGTTTCATACCATGCATATCTTCATAACAAGTACACAATTACTACAATGTCACGCATAAAGACATAATCATAATCATACACATTAGGTCACCTTCCTAGGATTCCTAAGGAGCCACTTGTGCAATGTCTAGATGGGTTCATTACTTCCACCTATCCTAAGTAACCTCCCTTAAGTAATCCTAGTTAGGATCCTAGTTCTTTACTTCCGTTGTCCATTTTAATTTTGAGAAACTATAGACTTAACCGACACTAAGACCATCGGTGCTAAACATGGAATTTTGTGTTGTAGAGTCTTACACCAAGGGAAGTTGTTCCTACCTAGCCAAGGTAGAACATTAACAGATATCCTAGCATCCTAAGTGAATTCACTTTGCTAGATCCTATGTGGCAACCATAGTTTATGGAACTAAGAGATAGGTTTACCCTCTTAATACCATTTGGTAATTGGGCCTCTTCTCATGGGAATCCATTGGATGAGTATTCTTCAAAGGAAAGTCAACATCTCATGTGGAACCTGTAAGGTGATTCTTTCCTCTCTATGGAAAGTCATCACCTCCCATTGTCAAGTTCACTCGGTGCTAAGCTAAGTTCCCTTTATTGAAAAGCTTTTAATTACTTTTTTCATAAAACATAGACTTGAGATATTCATTCCTCATATACTTATAGCATATTCAAGCACCTATCTACTTATAGAGTATTCTTGGGCTCCCTCTCAAGGCCCATCTACTTACTAGACCATCATGCATGTGTGTGAGTGTATACATAGATGTGAAAAAATCTTTCACATAACACAAAATGTCACACATGGTCATATACCAATGCATAAGTCTATTGATATCACAATATGAGCAATACTTTCATATAAACCCACTAAGACAATATGCACATTCATACTACATTGTAAGCATGCATAATGTGTGAGTGTAGGTGTACATTGGTCAACATGATCACATAATGACCATCAACAACTCATTGAGGCAGCCACCCTCTTATACCACAATACTCTTCAAGCATAGATCACACAACACACAATAGCATAGGAGACAAGTTAACTTCATAGAACACTTTAAGACTCCTAACATTAGCTATTCACATATTCACATAGGGGTACATAGGTAAGGGATTATTAACCCTTTTAACACATCAATGGAAAAACCTATACTTTACCCTAACATGGATATACACATGCTTATACTATAGCCATACAACCTAGATTACAACTAGAATAGAAAAGTAGGTATAAAATTCTCATAGTATCATCATAAGCACATATTCATGTGATCATCAATTTGCCTTCAAGGACATGGTCAACACATATATAATGACAATAAAGTAAACACCGCCACCATAAGTGTACCATACCACACAATGCCATACAAGGCTTCATCAACATTACTATAAAGAAATAAAGAAGTAGAAGAGTAGAGGAATTCTTACCAACCCTTTAGCCTTGGGTCCTCATTGACCATTAATACTCTTTTATCAATAAATCAAGTATAGGGCAGTATCTTAAGTACAATACTCATAAAGGAACCATGTACAATTCGCTACAAGTTCATATTACAATCTAATACATTACATACATATATACTAGAAAGTAGAAGAACATAGATCTTCAATCCAATTCACTTGCATTGATCATCAATTATATTTCATTAATGGCATAAGTCTAGGGCAGTATCTAATCATACACTTAATCATAAAGAAACCATGCTTAAAGCACTTCAAGATCAAGCTACAATATAGGCATTAGACTTGTCAATTCACTAGAGTATAGAGAGGAATTAACCAACACTATTGATTCTCTATGACCTTGATCATCAATCATATTTTCACAATAATGTACATGCTAGGCAGAAGCTAACTAGATCACTACATCACAGGAATCATGCTTCATCTATCCACAATTCGAGATCACATCATATACATAGTATTATCAATCGATAGACTAGAAGAGACTAGATCAATTCACATAAGCCATCTTTACTTCAATCATACAAGATTCATATTCAGAATTCAAACATGATATTAACCTAGAACATTAGATATAACCAACTTAACATGATCGAAATCCACATTAATTCATTTAGAAGCCAATGTTACAGTGAACCATGGAAACTAGGCTAAACATGCTCAAATCTTCTTACATTGATCCTCATGGATCCCTCAACATCAATTCAACATAAATTCATGTAAATAACAATATATACAATAACTTAAACATAATATAATCATAATTCTATCGATAGCAATTCAATATCACAAAGTCCATGCAAGGCTAAATCATTTTGGTGAAGGAGCCTGGGTTCATCATGCAATTGGAGTAAAATTCACGTTAAAACCACTGTATTAACTTCAATTAATCATGATATAATCATTCAAAACCTTTTTAGATGGAACCGATGGGATATGGAAGAAGACATTGTTTGATCATATTTTTTCTTTTTTGAAATCTTTGAGAATGGCTCTCTAGATGAAAAGATAACTAGAGATGAATATCACCATACCTTAATATTCATGAACCTCTAAAACCTGGTGATTCACCCATGAAAATCCAAGCTCCAAGGATCTCTTGAGCTTCACCAACAATGGTGGTTTCTAGGGAAAAGATTTTTGGAGAGAAGATTTCTTACGTGTGTATGGTGTTGGGAATGGGTAGATCACGTTTAGAATGACTTATATACACCCAAAATCAGTTAGATAATCCAAATAGAGACGGTTTAAGATGTGGGGTGAATTTCCCATTCACCCCTTTAATGAAACAGTGCACAGGCTCCAGTTCACAAGCCACCATCGACGGACCAACCTAGTGGACGTAGGTCAGTCGACGGGTCGTGCCTGGCTTTCGTCGTTTGGTACTTAGCCAATTTTTCGCTGACTTGCCCAAACTAAGTTCCAATCGATGATACCTCACTTACGGGCCGTTGGTTGACCTACAGGCCGCCGTTTGGTCCGTCGATTGACACTGCAAAGGCAGTGTCTCGACCAGCCTTGGGCCCTTCTTGTGGGGCCTTTTGTGGGGACCTTTAGAAGTCGTACCCGGACGTTTCCAACGTAAATACAACCCTTAACAAGTCGTAGACCTCCCACATGAGTTTCACCCAAAACCAATACTCGCAACTCGTCCAAACAGTCTAGGCCCCATCAAGACACACGTTGAGCGTCTTAAGGGCTATCTTTCGAACGCCTTGGACGTTCTTGGTCGTTTGACCTCCAAACTTCACGAAACTTCATATACTATCATTTTACATCATTCTAAACCATTTTAAGACTTCATAAGCTCATGACATACAAATATAAGCATACATAGACACGTGAGGCACATAGGTGACTAGTCGTCGAACATTTTTGTCGACCCTTTGCGTTTGACTTCCAAATCACCTCAAACTTCATACACTGATTCTAAATACCAAATTGGGGGAAATCGGATTAGTATGAAGAAGTAGAGATGGAGAGAAGCTGATTTGTTTTCCATAGCTTTTGTTCTTAACTAACTCTTTTTCTTATCTATCTCTGATACCAAATTGGGGTGCTACTTTGTTTTTACAACATGCTAGATTTTTGATTAATACTTTTTCCATTTTTAATTTTTCTTTTTGATTTTCACATAACTGAATAAACCATTGTTGTAAGAATTTTATTCTAGATCCTAAAGTATCTGTCATTTCTTCATTATTCCAATCTTTTATTATATTGGTACTAAATGGTTCTGGTAATTTTGTGAAATATAGATTTTTTATTTCTTTTGCCTCATTTATATCATATTGTGCTTTATAATAATATTCTTTAAATGCACATGTATATTCTTCTATGTAACACATATTACATATTGCTAATTTTGACATTAATTGTCTATTTAGAATTTTTTGTTTATTTTGTTCTTTTATATCTGTGGTCATACTTCCAAATTCATTTCTTATTGCTAATTCATATTTTTCTAATATTTCTATATTAGATGTTGTTGTTGATCCGTCTAATTTTTTATCACTTCTTAGTGCTGCTTTACTTTCTAAGGGTAAATTTTCTATCCATAATTTTGTTGTTCCTATTAAGGTTCTTTCTATATAGCCTGGTGTGTCTTTTATTGTTATTTTATTGTCTACTAATTGTTTAGATATGTTTCCTATCCATAATAAGATTACTTTATTTATATCTGTAACACAATCTAAATCTAAAAAGTTAATTTGTTCTATATCTGATTTAGGTTTCCATTTTGTATTTAATCTACTATTCCATATTACATTTGTTCTATCTGAATTTTCATAGTTTTCTGTATAATAAGTTGGTATTGATGTTCTAGGATTATGTCTGGGACTATTATCTGGAGTTTTAACTCTTGATGTTCCTGGTTTATTTACTTTGTTTGTATTTATTTCTAATTTTTTTGTTTGTTCTAAGATTTCTGTATATGTTTCACTTATATCGCTAATTTCGGAACTTTTATCATTTGTATCTAATTCATCTGTTTCATTATTTATTTCATTTATTTCAATATTTTCTTTTTCATTTAATATTTGTTTCATTTCATTTATTTCATTAGCTAATTCTACTTCTTTTTGCAATTGTTTATCTAATTCTGCTTCTTTTCGTAGTCGTTTTTCATTTTGTTTGTTTTCATATAGCAATTTTAAATAGGCTAATTCTTTTTCTAATTCTTCTATTTTATTATTTTTGGTTTCTTCAATTTTCTTTATTTCTTGTTTTGCTACTTTTCGTATTTCTTCAATTTCTTTGGCTTTATCTATGTCTTCATTTTCTTTCGTTATTCTAATCATAGCGGTTAAACTATCTTCTAATTTGGCTGTTTCTTTTTCTAGCATTAAATATAGTCTATCTCCTATTTTTTTATATCTTCTTCCTAAGTTAGAAAATACAATTTTTATTGTTATACCTTCGTAATTTTCATAAGTCTTTTCATCTACTGCAAATTCCTCTTTATTCATTATATTCGTTGTTATAATATATATCATGTTGTATTTTATATTCTAAACTGTTTATTTTTATTTCTAAACCAAATAAATTTTTCTTTTGTATTAGTATGGATTTACTACATACTCCTGCAAATATATTTTCTATTAATCTTTCTTTTGTAAATTCATATATATTTTTTAATTCATTTAATTTTTCTATCAATTGTTGTTTATATATTCTTTTATCCATGTTTTATTTTAAGAAAATATTTGTTCATAATATTCTTTCTTTATTATATTTAATCTTTGTATTTCTTTAGCATTTGTTTCTATATATTCTAAATACTCTTCTTCTCTAAGATATATATATTTATTGACATTTTCAATTAGCAATTTTTCTTCTAGATCTATCTTTTCTTTAGTTTCTTTCCATAACCTCAAATATCTATAATTTATCATTGATCTCTATATAATTCTATATCATCAAATAAATAATCAATATCAAAATCATCATTAATTATCAGCTCAGACCAACCTACGGTTGTTTCTTCAATTATTTCATAAGTGATTAATTTATCATAGATTATTCTACGTATATCAGCATCAATATCTTTCAATATATAAAACAATAATATCATGTAATTATTATCATTATCTAACAAATAAGTAGTCATCTTATCATTTTTTCACTAAAGTTTTATTCCTTCTAACCTTTTCATAAATTATACTTATTCATTATGTAGAAATAACAGTATAATATTCATCTCGTCTAGTCACTACTATGGCCTTCTTCTTTAATCAGTTACCCTAACAGCGCCTCAACTCTGTGTACTCCCCTAAACGGCCTCCTTGCCTACCGGTTTCCACTTTAGGATGGCATAGTCTGGGCTTACCTACTCGCAGAATATCTCCATAGCAAACCTTCTAGAGATGACTATTATAACATTATTTGCTCATAATAAATACTTATAATCAAGGAAAGATTATCAGGAATAAAATAATTTAGCTACTCATAAATGATTTAGAGTATACCTGTTCTTGTAGATTACTTAGCTCTGATTTGTTTTCCATAGCTTTTGTTCTTAACTAACTCTTTTTCTTATCTAGCTCTGATACCAAATTGGGGGAAAGCGGATTAGTATGAAGAAGTAGAGATGGAGAGAAGCTGATGATTCTTATTTCTGAGGACTCAAGCCTCTATTTATACACAAACTCACATTATTGGCCTAACAGTGGCCGACTCTTACTTTTACACTTGGCCTTATAACATTCGGCCGACACAAAACGACAAACTACTTTACTTTACATAATGGCCTTTACTTTATTATATATGGCCGACACGCTTTTGACTAAAAAACTTTAAACTATTGGCCTTATAATTAATGCCGACATACTTTGTATAAAACGATAAAAAATATTTATATTCTTCTTCTTTTTATCTTGTCTTCTTGCTATCTCCTTTTTCTTCAATAGCTTTATTCAAATAGGACTTCTGGAATAGTTTCATCTCCTTCGTTACATTTTGAACATATATGTTCTGGATACTTATGTCCTATTATCTTGCAGTATCTTGTTAATAAATCTTCAGAAATAAATCCCCTTTTTAATGCTCTTGTTGTTGGCATAGCTTCTGGTTTAATCAGGGATAATATCCATTTCTGAACTTCTTCCATATCTGATTGTCTAACTTCTCGCGAATTGGCATAGATCATTAGATGGTCTCTTGAATAATAGCTCCATATAGCATTACCTTGTAAATAATTATTAGCTAGTTCTTGTACAATAGTTGATAACCCGATTATTCTTTTATTTGCATAAAAACTGGGTATCTCAACTTTTGATATCTCTGGCTGTTGCCCTATTTCTTCAGGTATTAACATGTCTCGAGTTAGTCCAATCTTGACTACCTGAATCATTGGTTTTATTTCGTTGTATCGTATCTCAGCTGGTGCTGTATAAAATCGAATAAAGAATAAATTTCCTTTAGTTATCTTTTTGTATATTAAAAATGACTTGTGGACTTCTGGGATTCCACTTATTTCTTCTCCTGTATATGTATATACTGTACTTAATAATCCATAGTTATAACAAGTTTTAACTAAATTGGGGTTTGTTTTTGGCTGTGCAATGAGTTTATTGTAACCTTGTAATTTTTGTGTTAAATAATCTTGGGTTTTTTCTGTTGTCGTGGTAGATCTTGGTTTAGAATTTAGAAAGGTTATTATCTGGTATACATTTTCAATGTAATTCTGGGAAATATGGTTGTATATTTTTTTCTCTTTATGTAGGCTAGCTGCGTATGTAGATATTTGTGGAGTTGGGGTATCTATAATCTGGGCTTTTGGTATAAATGGTTTTGTAAATAAACTGTTGAGGTTTATATTTTTTGGAATGGGATTTTCCATAACTCCTTTGCTTGTACCTGCAATTGATAACTTGTTAATATCTTGAGTTTTTAGGTGTTTCTCAACGTCACCTTTTAGCTCTGGCTGTTTACCGTCTGCCGTACGACGTATCTCCGCATGTTTAGAGTCATGCTGCTGACTATTAGCTGTTTCTTTGAGTATATGTACTTCTTTTTCTATTTTTTCTATCTTCTGACAAAGATTTTTCATCATAGATAAGATCTCTGTCATTGTATCTTTCTCTGGAGAGATAATCTGCAATAATATTCTTGTTAGTATTAATTACTTCAATAGTAAATGTAAAATTTAATATATTCAATACCAATCTCCTTATTTCCTTTGATCCATTCGTTTGGTTTTCTTTGTTTATTATTCACTCTTTTTGCTCCTATTTTATATCCACATGGTGTAGTAAACCACCAATGTGTTTTAGTTATTATATGTGGGTATAATTTATCTAAGAAAGGCATTCCTAATAGCATATCTTTTGTTTTACAATCAAAACTATACATTTCTTCTATTATTAATATTTTATCCCATATTTGTATCTTTATATTTTTTGCTCGATAACTAATCATACTACTCTCATTGTTAAATCCAGTTACTACCATAGGTGTTTTAAGTTTTTCCCATTTTTCTTCGGGTAAGCAATTATATTTACATATATTAGTTTCTGCTCCTGTATCTATCATAGGTGTATAATATCTATTATAATATCCTTCTACAATAATTTTCGCAAGTATATATATTTTCATTTATTTTATTCTTTGTATAATTATTTTCTTATTCTGACATGTGAGTATTAGTTTATTATCTTCTATTTTATATGGTATAAATTGTTCTAACCATTTTAGTCCTAAAGTTATATTCTGTTCACCTTGATAAATTTTAAATGGTATTAACAAGTTTATTCCTCCTATAATTATTTCTTTTTCTACTAATTCTTCACTTATTACTATTTCATTAGGTAATCCAGGGCATATATGTCCTGTTTTTGTAAGTTCTTTTTCTAAAACTAATTCTCTAATTATGTAATTTTCTTCTTGACCAGTATTTATTAGTATTTTATGTTTTTTACCATCAATTATTCCAGCTATAAAATAATAGTTTATTGTTTCTTCTTCTGTATTTGATATTTCAGGAAAATCATATTTTCTCTTTGATGTACTAGCTTTTGATGAAGTAGTTCTTTTTAATATACTTGGGGAGTTTAGTCTTTCTTTTACTATTTGTAGATCTTCTTCTATATCCATTTCTTTATAACTATAGTCATTATTGTCTATTATTTTAATAACCTGATCAAAAGGATTTTCTATTTTTATTCTATTTATTTTATTTTCTGCCATTACTTTATGTTTAGTTGTTAATGTATATAAGTTTTTACATCTTGCTGTAAATATTTTACTTCCTGGTTCTAACTCAATTCCTGATAGTTTCCAATATAGAACTAATGATTTATCTATATTTTATCTGTTAATGCTATTGAATAATTTGCACTTATTATAAATTTAAATTTCTGATATATTAAGTTTCCTTTTATAGCACTTATTACACTTTTTTCTATTGGATGTATAATTCTATCGTCTGCTAAATATATTTCTATAGGTGTATCTATTCCTTCTCTAAAGCATGCTTTTATTAGTATTTCTGTTCCTCCTAAATGTACATATTTTATAGGTGTTTTTGCTTTTATATGTTGTATTTCTTGATTTATCGTTCTTTTATTTAATATAGGTATTTGTGCTTTACCTTTGATATATTTACAATCAACAATATGTTCCTTTTGACTAACTACATAATATTCTTCGTTATTCCTTTTGAACCAATTTTTTAGAGTTGGTATTTTTAATACTTTCTGTACACTTAAATCTAATTCTTTATTTTTTATCTGTTGGAAAATTTTATTATCAAATATTATTTTTTGTTCTACTGATTCTTCATCATGATATTCTTCTTTAGATAATACTCTTATATTTTCTTCAATCATTTTCTTCGATTTCATTATTTAATTCCAGATCTTCAATTTCATAATCATTTTCATTTTCTATATCTGAAATTTCATATATACTATCATTATCATCTAATTCATAGTCTAAATAATCTATTTGCATATATTTATATTCATCTAAAATTAATTCTGCAATTTGTTTTTTCTTTATATTTTTAGGTAATTTACAATCTTTAGCTAAATGTCCTATCTTACCACAATTGTAACAATTACAATTTGACAATTTTTTCTTTGGTCTAATAGGTCTTTTTTGCTTATAGTTTTTTACAAAATATCGTTTTCTAGGATTTTTATATTTATATTTAGTTTTTGTTTTTCTATATTTCTTATTTTTTCTATAGTTTTTATTATATTTATCTCTGCAACCAAATTGGGGTGCTACTTTGTTTTTACAACATGCTAGATTTTTGATTAATACTTTTTCCATTTTTAATTTTTCTTTTTGATTTTCACATAACTGAATAAACCATTGTTGTAAGAATTTTATTCTAGATCCTAAAGTATCTGTCATTTCTTCATTATTCCAATCTTTTATTATATTGGTACTAAATGGTTCTGGTAATTTTGTGAAATATAGATTTTTTATTTCTTTTGCCTCATTTATATCATATTGTGCTTTATAATAATATTCTTTAAATGCACATGTATATTCTTCTATGTAACACATATTACATATTGCTAATTTTGACATTAATTGTCTATTTAGAATTTTTTGTTTATTTTGTTCTTTTATATCTGTGGTCATACTTCCAAATTCATTTCTTATTGCTAATTCATATTTTTCTAATATTTCTATATTAGATGTTGTTGTTGATCCATCTAATTTTTTATCACTTCTTAGTGCTGCTTTACTTTCTAAGGGTAAATTTTCTATCCATAATTTTGTTGTTCCTATTAAGGTTCTTTCTATATAGCCTGGTGTGTCTTTTATTGTTATTTTATTGTCTACTAATTGTTTAGATATGTTTCCTATCCATAATAAGATTACTTTATTTATATCTGTAACACAATCTAAATCTAAAAAGTTAATTTGTTCTATATCTGATTTAGGTTTCCATTTTGTATTTAATCTACTATTCCATATTACATTTGTTCTATCTGAATTTCATAGTTTTCTGTATAATAAGTTGGTATTGATGTTCTAGGATTATGTCTGGGACTATTATCTGGAGTTTTAACTCTTGATGTTCCTGGTTTATTTACTTTGTTTGTATTTATTTCTAATTTTTTTGTTTGTTCTAAGATTTCTGTATATGTTTCACTTATATCGCTAATTTCGGAACTTTTATCATTTGTATCTAATTCATCTGTTTCATTATTTATTTCATTTATTTCAATATTTTCTTTTTCATTTAATATTTGTTTCATTTCATTTATTTCATTAGCTAATTCTACTTCTTTTTGCAATTGTTTATCTAATTCTGCTTCTTTTCGTAGTCGTTTTTCATTTTGTTTGTTTTCATATAGCAATTTTAAATAGGCTAATTCTTTTTCTAATTCTTCTATTTTATTATTTTTGGTTTCTTCAATTTTCTTTATTTCTTGTTTTGCTACTTTTCGTATTTCTTTAATTTCTTTGGCTTTATCTATGTCTTCATTTTCATTCGTTATTCTAATCATAGCGGTTAAACTATCTTCTAATTTGGCTGTTTCTTTTTCTAGCATTAAATATAGTCTATCTCCTATTTTTTTATATCTTCTTCCTAAGTTAGAAAATACAATTTTTATTGTTATACCTTCGTAATTTTCATAAGTCTTTTCATCTACTGCAAATTCCTCTTTATTCATTATATTCGTTGTTATAATATATATCATGTTGTATTTTATATTCTAAACTGTTTATTTTTATTTCTAAACCAAATAAATATTTCTTTTGTATTAGTATGGATTTACTACATACTCCTGCAAATATATTTTCTATTAATCTTTCTTTTGTAAATTCATATATATTTTTTAATTCATTTAATTTTTCTATCAATTGTTGTTTATATATTCTTTTATCCATGTTTTATTTTAAGAAAATATTTGTTCATAATATTCTTTCATTATTATATTTAATCTTTGTATTTCTTTCGCATTTGTTTCTATATATTCTAAATACTCTTCTTCTCTAAGATATATATATTTATTGACATTTTCAATTAGCAATTTTTCTTCTAGATCTATCTTTTCTTTAGTTTCTTTCCATAACCTCAAATATCTATAATTTATCATTGATCTCTATATAATTCTATATCATCAAATAAATAATCAATATCAAAATCATCATTAATTATCAGCTCTGATTTTGATATTGATTATTGATATCTACCTGGTGCATTTTTATATCCAAATGGTAAAACATTCCATTCATAGTATCCTTGCGGTACTGTAAATGCAGTTAGTTGTTTTGAGTTATCTTCTATTTTTAGATGATAAAAACCTGATTTACAATCAAATTTACTAAAATAATTATATCCTTGTATTTGTCTTATTTTTAATATCTTGTTTGGTATTGGATAATTATAGGTTTTAGTTTTGGCATTTAGATTACGATAATCTATTACCATTCTACTTTTTCCTCTTTTTTGTTCATTATGATTATTAACTATAAATGCGGGGCTTGTATGTTTACTATTAGTTTCTTGTATATAATTGTTTTTTAGTAATTCTTCTATATGCATTTTGAATTCATTTAAATCATCAAAATTATATTTTAATGGTTTTTGTGTTATTAAACTATTTTCATCTATTAATTCTATTTTTATTGTTGTCCTATGTTTTTCCCATCCTTTTAAGGGGTTATCACTGTATAAAAGTTCCAATTGTTCATTTATTAATTTAATCTTATCTATTGTAAATATAATAATTTCAAATTGATCGATTTCTTTTTTATTTATATTTTCCATTTCTTGGTTTATTTTTTCACTTCCTTTGATCCATTCGTTTGGTTTTCTTTGTTTATTATTCACTCTTTTTGCTCCTATTTTATATCCACATGGTGTAGTAAACCACCAATGTGTTTTAGTTATTATATGTGGGTATAATTTATCTAAGAAAGGCATTCCTAATAGCATATTTTTTGTTTTACAATCAAAACTATACATTTCTTCTATTATTAATATTTTATCCCATATTTGTATCTTTATATTTTTTGCTCGATAACTAATCATACTACTCTCATTGTTAAATCCAGTTACTACTATAGGTGTTTTAAGTTTTTCCCATTTTTCTTCGGGTAAGCAATTATATTTACATATATTAGTTTCTGCTCCTGTATCTATCATAGGTGTATAATATCTATTATAATATCTGTAACGACCTGCTTAGTCGTTTTGAGCAGCAGATTTTATTTCTGGAAAACTGTCTGAGACGACGTATCCAACGACGGACCGTCATGGGCACGACAGACCGTCGAGGGTGTCTCGTTCCAAACACTTGGAATTCTTATATTTGAGTGCTGAAATCGACTCTCTGAACTCTGTGACAGACCTGCAGGACGGACCATCACAGACATGACGGACCGTTGTGAGGTTCCGTTTCAAAACACTTCAACTCTTGAGAATTGGGTACTGAGAGCAATTCTCTGAAGTCTGTGACGGACCTGCAGGACGGACCGTCACAGACATGACGGACCGTTATGAGGTTCCGTTTCAAAACACTTCAACTCTTGAGAATTGGGTACTGAGAGCAATTCTCTGTCCGTCGTGACGGAAGTGCAGGACGGACCATCGTAGGCACGACGGACCGTCTCAGACTCATCAAGGAATTTGAGTCTCTGAAGGTTGTGACGAACCTGCAGGACGGACCGTCGCAGGCACGACGGGCCGTCACAGGTTGCGTAATCCCAGTCTGGGTCGGATTTCTGGGTAAGTTTTAAAGGGGCGTTTTGGACTATTCCTGCTATAATTATAAATTTCGTGGGTTAATGTTAATAACTCAAATTCTTGGGGGTGTAAAGGAGATGACCTTGAGTTACTTAGTGGGTTGTTTCCTCATCTTTTATACCTAATTATATACTAATTAGGGAAAAGAGAGAGGGTTTTTGAAGAAGAAAAATAGAGAGAACAAGGAGAAGAGAGGAACGATCTATAGAGAGAGACAACCAAAGAGGAACAAAAAGCTTGGAGAGATTGCTTGCTTGATCAAGAATCCTTGGTGAAGGTAGGTTATGGTTTGATACTATTTGTAGTAAACTCTTAATAGTGAATGATATGTATTGGTAGTATTGTAAACCCTTCTATATGCTTAATTGTATGCTTGCATGAATGTGATTATGTGATTGTGATAAAATAAGCATAATGAAGCTTTGAATCCAAAATCTTGAAGAACCCTAATTCACCTTGTTATTGATGATGCCTTGGTATAAAAGAAGGCTTGATGAATTGATAGAATGATGTTAGTGGATCGGAGTGTCACGTTCCGACACGTAGAATTAGGGGATCGGAGTGTCACGTTCCGACACATAGTATTAGGGGATTGGGTGTCACGAACCGAC